>CM077154.1:28788197-29327922 GCA_039583875.1 Platanthera guangdongensis | reverse complement strand
TTTATGTACTTCATTTGGAAAATGACAGATTTGTGGATATAGTATTAAATAGGAATTAATTATAAATTTGAATTGAAAAGTCATGAATTTTGGTAGGCCAATTAATTGTCATATTATATACCTGGAAGAATCCCTAGGACAATAGGTTTAATATTGACAATACTCATGTGCAAAATGACTAGAGATTACATTTAAAGAAATTAATTTAATGGTATAAGTAATTTGGAAAATTATGGAATTCATCATGTTCATCATATAGGTCCATAACCATCCTAGGATAAATAATTTGAGGAAATGGCCAGAGGAATTTGAAGGTCACATTGTGGGTGGTATCGGGACATGGGTAAGGGTCTAGCACCGATGTTCGTACTAGTAGGGCCACCAGAGGAGATATTTGAATAACTAGTAAAGTGAGTATCTTAGTGGAGGAATTAACCTGGTTAGTCTCCTGGAGAATTCCTTAACCATGTGTGGAAGAGGCAAGTCCCATGATAGTAAAATAACGGGGAGCGGCGGAAGACCGCCGGCGCTCCTAATAACACCTTAAGTTTTTAGGGTCGTTCTAAAGTAATACGAGAGTTGGGTTATTAATCTGGGTAGACACCAATAAAAGTAATTATCCTTGAGAAAGGGAACTTTGGGCGTAATCCCATCGTAGTTTCCTATTGCCTCAAGAGCCCTTCACCGGGTATACCCAGGGCAATCTTGGGATTAACCTTAAATCACTAAGTATAATAACTCATATACAAGAGTAGTCTAATAGGTTAAGACATTGTGGTTCATTCTCACCCGTATAGGGTTAGAGGGATTGTGGTTTATTCTCACCTGTGATGGGTTGGAGGGAGACTTGTGTAATATGCTCACCCGTGATGGTTGAAGGGATTGTGATAAATGCTCCCACGTGTAGGGTTTGAGGATTCAGGACAGGTTGGTCCTGCGAGCTGGAGGCTCAGAATGAAATACTTGCATGTGCATAAATTTAGTGGCAGGGCATGCGGTACTGGCCGTTGGTCACACCGATGACAGTACGGTGCACCAGGTGGGTGTGAGGGGCCAGTGGGTTGTTTTTACACTGCGGTCTGGAGGACGATCCCCGATAACGCACATCCAACCCAACAAGATTGATGGGTTGTCAGCAAAGTACGTACGCAGAGACTATAGAGTGCACCTTGGACGTGTATAAAGGCGTATGAGAGGGGTCTAAGGTTTGGTAGTGTGCATACCGGCCTAGAAGTGGAGAGGCCCGCTTCGCTGTTGCCGTAGCCACAGCGGTGGTACCGAGAGTGATGCTAGCTCTCAAAAAGTGGGAACTAAAGGTCTGTGATCACAGAGTCGTTGTGTTTGAGTTACACTGTCCTGTGCATAAATTGCATCATAACATTCATTCATATAGGTCATACGCTTCATAGATACTTATCATATAAATTAGTATGTGCTCTTTTATATGATAAGTTAAATTTCCTGGAAACCTTAACTTATAAATTTGTATGAGCATTTTTATAAGTTAAGGTACTTTGTGATGGTAGTATAATGGTATCCTAGTTTTATTACCCTGCTCTTAACTTTCTGTTCTTTACTTACTTTACTAGTACTGCACTTTACTACTTGTACTATAATACTTAGAACTGCTAGAGTAGAATAATATATCTAATACAACTACTAGTTAGTTCTTGTCACCTGCTTCCACTTTTGGTACCCCTTGTTGTCCTTCCGCTCGTGCCTAGGAGCTGCGGGGCGAGGTGCGGAGGAAACGACTTACTCTTTGTGACTAATGGTCGGTGACCATACTATTTTAGGAGCTCGTGGAGATGGAGCACCAGCACGACGAGGAGGCAGGACTTGAGGAGCAGATACCGCTACTCAAACTACTACTACTATACTGCGTGTCCTCAGTGGGCGAGTTTTGATGTATTAGATTAGCTTCTGTTTTGATTTGAGAGAGAGAGTTGATATGATGGACTAGGCATAAGCCCTTATTACTCTTTCATTTGTACTCATTGTGGACTATGTTCTGTACTCTTCATTTATATATATTAGAATGTACTCTGTGACTTGTGTACTAGTGGATTTGGATATATACTGCTATACTGTTTCTATTTCTCATATTGGCCTACAGGTTATATGATCGTATTAGCCGGCAGAATAGGCGTGATGCGGTGTCGACTAAACAGTGCGTCGGTGTCACCGTAAGACGGCGGTTCTGGGCATAAGACCCGGTAGCCCTCCTTGGTAAGGAGGAGGGGGGTCTTACACACACTCCTTCTTGTCCGAAGGATTCATATCGCGCATCGGGAGTACCTTCTTCGATGGTGAAGGACAAGTTGGATGTTTTGTTACCGAATGGGTGTTCGATGCGTGCGGATAAAATCTGCAGTGTTAAGATTCACATTGGGAATCAAGAGTTCGAAATGTAAGCGTCGTTACTACCGCTGGTGGAGTTCGACGTTATATTTGGCATGAACTGGCTCTCTGAGCAGCAAGCCTATAATTATTGCGGTCGCAAGGAAGTCAAGTTGGGAGCAAGTCATGAGTCGACTTTTACGGGCTTGAAATGGTCATGCAAGACGTTGATGTCTGCTCTTCAGGTGGTGAAGGCGGTTCGAGCTGGTACAGAGCTGTTCTTTACACTAGTGGAGATTGCAAAACCGAAGCGTACGTAGGATAGTATATCAGTGGTAGCTGAGTGCCCTGATGTGTTCCCCAGATATTCCTGGAGCCCCGCTCAATGGGAGATAGATTTCACTATTGAGCTAGTGCCAGGTGCGAAGACTGTGTCACGATCTCCGTATCGTCTAGTGCCTAAGGAAGTGGTGGAGCTGAAAGTGCAACTTCAAGAGTTATTGGAGCAAGGGTTTGTGCGTCCAAGTTCGTCGCCTTGGAGCGCACCGGTCCTCTTTGTAAAGAAGAAGGACGGAGCTTGAGACTTGTATTGATTATCGGGAGTTAAACAAGCTAACGGAAAAGAACAAGTACCCAATCCCAAGGATCGATGATCTATTTGATCAGTTGGTCGGGTCGACGGTGTACTCTAAGTTGGATCTCAAGTCTAGTTACTATCAGCTGAGGATAAGGGAGTAGTGATATCCTAAGACAGCGTTCAGTACAAAATACAGGCATTACGAGTTACGGCCATGCAGTTTGGGCTGACGAATACCGTCGTCAGTGTTCATGATTTGATGAACGGGACCTTCAGGGAGTACATGACCATTTTGTGATCGTCTTCATCGATGATATTTTGGTGTTACTTGTAGAGTGAGGAAGATCACTTCAGGCATCTTCATTTGGTTTGGAGACGCTAAGGAGGAATCAATTGTACGCCAAGTTCTCGAAGTGCGAGTTTTTGGCTGTCCTCGGTGGCGTTCCTCGGTCATATAGTGAGTGGGGAAGGTATTGCAGTGGATCCGACGAAGATTGTTTGCGATACGAGAGTGGCTTGAGCTTTCTATGGTAGCGGAAGTCCGGAGCTTTCTAGGGCTTACCGGCTATTATAGGCGCTTCGTAGAGAACTTCTCGCGATAGAGTTACCTCTCACTACTTTGACATGGAAGGAGCAGAAGTTCATTTGGACGCAGGAGTGCGCGCGAGCATTTGATGAGTTGAAATGTCGGTTGACCACGACGCCTGTGTTGAGTTTGTCGAGTGGGACCGAAGGTTATGAGATTTATAGCGATGCTTCATGCAGTGGTTTGGGTTGTGTGCTGTTACAGTATGGAAGCGTTATAGCATATGGCTCGACAGCTGAAGGTGCACGAGAGGAACTATCCGGTCCATGACTTGGAGTTAGCGGCCGTGATTTTTGCTTTGAAGCTGTGGAGACATTATTTGTACGGTGTGAAGATTGATATCTACACCGATCACAAGAGCCTGAAGTATTTGATTGATCAGAAAGATCTGAAACATGCGGCATCGTAGATGGATGGAGTTCCTGGGGGACTATACATTCAAGATCCACTACGTGCCTGGTAAAGTCAATGCGGTTGCGGACGCGTTGTGTCGTCAGGCCCCAGCTCAAGCCAATTGGTTGTCGGTACATGACGAGCGGTTGGTTCGGGAGTTAGAGGCGTTGGATATCTTTTTCTTTGATAAGCAATCAAGTGTTGAAGCAGTATTGAATTGGACTGAAGTCTAATATGACCTGGCTGATCGGATTCGACAGGCATTGGATCTGGATGTCCACATGAAGAAACTCATGATAAAGGTCTGGATGGGTCAAATTCCTAATTCATTGTGGAGGACGGATTACTTTGGAAAGACGGTCGTCTGTGCGTCCCAAGCGTGGGCAAATTGCGGGTGGAATTGTTGTACGAGGCGCATCATACCAAGTACTCAATTCACCTGGGAGCACGAAGATGTACCGCGATGTTAAGAAATTATTCTGGTGGCCAGGACTGAAAAAGGATGTGGCGCTCTACGTGGCGAAGTGTCAAACTTGCGCCTTGGTGAAGGCGGAATGCCAAAAGCCGGGAGGATTCTTAAAATCCTTGCCTATTCCGGAGTGAAAGTTCGACGACATTACTATGGACTTTGTGCACGGGTTGCCAAGGTCGCAAAAGGGGGAACGACGCCATTTGGGTGGTCGTATATCGTCTAACGAAGGTGTCGCATTCATTCCGCATAGGAAGGATGATCCGGTTGAGAAATTGGCAAAGCTATATGTGGATAATATTGTACGGCTTCATGGTGTGCCCCGCAGCATCATGAGTGACAGAGATGGGCGGTTCACGTCCAATGATTGGAGGCTGGTGCAGCAGATGTTGGGAACAAAGCTGAGTTTTAGCACAACCTTTCATATGCAAATGGATGGGCAGACCGAGAGGGTCAATAGGACAATGGAAGACATGCTTCGCATGTGTGTCCTAGACTTTGGGAAGCAATGGGAAGATCACGTATACTTGGGGAATTCTCTTACAACAATAGCTACCAGATGAGCATTCAAATGGCGCCCTTCGAGGCCCTTTATAGTAGAAAATGTCGCACGCCGTTGTCCTGGTTGGAAACGGGTGAATCAAAGTTGTATAAGCGATTGGAGGTGGAGGATGCTACTTCTTTAGTGAGAACCATTCGGGAGAGGTTGCTAATCGCTCTGGACCGCCAGATTAAGTACTATAATGCCAAGCACAGGAACGTGGAGTTCGTTGTTGTAAATTGGGTGTATGATGACACATATTTTGACTAAAATATGTTCATCATTATTATATTTATATTATAAATTATATGTATTTACTCTTAATTTTAATATAATTATCTAATTATTAATTTATCATAATTATTTATAGTAATATCGTTTTATTTTGTTTTGTGACAGGCCTAGGGGGCATTCGACACGTTTCGACGTAAAACGCCCGCTGTCAATTTTTGTACGAGAAATAATTTCCCATGCAAATAAGTTTCGCATGCATGTTTCTTTCCCACCACCTTTTCCTTTCTCCCCCCGCCCCCATATTTTATTTTCTCAACCACTATTAATAGTAAACCCCAATTCATATGGTCGGCCAAACCTTTCAAGTCAAGCAGCCCGCCATTCATAACCGCCCACCTCCAACCATTTAATTAAAACCGGTCATTCATAACCTCCACCATGCAACCCGCCACCTATTCTTAACGCCACTCATAACCTCCTTATTCATAACCGCCCACCTAAAGTTCCTCCTTCATTTCTTAATTAATCACATTAACTCCAATCAATTAAAACCTCAAAATTCATTAATTCATCACCATTTCATGTGGCCGGCTACCTCCATGTTAAACTCCCTCATGCATTCACCTTTTCACCTCCCTCCACCTCTTCATTTCCCCACATTTATTCTCACCAATTAAATCCAATGTCCTTTCATTTTCTTCTTTATCTTGATCCTTCCATGGTTGCTATAAAAGGAGCATGAATCTAAGGCTTTTAGGGGAGAGAGAAAAAAGTTAGAGTTGGAGAAGAGAGCAAGTTCAAGAGTGAGAGAGAGAGAGTTCTATCTTGTATGAGAGTTTCTTTTATGTTGTCTCTTATGCTTTAATTTTCATTGTGTTGTGTACTTTTGTTATTTCCCTTCTAATGAAAATGCAAACTTTTTATTTCATTGTTGTTGTTTTCTTTATCATGAGTAGCTAAATCCTTTCTTAGTACTTGATTGGTTAGTATTGGGATGAAGATTTAATTATAATCTTTCGTCGCTAATTTTTGAATTTCTCATTGCGATTTATTTCCGATTAAAATTTGGCGGCGGGTTTATATTGCTAGTATATAAAATTTCGCTATCCGATTGGTAGTCTAGTTAGCCGAGAGGCTCATGAATGTCATGGATCGCTCGGAAATAAAGAGATTTTGATATTCTTTTTTGAGAATTGAGGATATCAAATCTTTTGGATTTGGAATTTATCGTTCATGCAATTTTAAATTACTTTCAAATTTTAAGAGATTATGTTCGAAATGTTTTTTAAAATTAGGCGGTAGTTGTCTCTAGCGAGTTGCTATTGTATTTTTCAATCCCCCAATCAAAACGGATTCTCAAGAATTAGAACGTATCTTTTATAATCGGATTCCCAAGAACGCTCAATCAAGTGCTAAATCATGAATTTTCTCGTTAGTCAACTCTCATCGTTTTTACAAAAACCAAAACCAATTTTCTCGATAAGTTAATAGTTCCACCTTGTGAGTAGAAGTACTCAAAAGACCCGGGAAATACGACACTTGATCATACTACAAACGATAGGTGCACTTGCCTACTGCAATAATCAGATTTTAAGCATCAAGTTTTTGGAGCCGTTGCCGGGACGTAATTTTTGATATTTTGAAAGCAAGGTTCCATTACTCTTATCATTTTCCTATTTTTTTTTTCATAAAAATTTTGATTTTTAAATTTTTATAATTAAAACTTCTAGCGAAAGGGTCGTGTTGGGTTCTCATCCAAAAGACTGCCTAGTACTCAAGAGCCCTTCACCGGGTATTCCTTGGGAAGTCCTAGAATTTATTATTTTTTAAATTTTTAATCTTAAAAATTTTTATGTGTGGTGTATGACCCGAGGGAATCCGTCACCTCTTTTTGATTTGGATCCGGAAATCGAGCGAACCCTTCGGCACCGCTTACGATTTCGAGTTCCGAATTTTCAAGATACGGAATCCATCGAGACACTCCTAATCCTTCATTAATTCTCTCTCCGTCACTGCCTTCTTCTTCTCCTTCTTCATTTAGTACTTCTTCCCATTCTCCTAGATCTCCTTCTTCTTCTTCTTCCAATATGGGTGAGCCAAATGCTGACGAACAAAGGACTATGTCCTATTATGCCCGTCCAAACTTGGACGAGGCTCAATCTAGTATTGTTCGCCCCGCTATTGCCCCAATAATTTTGAGTTGAAGCCAAGCATCATCCAAATGGTACAACAATATGTACAATTTGATGGGCTTCAAGATGAAGATCCAAACGCGCATATTTCTAATTTCTTAGAAATATGCGATACTTTTAAAATTAATGGTGTATCCGATGATGCCATCCGGCTAAGTTATTTCCATTTACATTGTGCACTAAAGCCAAGCAATGGTTGAATTCTCTACCAAGAGGATCAATCACAACATGGGCTCAAATGACGGAAAGATTTCTTACGAAATACTTTCGTCGGCTAAAACGGCTAAATTACGCAATGATATTACTTATTTCTCCCAACTTGATTCGGAAACGTTATATGATACTTGAGAGCGTTTCAAAGAATTTCTTTGTCGATGTCCTCATCATGCAATTCCGGATTGGTTACAAATCCAAACCTTCTATAACGGCCTAAATTCTCAAACTAGGCAACATATCGATGTCGCCGTCGGTGGAATGCTTAATAACAAAACACCGGCGGCCGCCCAAGAGCTTATAGAAGGTATGGCTTTGAATACCTATAAATGGAGTACACCTCGGTCTAAACCACCTAAACCGACCGGGATATATGAAATTGATACTGTCTCCAATCTATCTCTCCAGGTTGAGATGCTAAACAAACAATTAGAAGAGATGTCTGCTTCCTCTTCTACACCTACCTGGGATCGTACTTCTTCCCCTCTCCGACTATGTTGGCCGAGCATGTGGATTATATGGGAAATCCGAATCGGCCATCCTTTAATCTGTGTAATACTAATTATGGTGATACCTATCACTCGGGTTATAGAAACCACACCAATTTTTCTTGGATCAATCCGGGGAATGTTATGCGTCCCCAAACGCAAATCCTCCCGGATTTCCTCCACCGCAAGCCCCAAAACCTCCTTCGTTGAGGAAGTTTTCACCAAATATATGGCAACTAATGATGCAAATATCCGGAATCTCACCGGATCCATCTGTAATTTGGAAAACCAAATGGGGCAAATTGCAAAAATGCTCTCTGATCGCCAACAAGGACCGTTACCAGGCAATACGGAGGCCAACCCAAAGGAGCAAGCGAAGGCCTTCACGCTTCGGAGCGGTAAAGAGGTAACCACTCATGAAAAGCCGGTTGAAAAGGAGGTACACATCTCTTCTTCCCCTCCTCCTACTCCTCAAGTTTCAAATTCTAATTCTAATAAAATTAAGGAATATCAACCGCCTCTTCCGTATCCGTCAAAATTAGCTAAAGAACAACTAGATGCGCATTACGACAAATTTTTATCTATGTTTAAACAAATTCATATCAATTTACCTTTATGTGAAGCGATAGCTAATATGCTGAAGTATGCGAAATATTTGAAAGATCTTTTAACTAACAAATAGAAATTGGAAAGTCTGTCTCATTTTACTTTAAACGCCGAGTGCTCCGCAGTTTTAACAAATAATTTACCTAAAAAAATAAATGATCCGGCTAGCTTTTCTATTCCATGCGTTTTTGGTGATTTATTTGTGAAACGTGCGTTGGCCGATTTAGTAGCGAGCATCAACTTGATGCCTTTTTCTCTTTTTAAGAAGCTAGGATTAGGCACTCTAAGCCCAACTAGGATGAGTATTCAACTGGCGGATAGGTCCATAAAGTATCCGTTAGGAATAGTTGAGGACGTGCTCGTAAATGTTGACAAGTTTATCTTTACAGTAGACTTTGTCATTTTGGATATCGAAGAGGAAGTCGAGGTTCCCTTAATCCTTGGCTGCCCTTTTCTTACCACCTCTCGTGCGGTAATTGATGTAAGCAACAGAAAACATTTTCTATGAGTAGGTGATGACGAAGTTTCATTTTCCATCACCCCTTCTATGAAAAATACTTCATCCAATGACGACTCTTGTTTTTTCTTAGACATTTCTCAAGACGAGCCAAATTTTCCTTTTGAAAATTTTTCTAAAAAAGGTTTTTCTTCTTTTTTCGAACTCCCGCATAATTTTCCACCTAATACAATTATGTCCATCAACAATATTTCTGAAAGTGAGCCAAAATCCAAATCTTTTGAAGAAATTAGTTTAAAAAAAGATAAAATTTTAAAATCTTCTTACGAGGTGCCACCCACATTGGAGCTTAAGCAATTACACGATCATCTCAAATATATATTTTTAGAAAATAATTCTAATTTACCGGTTATAGTCTCGGCCTTTTTAACGGAATTCGAAAATGAAAAATTATTAATCGTATTACAAAAGCACCGTCGGGCTATAGCTTGGCAAATTTCAGATATAAAAGGCATAAGCCCGTCTTTTTGTACACATAAAATACTTTTAGAAGATAACTCCCGCAATGTCGTTCAACCTCAACGCCGATTAAACCCAAATATGAAAGACTTAGTAAAAAGAGAGGTTATTAAATTATTAGATGCGGGGATTATCTATCCAATTTCGGATAGCAAATGGGTGAGCCCGGTTCAAGTAGTTCCTAAGAAAGGGGGTATAACCATAGTAAAAAATGAAAAAAAAATGATTTAATTCCAACACGAACGGTAACTGCATGGCGGATGTGCATAGATTATCCCAAAAAACGATGTCACTCGCAAAGATCACTTCCCATTACCGTTTATCGATCAAATATTAGAGCGCTTATCCGGTCATAGATTCTATTGTTTTCTTGATGGTCTCTCGGGATATTTCCAAATTCCCATAGCACCCGAGGACCAAGAGAAAACAACGTTTACTAGTCCCTTTGGCACCTTCGCCTATCGAAGAATGCCATTTAGTTTATGTAATGTGCCAGCTACATTTCAAAGATGTATGTTGGCTATTTTTGATAAGTACGTAGAAGACATTATGGAAGTATTCATGGATGACTTTTCGGTTTTTGGAGATTCTTTTGATTTATGTTTGAAAAATTTAGAAAAAGTTTTAAAAAGATGTGAAGAAACAATCTTGTTCTAAAATGGGAAAAGTGTCATTTCATGGTGCGTGAAGGTTTAGTTTTGGGTCATAAGATTTCTTCTAAGGGTATCGATGTAGATAGAGCAAAAATAGAAGTAATCGAACAACTTCCTTCGCCGACTAACGTAAAAGCTATTAGAAGTTTCTTAGGACATGGTTGTTTTTATCGCCGCTTTATAAAAGATTTTTCAAAGATCACTAAACCTCTCACTCATCTCCTTGAAAAAGATACACCATTTTTATTTGACGACGATTGTCTATACGCTTTTAACTTAATTAAGGAAAAACTTATTAAGGTGTCGATCATAATTGCTCCGGTTTGGAAACTTCCATTTGAGATTATGTGCGATGCGAGTAGTTTTGCCGTTGGTGCGGTTTTAGGCCACCGTATTTCTAAAAACTTTCATCCAATCTATTGCGCAAGTAGGACACTCACTTCGGCACAAGAAAATTACACCACAATGAAAAAGGAACTTTTAGCCGTTATTTTTGCATTTGATAAGTTTCGTCCTTATATCACCCTCTCGACAGTTATTGTTTTTATCGATCATTCGGCTCTTAAATACTTACTTTCTAAACCGGATGCCAAGCCGCGCTTAATTCATTGGATTCTACTACTTCAATAGTTCAACTTGGAAATCCTGGATAAGAAAGGAGCCGAAAATCTTGCGACCGATCATTTATCTCATTTAGAAAATCCATTTATTGAAGAATTAAATGAAAAATCTTTTAACGACTCTTTTCCGGATGAAAATTTTTTAAAAATCAATTCTTCATCTTCTACGCCTTGGTTTGCCAATATTGCCAATTATTTAGTGGCATGTATCCTCCCAAAAGATTTGTTTTTCAACAAAAGAAGAAATTTTTTTCTGATTTGAAAAATTATTTTTGGGAGGACCCATTTCTCTTTAGAGTATGTGCGGACCAAGTAGTACGAAGATGTGTTTCGTTTGAAGAAGGTCAAAATATTTTGAAACATATACATGAAGGACCAAATGGTGTCCATTATCAAGCCAATCGTGTAACACCCCGAAAATTGTATTTGAGTCGGTCACGTAAAAAGGGATTTTTGGTGCCTGTATAGGGGTACATGGCCTAGGACACTAGCATGTCCAAGGCCGTGTCTGGCTGGTGTTTTGGCCGTTTTCATCCCGAGAAGGACACGACCAGGAACACGGCTGCATGACAAGGGCATGTCATTTGACACGGGCGTGTGCCTACCCGTGTCAGTACCAGTGTTCAGTTGGGTCGTGTCGGTTGGCATGGCGTTTATGCGTGACACGCCCCCGATCACAGGCGTGTCGAGGGACCCGACACGGGCGTGTCAGGTGGGACACGGGCATGTCTGAGCCCGTTTGAGTCTCTGTGTTCGACGATCGTGCCTTGATCGAGGCACACGACCTGGGACACGGCCGTGTGCCAAGCCGTGTTCGGCCCAGGTTTGGAGATTTTTGAGCGGATCTGAGCCGTTCGCTTTCTTTAAATAAGATCCAACGACGCAGATGGTTTACTGCTCTGTTAAGGCCGGGAATAGGGGAGTTAATCCTTCATTTCTCTGCAAGGCTTTCTCTTTCCAAGGTGTTAGAGAGAGGAGGAAGAAGGAGGATTCCGGCCGCCAGCGGAGCATCGGAGCACCGTTTTGAGATCTGAGAGCGGATCCGTGGAGGAAAGTTCGTTACGAAGAGCTCTGTCCATGTAGTTTTTCCATGGCGCTAAAGCGGACTACAAGGGTAACGATTATCTACTTGAGCATGTGAAGCTCTTTCTTTTTGCATAGGGAATCCCGCTCCCGCGAGTGTGCGGTGAGTGCGTGGTGTTCCTTGGGGTTGATGTGAATAGTCCCCCTCATGTTGCATATAGAGTCCAAAATCGAAGAACGGGCATAGGCATTGTGTGTGAAGCCTACCCAGACATGTTGGTCTGGAACGATGATGTTGCATTTGTTATGATTTGCTGGAGAAGACTCCGTGCTCGGGGTTTTTCGGGTTTCTACGCGGTAGATTGCAGCAGGGATCCTTGGAGGTTAGCTTCAAGGCACACACGGAAAATGGGTCAGAATCGTCGTTCTGCTTACTTGGCAGTCTGGGAACCGGCCTTGAACATAATTGAGTTATGTGATGTTTGGAAATGTTAGGATCCGAGAGAAGCTTGGCCCGCGCGTAGGACTTAAACTCACTAGGTGGTATGAGCAACGGGCAAGTGGAATCGGACCTGGGCTATGTGGTTTGGTGCGAGAGACCCATAGATGGGGACTGGCCGTTGGCATAGTCGGGAGCCTTAGACAGTGGCCAGAAAGGCTGAATGCTCATGTTGTTGCCATCGCGGGGATGGTGGTGAAGCCACGGAATTGACTGGATTCATCGTTAATGTGCCCTGAGTGCACGAGGTGTTTGGCCGTGCGAGCCTACACCGGTGGCGAAATATATAATTGCACTTTATTGTTTAGCTGGGCTAATGTAATGCAGGGAAGGAGCACCGTCGTCCCGACCTAGGGGCGGGGTCATTATAATTTGGTCGGCTTTTGGCTGACCGTTGCCTTGTTTACCACCGTGCGGTGGAATGTGCTTGCAGGTGCTGCGGAGCCGAGTACCAAATAGCGGGCTGGAGCCCATGTTGCTGTGCCGGCCCTAGAAGGCCAAAGCGAATAGTTTTACTTTACTTTTGTCATGTGTGGCCGGCCTGTGAGCCGATGTATGGAAAATACTATTTATTAAGTGAACTATTGTAAGGCCATAAGGCCATGTACCCTTTCAGTGTATTTGGGTTTCATCCCAGTAGTGTGGTTGTGGACATTCATGATTAATGGATTTAAGTTTTGGGTTCTTTCAACTTTTAAAAGCATCCACTAGAATGCTCTGTGTAGGACGAGTAGTCTTAATTGGATAGTTTGAATATTCTTATGTAACCCTCCCGACTGTCTGTGGTATATGGCGTCGGGTTCCAGCTGGACATTCTGTTATATGTCATGTGATGGATGAGGGTGTTACAATTTGGTATCAGACTTCTGGTTACGGTCAGGCTTAAATGAATTCGTGGGCGAATTCTTTTAAGGGGTGGTGAGCACATGTGTGCGTCATCGCTATAACATCAAAAAGAACCCATGAATGTCCACTTAGGAATGAAAAAATACACTTGTTTTGTGGAATCTGAGTGTTCCAATGATTGCTTTTAGCAATTTTTTTATCGTCTAATTGTGTGTCTTTGCTACTATAGGCAGCTAGGAGCGGTGCTGGTCAGTCAGAGCATCCGCAATCAGCGGAAAGTAGTACACCAAGGGACGTGCCTACAACACCTCCTTCAGCGGATACCATCAGGTTGGTGGCTGAGGCGGTATTTGCAATGATAAATGCCCAACCTGCAGGGCAAATGCATCACGCACCTCCTGCGAATGAGCAGGAACCGGTTAGGGTGGCAGAGCTGAGAGTGGTGGAGCGCCCAGTAGTTGATCTAGTAGAGCCAAGGAGATCTACGGAGAAGTAGCTCAAGTATGTAATGGGATTTAATCCTCTGAGGTTCGATGGGGTTGGAACGCCAGCTCAAGCTGAGGACTGGCTCTCTTCGATGAAGAGGGTCTTGATAGCCACGTTAACTGAGGAGTGGCAGAAGACCACCATAGCGACTTTTCTTTTGGTGGGTGAAGCGAGGCTGTGGTGGGATGAGTTGGAGTTTCATCTCTTAGTGGGTAGACAGTTTGTTGATGTACCTATGGAGGATTTTTCAATATCGTTCCTAGCCAGATTTGTACCCTCCGCTTAGAAACTTGAGATGGAGAACCAATTTTTTGGGTTGACTCAGGGATCCAGAAGCGTGGATGAGTATCTACATGTGTTCACACGGTTGGGTCGGTATGCTGGGGCTATGTTTATGGAAGAGGAGAGGAAGATCAACCGATTTTATGAGGGTCTTCGTGGTGACCTACAGTTACTCTTTGCTGGGCCTAAGGCGCAAGGCTTCCTAGCCATAGTCAATTCGGCCCGATCGTTGGAGAAGGTCATTAAGAAAGTTCAAGATAAGAAGGACCCAGGAGAAAAGAAGGCAGAATTCAAAGTGCCTAGTTCAAAGTCAGGATTCCGCAGATGGAACAAGAAGCGGAGGACTTTGAACTTAGCCCCTTCGGCTGATATGTCAGGGGCAACTACAAGTTGAGTCCCAGGAGCTTGCTACAACTGCGAGAAGACGGGGCATTTTGCTCGTGAGTGTTGGAGTGGACGTTCAAAGTCTGAGAGGAAGTATGGAGCGACTTATGAGGAGAATGGGAAGGCGGTGGAGTCAACCGTGTCCCACCATGCTCCAGCCCAGCGAAGAGTCTACAACCTTGGCCTGCAAGAGGCCATAAAGCAAGTGGACGTGGTGACTGGTATGAGTTAAATTACAGTGGTTTAACTTTTATAGTTGTTACCTTCGTATTTGTTAGCTTACTTTTGTTGGTGCTATGCTTTGTGTTGATCTTTGAGTTTCCGGCGAAAGGCCTGTTTGATACGGGAGCATCGCATTCCTTCTTGTCCGAAAAATTCTTATCGCACATCGGGGTTCCGTCCTCGATGGAAAAAGACAAATTGGATGTGTTGTTGCCCAGTGGGTGCTCAATGCGCGTGGATAGGATCTGCGTAGTGAAGATTCGGATTGGAGACCAGGAGTTTGATTTACGAGCGTTGATTCTACCGTTAGTAGAGTTCGACGTAATCTTCAGTATGGATTGGCTCTCAGAGCAGGGTGCATGCATTGATTACAACCGTAAGGAAGTTAGGTTGGGTCTGAACACTGATCGGGAAACTACTTTTGCGGGCATTGAGGGGTCGGATAAGATTTTGATGTCGGCTCTTCAGGTGATTAAGGCAGTTCAGTCTGGGGCAGAGCTGTTTGTCACGTTAGTGCAGACTTCGACGCCTAAGCAAGGTCTTGATAGTATTCCAGTCGTGTCGAGTATCCTGATGTGTTCCCAGATGATCTCCCTGGAGCCCCTCCTCAGCGGGAGATTGATTTTACCATTGAGCTGGTACCGGGTTCCAAAACGGTGCCACACTCTCCATATAGGATAGCGCCGCGAGAGATGGCGGAGTTGAAGGTGCAACTGCAAGAGTTGCTGGAGCAAGGTTATGTGCATCCTAGTTCGTCGCCTTGGAGCGCAACAGTTCTCTTTGTTAAGCAGAAAGATGGGAGCTTGTTGCTTTGTATCGACTACCGGGAATTGAACAAGATTACAGAAAAGAATAAGTATCCAATTCCGAGGATTGATGATCTATTTGATCAGTTGGTTGGGTGAATGGTATATTCGAAGTTAGATCTGAAGTCCGGTTACTACCAGTTGAGGATAAGGCAGAGCGACATCCCAAAGACAGCATTCAGTATGCGGTTTGGGCATGACGAGTTCACGGTCATACCGTTTGGGTTGACAAATGCGCCATCCGTATTTATGGATCTGATGAATAGGACATTCAGAGAGTACCTGGATCGCTTCGTGATAGTATTCATCGACGATATCTTGGTATACTCGCAGTGTGAGGAGGACTATTACAATCATCTACACATGGTGTTCGAGACGTTGAGGAGGAATCAGTTGTATGCTAAGTTCTCCAAGTGTGAATTCTGGTTATCACCGATAGAGTTCCTTGGTCATGTTGTTAGTGGAGAGGGGATAGCTGTGGATCCGGTGAAGATAGTGGCGATACGGGAGTGGCCTGATTTGACTACAGTGGCAGAGGTCTGGAGTTTTTTGGGGCTTGCTGGCTACTATAGGCACTTCGTAGAGAACTTTTCGCGGATAGAACTTCCACTAACGATGTTGACAAGGAAGGATCAAAAGTTTGTGTGGTCTCCGAAGTGCGAACAGGCTTTTGAAGAGTTGAAGAGGTGGTTGACTACGGCGCCTATTTTATGTTCTCCAAGTGGAACCGAAGGGTTCGAGATCTATAGTGATGCTTCGGGCAGTGGTTTGGGTTGTGTTCTACTACAGTATGGGAGAGTGATAGCCTATGGTTCACGACAATTGAAGGCTCACGAGAGAAATTATCCGGTCCACGACTTAGAGTTAGCGGACGTGATATTTGCTCTAAAGCTTTGGAGGCACTACCTGTATGGTGTGAAGGTCGATATTTACACCGATCATAAAAGCTTGAAGTACCTGTTGGACCAAAAGGATTTGAACATGAGGCAGCGGAGGTGTATGGAGTTCTTAGGGAACTACACTTTCAAGATACATTATGTGCCTGGGAAGAGAAATGCAGTGGCGGATGCATTGAGTCGCAGGACTCCGGCGCAAGCGAACTGGTTATTTGGTACATGATGAGAGATTGGTCCATGAGTTGGATGCTTTGGAGATATCTTGCGTCGACAAGAAATCTAGTGCTGAGGCGAAACTGTTTTGGACAGAGGTGCAGTGTAACCTAGCTGATAGAGTTCGGCGGCTTTGGTTCAGGATAACAGCATGAAGTAGATCTTGGATGAATCATTGGATGGGTCAAATTCCCAGTTTGTTATTGAGGATGGTTTGCTAAGGAAGGACGGTCGCTTATGCGTTCCTAGTGCGTATAATCTTCGGGAGGAATTGATGTATGAGGCTCATCATACCATGTACTCAATCCACCCGGGAAGCACGAAGATGTACAGAGACATGAACAAATTATTCTGGTGGCGAGGTTTGAAGAAGGATGTAGCACTTTATGTGGCGAAGTGTCGTACTTGCCCATTGGTGAAGGCGGAATGCCAGAAGCCCGGAGGTTTCTTGAAATCCCTACCTATCCTAGAATGGAAAATTCGACGACATATCCATGGATTTTGTGCATGGCTTGCCGAAGTCGCAGAGGGGAAACAATGCCATTTGGGTGGTCGTGGATAGGTTGACAAAAGTGTCACACTTTATTCTGAACAGGAAGGAGGATCCGGTGGAAAAGTTAGCCAAACTCTACGTGGATAATATTGTACGGTTGCATGGTGTGCCCCGCAGTATTGTTAGTGACCGAGATGGACGCTTTACGTCAAAGGATTGGAGGTTGGTGCATAGTATGTTGGGAACTAAGCTGAGTTTCAGCATAGCCTTTCATCCACAGACGGATGGTCAGACCGAGAGGGTCAACAGGACTATGGAGGACATGCTTCACATGTGCGTCCTAGATTTCGGAAAGCATTGGGAGGATCACCTGTATATGGTGGAGTTTGTGTATAACAACAGCTTTCAGGCTAGTATTATTATGGTGCCTTTTGAAGACTTGTACGGAGGAAGTGTCGTACGCTGTTGTCTTGGTTGGAGGCAGGTGAATCGAAGTTGTATAAACATCAAGTCGTGGAAGATGCCACTTTAGTGATACAGACAATTCAAGAACGGTTGAGGATCGCTCAGGACAGGCAGGCAAAGTATTACAACGCCATGCATAGGAACGTGGAGTTCAGTGTTGGCAACATGGTGTATTTAAAAATCAAGCCGTTCAAGGGTGTATCGCAGGTTCGACGCTTGAAGAAGTTGAGTCCGAGATACCTTGGACCATGTGAAATCCTGGAGCGTGTTGGCGAGGCGGTGTATAGATTGAAGCTGTCGGTGGAGTTGAGTGGGATACATGATGTGTTCCACGTATCGGTGTTGTGTAAGGCAGTGCAAGAGACCTCACAGATCATTGCGGACAATCAAGTACCAGTTGATTATGAGTTGACAACAAGGGTCAAGCCAGTACGTATTGAAGATGTTGCAGTCAAACGACTCCGCAACAAGGAGGTCCGAATGGTTAAAGTCCGTTGGGATAACTGCGGACGGGAGGAGCTTTCATGGGAGCGAGAGCAAACTATGTTGGAAGAATACCCTGAGTTATTCCATTCAGGTAACATTTAATCTTGTGTACCTTTTATTTAATTTCGGGACGAAATTCCTTAAGTGGGGGAGAATTGTAACGCCCCGAAAATTGTATTTGAGTCGGTAGCATAAAAAGGGATTTTTGGTGCCTGTATAGGGGTACACGGCCTAGGACACAGGCGTGTCCAAGGCCGTGTCTGGCTAGTGTTTTGGTCGTTTTCATCCGAGAAGGACACGGCCAGGAACACGGCTGCATGACACGGGCGTGTCATTTGACACGGGCATGTGCCTACCGTGTCAGTACCCGTATTCAGTTGGGTCGTGTCGGTTGGCGTGGCGGTTATGCGTGACACGCCCCCGGTCACAGGCGTGTCGAGGGACCGACACGGGTATGTCAGGTGGGATACGGGCGTGTCTGAGCACATGTGACTCTCTGTGTTCGACGATCGTTCCTAGATCGAGGCACACGGCCTGGGACACGGTCGTGTGCCAAGCCGTGTTTGGCCCAGGTTCGGAGATTTTTGAGCGGATCTGAGCCGTTCGTTTTCTTTAAATAAGATGCAACGGCCTAGATGGTTTCCTGCTCTGTTAAGGCTAGGAATAGGGGAGTTAATCCTTCATTTCTCTCCAAGGATTTCTCTTTCCAAGGTGTTAGAGAGAGGAGGAAGAAGAAGGAGTATTCTGGCCACCAGCGGAGCATCAGAGCACCGTTTTGAGATCTGAGAGCGGATCCGTGGAGGAAAGTTCGTTACGAAGAGCTCTGTCCGTGTAGTTTTTCCATGGCGCCAAAGCGGACTATAAGGGTAACGATTCTCTACTTGATCATGTGAAGCTCTTTCTTTCTGCATAGGGAATCCCGCTCCCGCGAGTGTGCGGTGAGTGCGTGGTGTTTCTTGGGGTTGATGTGAATAGTCCCCTCGTGTTGCATATAGAGTCCGGAATCGAAGTACAGGCATATGCATTGTGTGTGAAGCCTACCCCGACATGTTGGTATGGATCGGTGATGTTGCATTTGTTATGATTTGCAGGAGAAGACTCTGTGCTGTGGGTTTTTCGGGTTTCTACGCGGTAGATTGCAGCAGGTATCCTTGGAGGTTAGCTTCAAGGCGCACCCGGAAAACTGGGCGGAATCGTCGTTCTGCTAACTTGGCGGTCTGGGAACCGGCCTTGAACATAAATCGGTTATGTGATGTTTGGAAATGTTAGGATCCGAGAGAAGCTTGGCCCGCGCGTAGGACTTAAACTGACTAGGCGGTATGAGCAATGGCCAAGTGGAATCGGACCTGGGATATGTGGTTCGGTGCGAGAGACCCATAGATGGGGACTGGCCGTTGGCATAGTCGGGAGCCTTAGATAGTGGTCAAAAAGGTTGAATGCTCATGTTGTTGCCATCGCGGGGATGGTGGTGAAGCCACGAAATTGACCAGATTCACCGTTAATGTGCCCTGAGTGCACGGGGTGTTTGGCCGTGCGAGCCTACACTTGTGGAGAAATATATAATTGCATTATATTGTTTAATTGGGCTAATATAATGCAGGGAAGGAGCACCGCCGTCCCGACCTAGGGGCAGGGTCGTTATAATTTGGTCGGCTTTTGGCTGACTGTTGCTTTGTTTGCCACCGTGCGGTGGAATGTGCTTGCAGGTGCTGCGGAGCCGAGTACCAAATAGCGGGCTGGAGCCCATGTTGTTGTGCTGGCCTTAGAAGGCCAAAGCGAACAGTTGTACTTTACTTTTGTCATGTGTGGACGGCCTGCGAGCCGATGTATGGAAAACACTATTTATTAAGTGAAACTATTGTAAGGCCATAAGGCCATGTACCCTTTCAGTGTATTTGGGTTTCATCCCAGTAGTGTGGTTGTGGACATTCATGATTAATGGATTTAAGTTTTGCGTTCTTTCAACTTTTAAAAGCTTCCGCTAGAATGCTCCGTGTAGGATGAGTAGTCTTAATTGGATAGTTTGAATATTCTTATGTAACCCTTCCGACTGTTTGTGGTATATGGCGTCGGGTTCCAGCTGGACCTTCTATTATATGTCATGTGATGGATGGGGGTGTTACAAATCGGACCGCTCACAAAGTTCTTAGTGCATGCTTTTATTGGCCTAGCCTTTTCAAAGATGCTCAATCTTTGGTGAGACGGTGCGATAGTTGCCAACAGACCGGAAATATTTCTAATAAAAATGAAATGACGCAGAACTATTTTCTTGAATGCGAAGTTTTTGATCTTTGGGGAATAGATTTTGTAGGCCCCCTTCCTTCAAGTTGAGGAAATAAATACATTCTAGTTGCGTTTGATTATGTTTCCCGATGGGTGGAAGCCCAAGCTCTTCCTACGAATGATTCTCGTGTTGTTATTTCTTTTCTTAAAAAAATATTTTCTCGATTTGGCATGCCTAGGGCGATCGTTAGTGATAGGGGTGCGCATTTTTGTAACGCCCAACTTTCAAAAATTTTATTAAAATATGGCGTTACACATAAGCTTTCCACTGCATACCACCCCCAAAGTAACGGCCAAGTCGAAGTTGTTAACCAAGAAATCAAGCGTATATTGGAAAAAACCGTTTCTTCTTCAAAAAAAATATTGGTCTTTAAAACTCGATAACGCTCTTTGGGCTTATCGAACGGCTTACAAAACCGCCATCGGTTGTACTCCGTATCGATTAGTCTATGGAAAATCGTGTCACTTACCGGTAGAACTAGAACACCGTGCTTTTTGGGCCTTAACATTTTTAAATATTGATCTCCACTTTGTCACCGAACATCGCAAATTCCAACTAAACGAACTCGACGAGTGGCGCTCTAACGCTTATGAAAATAACAAGATTTATAAAGAGCGAACGAAGCACTTTCACGATAAAAATTCACGCTTGCGCTTATTGTAGGCCCCCTTCCTTCAATCTTTAAATATTTGTAAAGATTTATAAAGAGCGTACCCAAAAACATTTAAACCGGGAGACCGAGTCTTACTTTAAAATTCTCGCTTGCGCTTATTTCCTGGAAAATTGAAATCATGTTGGTCTGGTCCTTTTATGGTGAAAGAAGTTTTTCCATATGGCACTGTGTTGCTTTCACACCCTGACAAGGGTGATTTTAAAGTTAATGGTCAGCTTCTTAAACTCTATTATTCTGGTGATGTTATTGACGAGGACAATGGAGTTGTTTTTCTTCCAAACACTTCGTAATTTTTGTTATTCTTTTCTTTCTTTTGTATTTTTTTGGCACTTTTCTTTTCTTTTTATCTTTGTTCTGGCGGCTCCTACGAATTGGTCACTTGATCGTCTGCTTCAACGTTGCTGATTTTTATGATGATTCAAGCCAAGTTTTAAGATGTTCTACAAAGCAAGCAAGAGGAAGCAGAATCAACCTTCAGACTTGCCAATTCAGGGAAGTGCCTGTTTTATTTATTTTTAATTTCTTTTATTTCTTCTTTTTAACATCGAGGATGATGTTTTCCCCAAGTTCGGTGGGAATGCGTTAGTTTGAATTTTGTGTTGTTTTGTTTTGTTTATATTAGAAAATTTCAAAAAGAAAATCATATCAAATTTAGGTAAAAAAAATTTCAAAAAAGAAAAGTTTTATGTTCTTTCATTATCTCAAATATATATATAAATACAAAAAAATAGAAAAATCTAATTTCTTGGAGAGTGCGATTTGGGCTTTAATCCTATCTCATCCCCTAGTACCTTGCGAACCCTTCACCGGGTAGCCCTTGGGAAGTCCAAGAAGAAATAAAATTTATTTAAGCTTATGTTTATGTTATTATGTTATAAAAAAAACACAAAAAAAAGATAATATTTTAACAAAAAAAAAAAATTAGGAAACTTAAAATTTGAAAACCATCAAAAATTATTTTATATCATTATTTTAGTATGTTTATTTGAGTGTTGTGTAGGCTCATGTAATATTCTTAATCATTGGTAGTATGTTAAGATAAAGTCTAGTTTAACTATATTACTCTTTCATATCTCAATTTTGTCATTTCTCTTTCATAAATTTTGGCATCATTTTTATTTTAATGGAATAATGATGTTGTAGTTATCTCTTCTATTATAAGTGTAATAGCATGCTTATTTTGTTAGACGATATTATTAGACACTCACTCGCAAGGTAGTCTTTCTTGGTGGCTAGAACTTGCCTCAAGCGACTCTCGAAACATTTGCATAAGTTTGTCATGATCTTTTAGACGTGATTTAGGCCTCCTTTTGGATCGTTTGTGCCTTTTTGCCCACCATAAAAATTCACTTTGTTAAACCATTTTGGGCCTTTCCTAATTTTCTTTGTTAGCTCCACCTTTCATTTTCACCAAAGCCAAAACATCTATCCCATGATCACACTAAATATTTGAGTTTTATTAAAATGTTGTGATGTGGTTTTTATTGTGAAAAAAGGGGAAATTTTCACATTTTTATTTGGAGCTGTTTTGTATGAAAAATAAAGTATAAATGGAAAAAATAAAAAAAAATAAAAAAAAATCAAGTGAAAAAATAATTTCATTGGCCAATTTTGATATAAAAATATTCATGGCCTTATGTTTCAAAAAAAAAGGAGTGTTTGTTGTAAAATTTTCTTTTTTGATTGAGGGTTTTATTTTAAAATTTTATAAAACTCTCACCTTGGTTTAGTGTGATCTTTAGCCTTCGTGTTTATCTTTTGATTTCCAAATCCTTATCATTTACCTAAGCCAAATTTTATTCCTAATGAAAGCCCTTTTTGATCTTTAAGTCATGACATTACCTTGTGTAGTGAAGAGAGTGTGAACGGACAAGCCTATGGTCACCATCATTGATGGATTTCTTTGGAGGTTATCTTGGAGTGTTTTGTAGAATAATCGAAGTCTAGCAACATGTTGTTTGTTCAATGCACTTATTTTGGTTGAATCGCTACATTTGTTATGTTTGTTAGGTAACATGTTGATGCCTTATTTTTATGTTGGTAGAAAATTTACAATCTAAGTATATGCCATAGTAATATTTTTAATCTCTTCTTTATTCTCCTCTACATTGATTTCTATCACCGCACTCATTGGTAGCATATTAATTTTGATAGTTTAATTTTTGTTTTGGTGTTCTTAAGCAAAAACAATTGTTAATTTAACTTTTATTTTAAGTCTTGTTTTGCTTGAGGATAAGCAAAGGCTTAAGTCTGGTGGGATTTGATGACACATATTTTGACTAAAATATGTTCATCATTATTATTATATTTATATTATAAATTATATGTATTTACTCTTAATTTTAATATAATTATCTAATTATTAATATATCATAATTATTTATACTAATATCGTTTTATTTTGTTTTGTGACAGGCCTGGGGGGAATTCGGCACATTTCGACGAAAAACGCCCGCTGTCAATTTTTATACGAGAAATATTTCCCATGCAAATAAGTTTCGCATGCATGTTGCATTCCCACCACCTTTTCCCTTTCTCCCCCCCCCCCATATTTTATTTTCTCCACCACTATTAATAGTAAACCCCAATTCATATGGCCGGCCAAACCTTTCAAGTCATAGCAGCCCGCCATTCATAACCGCCCACCTCCAACCATTTAATTAAAACCGGCCATTCATAACCTCCACCATGTAACCCGCCACCTATTCTTAGCCCCACTCATAACCTCCTTATTCATAACCGCCCACCTTACGTTCCACCTTTATTTCTTAATTAATCACATTAACTCCAATCAATTAAAACCCCATATTCATTAATTCATCACCATTTCATGTGGCCGGCAACCTCCATGTTAAACTCCCTCATGCATTCACCTTTTCACCTCCCTCCACCTCTTCATTTCCCCACATTTATTCTCACCAATTAAACCCTATGTCCTTTCATTTTCTTCTTTATCCAGATCCTTCCATGGTTGCTATAAAAGGAGCATGAAGCCAAGGCTTTTAGGGGTGAGAGAAAAAAAAAGTTAGAGTTGGAGAAGAGAGCAAGTTCAAGAGAGAGAGAGAGAGTTCTACCTTGTATGAGAGTTTCTTTTATGTAGTCTCTTATGCTTTAATTTTCATTGTGTTGTTTACTTTTATTATTTCCCTTCTAATGAAAATGCAAACTTTTTATTTCATTGTTGTTGTTTTCTTTATCATGAGTAGATAACCTTTCTTAGTACTTGATTGGTTAGTATTGGGATGAAGATTTAATTATAATCTTTCATCTCTAATTTTTGAATTTCTCATTGCGATTTATTTCCGATTAAAATTTGGCGGTGGGTTTATATTGCTAGTATATAAAATTTCGCTATCTGATTGGTAGTCTAGTTAGCCGAGAGGCTCGTGAATGTTATGGATCGCTCGGAAATAAGGAGATTTTGATATTCTTCTTTGAGAATTGAGGATATCAAATCTTTTGGATTTGGGATTTGTCATTCATGCAATTTTAAATTACTTTCAAATTTTAAGAGATTATGTTTGAAATGTTTTTAAAATTAGGCGGTAGTTGTCTCTAGCGAGTTCCTATTGTATTTTTCAGTCCCCCAATCGAAACGGATTCTCAAGAATTAGAACGCATCTTTTATAATCGGATTCCCAAGAACGCCCAATCAAGTGCTAAATCGTGAATTTTCTCGTTAGTCAACTCTCGTCGTTTTTACAAAAACCAAAACCAATTTTCACTCGATAAGTTAATAGTTCCACCTTGTGAGTAGAAGTACTCAAAAGACCCGGGAAATACGACACTTGATCATAGTACAAGCGATAGGTGCACTTGCCTACTGCAACAATCAGATTTTAAGCATCAGTGTACTTGAATATCAAGCAGTTCAAAGGTGTCTCGCGGGTGCGGTGCTTGAAGAAGCTAAGCCCGAGGTACCTTGGACCGTTTGAGGTTCTGGAGCGGATTGGTGAAGCAGCGTACGGGTTGAAGATGTCTGTGGAGCTTAGTGGTCTACATGATGTATTCCATATATCGGTGCTACGGAAGTCAGTGCAAGAGCCAACGCAAGTGATCGCGGTCGATCAAGTGCCGGTTGATAGTGGGTTGACAACGAAGGTTAAGCCCGTACGTATTGAAGACTCGGAAGTCAAGCGGCTACGCAATAAAGAGATCAGGATGATCAAGGTCCATTGGGATAATTGCGGTCGAGAGGAGCTCTCTTGGGAGCGAGAGCAGACTATGCTTGAGGAGTACCCGGAGTTGTTTCACTCAAATACCACTTAAGTTTTATGTTTCTTTCCTTTATGAAATTTCGAGGACAAAATTCTTTTAAGAGGTGGAGAGCTGTAACGCCCCGAAACTCAAAAGAGCGACGAGAGGCATTTTATAACACCCCAGTTTTGGAGAAAGGGTCGATTTGCGGTTCTGGAAAATTTTTGGTTTCTGGCAGGGGGAACACGGCCCGGGACACGGGCGTGTCCCCGGCCGTGTCAGGCCGTGTCAACGACTTGGCCGCATGGTCGACACCTTGCGCTCGACGAGGTGTCGAGACAGGGCACACGACCTACGACACGGGCATGTCGCAGGGTGTGTCGTGCCCGTGTCGACACCCGGCCCGGGGTGTCGACATTTTCGCTCGACCATGTGTCGAGACAAGGCACACGGCCTAGGACACGGGCGTGTCCAAGGCCATTCGGGTCTGTCGATGAGCTTCAGTCGATGATGTTCACTCGATGAGTGCCGAGTGTCGAGTGTCAAGTGTCGAGACTGGGGCACACGGCCTATGACACGGGCGTGTCACAGGGCGTGTCCTGCTTGGTCGACGATCTTCGCTCGACGTTTTTCCGCGTTGTCGACACAAAGGCTGTCGACGAGTGTCAAGACTTGGCACACGGCTTGGGACACGGGCGTGTCCCAGGCCATGTCCCTTCTCGGGATGTTTTCGGGGCCGTGTCGTTGGAGGCACACGGCCGGCCACACGGCCGTGTCAGTTGGGATACGGGCGTGTCGGGTCGAACACGGGCGTGTCGGATGCCCGTGTGCTGTTGCAAGCGCTCCGATTTGAGACGGAGAATAGGGGACACGGCCCTGGACACGGGCGTGTGCCAGGCCGCATTCATCCCAGGTATTTTCTTTTTCAGGCGGATCGTGGCCATTCTTCCCCTGATTTTAGGATCTGACGGTTCAGAACTGTTCTTTGGGAGATAAGTCCGAGAATAGGGTCGAAAACCCTTATTCTTCTTCAAGCTTTCCTCTTACTAATTTCTAGAGAGAAGGGAGAGCAAGGAAGAATCAGAAGGAGGGATTGGGCTGTAGGAGAGGTTTCGGTGCTCCAAATCGTGAGCCGAGTCCAAATCTGTGGAGGCTAGATCATTGCGAAGGTTTTCATCCGATTAATTTTGCCATGGAGAGGAAGAGGAGTCAGAAGGTAACGACACTTCTCCTCTCGGTCTTAGGATGCATGTCTTTAGCATCATTTATTTTTCTTTCTAGTTTTTGGGCACCAAACTCTCAAATGAGAGGGGTTTTGGGTTGCCAAGGTTCAAGAGGAACCTCCGGGTTGATTGAGTCCGTCCCCGGCATATTTTGCATTAGAGATCCGCTCCGTTAGTGGATTAGGCATGGTGGGTGAAGCTGTAGTCGCGACCGTTAGTCCGACTCGGGGATGTTGCATACGAACGTTAGGGATTCGTAGAGATTCTGTCGCAGCAAAATGCCGTTTGTGATGTGGTGATGTTTCCCCTTTTTCTCAAGTGAGTACATGTAGTCGGAATCGGACAAGGTTAGCTCCTCGTGGTGGTAGATGGTTTCCTTGGTGGGCAAGGTTAGCTCTGCATGAGTTGTAGATGTTTCCTTGGTGCGCGGGAACGCTGCAGTACAAATGAGGGACTAGGGTGGAATTGTCTTGATTTGTGATGTGCCAAGGTGTGGCTATGTCTCTGTGGTCGGCTGGCTATCCCGTGACGTTCACTTCATGTGTGGAGAGTGTCCCGGCGAGACTAGTCCCCTTCTGTGAGACTGACGAGAATGCCAAGCATGGGGACAAGCCCGGGCAATGCGGCCATGAGCGGGTGGGGTCCGGCAAGGCTTCTTAGAATCGGTCAGTTTGAGTTTGTTGGAATCCTGACATGAGATGTCAGAGCTTGTAGGCAAGCCTGTGGCTAAGACCTTGAGCGGGTGGGGCCTTTGCAAGAGTTCCATGTGGCAGCCTGGGTGCCGATGGGGGGGATGGTTTACCCCCTTTGTTTGCGGCTTTATGCCAATGGGGAATCGATGAGTACCCATATGATGTGATGATGTGCTAGATGCATACGCGATAGGGTTCCTTGGGTGAAACCCGGGTTGTTGCATACATGATTGCATAAGTAGACCCTTTTCATTATATGCTCAACCAGTAGAGAACATGTATGATGTGTGTGATATCCAAGCCTGTTTATATAGCTGTTTTTCTTGCTCATGATTATTGCATACGAAGTGCTAACTTGCAGGTTGGAGGGGTACCCCGGGGTCCGTTAGGGGCGGCCGGGAGGAGCTGTGTTGTTACGCAGTTTGAGGTCAGCCTTTGCTGACCCACGTTACTAATAAATTTTACAGGGCAAGGATCGCATGCAGGAGCTAGTTCACCTACCAGAAAGTCCTAAGCTTCATGAAGTGCTTTTCTCTTTTGTAGTTCTACTTATATGATGTTGTATTTTTGAGATTCTTGTTGTCCGGCTTGCACGCCGAGGTACACTAGGAGTGCTATGCACATTCATGACTGTTGTTCTTATTTGAGTTTGGACACTTGTTGTAAGGCCATAACGCCATTTATTTTACTCTTGTAGTAGTGGATAACTTCTAGTCTTGCTTATGTTTCCGCTGTGTTGTGCAAAGTGTTTTGAGTGTAGGTAGCTATATCAACTTATAATACTAAAGCTGTGGCGTCCGTATGTTGTGGTGACCCGGCCGGACCCATATTATACGGTCATTACAGGGGAGGTATTACAATTTGGTATCAAAGCGAGTTTAGATTCAAGGTCAATGCGTAGAGAAGTTATCCACATAAGAGTAACGCGGGACCATGTGTGTCCTTATGTTTAAGTCTTGAGTTTAGAGACTGATTCCTTGTTTCTTGTTTTCTTGAAGAGTGCAAGCAACGAGGCGGGTACGTCGAGAGCAAGAGAGGAACTCTCGGTGAGCAGTGCCACTGCTCCAGGTCTTTTGGGCACGGGTGTAAACCCGGCCGACTTCTGCCGCATGCTTTCATAAGCGATGGTGGCAGCCCAAGCTGCAGCGGCAGCTCAGGTAGCAACCCCTGCTACACCGGATACGGCGATGGCCGTGCCAGGAGGAGAAGCCGGGCGAGTGGAGCCTTTGGCGGAAAGGGTGGTTGTCGGACATGGAGACCGACACATGAAGTATTTCCTGAGCTTCCATACCCCATCATTCAAGTGAGTTGGTACGCCAACGGATTCGGAGGATTGGTGGGTTCGTATTCAAGAGCTTTTGAGGGCGGCAGAGATGCCAGAAGAAAAGAAAGCTGATTATGCGGCTTTCATGTTGGAGGGAGACGCCAAGTTGTGGTCGGTGAGCCATAGCGGCCGCCAGTTCCCGGGACGCACACCGTCGGTGGAGGAGTTTGGGGATGCTTTTCTTAAGAGGTACATTTTAGTTTCTACACGGTTGGCCCTTCAAAGGCAGTTTCTGCACTTTATGCAGCAAGACAAGACGGTGGATGAGTATGTGCAGGAGGTCACCCGTTTGGGTCGTTACGTGGGAACGATGATGGCAAATGATGTAGAGAGGGATAACCTCTTCTACCAGGGGCTGAGGGAGAACCTGAGACAACCCCTCATCTCCATGAAGAGAGCGGGATTCAATGAACTAGTTGAGGCTGCCAGGATTTTGGAAAGTGATCTGGAGCGAACCAAACGCCATAAGGGTTTCACTCCCAAGCAAGGGGAAGGGAAGCCTTCCCAATCCCATGGAAAGTCTGAAGGGATTAGGTGGAGGAAGAAGCCTCCCACTTCCATATCCGATGAGAAGAGCAATTGGACGCCTGGAGGTTCTCACTCTAGGGGACCGCCGACGTGTTACAACTACGGTAAGGTGGGCCACATAGCTCGTGTTTGTCCCCAAGGAGGAGCGGGGCAAGAGGCAAGGCAGGAGCAGACTGTGCGCTACGACCCCAGTGTTGCAGAGAAAGGGAAGATGGCGGAGTCGAGAGCTTCTCGGTTCCAACCGGTGCAACCAAGGGCTTACAACCTTGGACAGCAAGAAGCGATCTGCCAAACTGATGTGGTGACAGGTATGAAGAAAATTTAAGTTGAAATTTTGTGCTTCATACTTTTAGACCCTTTTTCTGTGATGTCTTTGTTGTAGGCTTCGTTTTAGTTTCCGGATACCCCGCTAGGGTATTGTTTGATACGGGAGCATCGCACTCCTTTCTTGCGGAGAGCTTCATCCGGAGAATAGGAGTTGTGTCTTTCTCGGTGGATGCAGAGTTGAAAGTGCGCATGCCCAATGGGTCATCTATGACCACCGGGGCCAAAGGGCGCATCTGTTGGGAGTTGGACGTAGTTGACTTCATTTTGGTAGCAGCGATTTTACCATTGGTTTAGTTCGATGTCATTTTGGGCTTGGACTGGCTTGCAGAGCAGCGCGCCAGTATTGACTGCCTATCTAAGGTAGTGACCCTAAGGAGCAAAGGGCAGGCAGAGGTCAAATTTGAGGGCCTTTGTGGAGTGACATGTTCCCTAATTTCGGCCTTGCAGTTGATGCGGGCGGTTAATCAGGGTGGTGTAGTGCATGTAGCGTTATTGGAGGTTCGTCTCTCCCCACTGTCTATTGAGGAAGTGCCCGTAGTGGCAGAGTTCAAGGATGTGTTTCCGAATGAACTTCCTGGAGCGCCTCCTCGGAGGGAGATCGATTTCTCGATCGAGTTAGTGCCGGAGGCTAGGCCGGTGTCACGTCCTCCATTTAGGATGGCACCAATGGAGTTGGCCGAACTTAAGGTATAGTTACAGGAATTGTTGGAGCAAGGGTATATCAGACCCAGTTCTTCACCGTGGAGTGTGCTGGTGTTGTTTGTAAAGAAGAAAGACGGTAGCATGCGGCTATGCATAGACTACCGAGAGCTGAATAAATTGACCGTCAAGAATAAGTATCTGATTCCTCGGATAGATGACTTGTTCGACCAATTGGTAGGGTCAGTGGTGTATTCAAAATTGGACTTGAAGTCAGGCTATTATCAGCTCCGAAATCGGGATGAGGACATACCCAAGACTGCCTTTGGTACAAGGTATGGACACTTTGAGTTTACGGTGATACCGTTCGGGCTGACGAACGCACCATCTGTGTTCTTGGATCTTATGAATCTAGTATTTCGGGAATACTTGGATTCTTTTGTGGTTGTTTTCATTGATGACATCTTGGTGTATTCCAAATCGGACGTGGAGCATGAGACCCACTTGAGAGTGGTCTTGCAAGTGTTGAGGGAGAATCAGTTGTATGCAAAGTTCTCCAAGTGCGAGTTCTGGTTAGAAAAGGTGGCATTTTTGGGCCACGTGATTAGTGGGGATGGGGTGGCAGTGGATCAAACAAAAGTGGAAGCCATCAGAGATTGGCCAGTTTTGAGGACCGTGGCGGAGGTCCGAAGTTTTCTTGGACTAGCCGGGTATTACAGGAGGTTCGTGGAGAATTTTTCGCGGATAGCTCTACCCCTCACCTCACTCACTCGTAAAGATCATAAGTTTGTGTGGACTCAAGAGTGCATCCAAGAAATTTGAGGCACTGAAGGAGAGACTAATGATGGCTCCAATCCTAAGTCTACCGCAAGGGACTGAGGGATTTCAGATCTTCAGTGACGCATCGGGATGCGGTTTGGGTTGCGTTTTGGTGCAACATGGCAAGGTGATAGCTTTTGGGTCTAGACAGCTGAAGCCACATGAGAGGAATTACCCCGTCCATGACTTGGAGTTAGCGGTGGTAATTTTTGCGTTGAAAATATGGCGGCATTATGTTTATGGTGCAAAGGTGGAGATCTTCACGGATCATAAAAGCCTGAAGTATCTCTTGGATCAAAAAGACTTGAACATGCGACAACGCAGGTGGGTTGAGTTTCTTGGAGACTACGAGGTGGCGATTCAGTATACTCCAGGTAAAGCCAATGTGGTGGCGGATGCCTTGAGTAGGAAGTACTCGGGGCAAGGGAATTGGATCGAAGCTCTTGATGAGTGGTTGGTACGGGAATGGGAGTCCCTTGGTTTGGAATGTGTTGCGAGAGGCGAGTTCGGCGTGGCTCGGTTGAATTGGCATTGAAGTACAAAACGACTTGTCCGATCGCATTCGGGAAGCGACTCAGTTGGATGTGGAGTTTCAACCTTTTGTGTTGGAGGCTCAAACGGGCGAGAGCAGCTCCTGGGAGATGATTGATGGGATTCTGAGGAAGGACGGAAGGGTTTGTATACCGCAGTTCGGAAACTCCGTGAGGAGTTGATGTTTGAGGCTCACTTCACAAAGTACTCCATTCACCCGGGCAGTATAAAGATGTACTTGGATATGAAGAAATCCTTTTGGTGGTCGGGGCTGAAGCGGGACGTAGCTTTGTATGTGAATCATTGCCAGACTTGCGCCTTGGTGAAGGCCGAGTGTCAGAAGCCGGGCGGGTTCCTGAAGCCCCTTCCAATCCCTGAATGGAAATTTGATGACATCTCCATGGACTTTGTGCATGGTTTGCCTAGATCGCAGCAGGGTAATGATGCTATTTGGGTGATCGTGGACCGCTTAACCAAGGTGGTCCACTTCATCCCAAATCGGAAAGAGGACAGCGTGGAGAAGCTGGTGGAGTTGTATGTTTGCAACATTGTGCGACTGCATGGGATTCCAAAGAGTATAGTCAGCAATCTAGATGGACGGTTTACGTCCAAGGACTGGAGACTGGTTCAAAAGAGTTTGGGCACAAAGCTAAAGTTCAGTACGACGTTCCATCCTCAAACTGATGGGCAAACTGTAAGAATGAACCGTACTATGGAGGATATGTGAGAATGTGCGTTCTTGACTTTGGCAAAAAGTGGGAGGATCACCTCTTCATGGTGGAATTCTCATACAACAACAATTTTCAAGCAAGTATAAAAATGGCGCCATACGAAGATTTGTATGGGAGGCGGTGTCGAACATCAATGTCTTGGGCAGAGGCGGGAGACAGCAAAATTTTGGGAAAGGAGGTGGTAGTCGACGCTTGTGAGTTGGTACGGACCATTCAAGAGCGTATGAAGGTGGCGCAAGACCGGCAAGCAAAATACTTTAATGCTCGCAACCGGAAGTTGGAGTTTGCGGTGGGTGATGGGGTCTATTTGAAGATCAAACCATTCAAAGGTGTCTCACGGATTCGCCGACTCAAGAAGTTGAGTCCAAGGTTTTTGGGGCCTTTTGAAGTTGTTGAACGGGTGGGAGAAGCAGCCTATCGGTTGGCGTTGTCCGCAGAGCTGAGTGGATTGTATGACGTCTTCCATGTCTCCGTCTTGAGGAAAGACTTGGTGGAGGCTAGTGTGGTGATCGAGCCGGAATCGGTGCCGATAGTGGAAGACTTGAGGATGCGAGTCCGTCCGATGGCTATAGAGGATTCGGAGACTCGGCAGTTGCGGAACAAAGAGGTTAAACTCGTGAAAGTCCGATGGGACAACTGCGGTCGAGAGGAGTTCTCTTGGGAGCGAGAACAGGCCATGCTAGAAGAGTGTCCACAACTCTTCATTCAGGTACAAGTTAAGTTTTTGTTCCCTTTTGTTTTGTAATTTCGGGACGAAATTCTGTTAAGGGGGGGAGAGTTGTAACACCGCAGTTTTGGAGAAAGGGTCGATTTGCGGTTCTGGAAAATTTTTGGTTTCTGGCAGGGGGCACACGGCCCGGACTTGGCCGCGTGGTCAACACTTTGCGCTTGACGAGGTGTCAAGATAGGGCACACGGCCTGCGACACGGGCGTGTCACAGGGCGTATCGAGCCCGTGTCGACACTCGGCCCGGGGTGTCGACGTTTTTCGCTCGACCATGTGTCGAGACTAAGGCACACGGCCTGTGACACAGACGTGTCACAGGGCGTGTCCCACTTGGTCGACAATCTTTGCTCGACATTTTTCTGCGGTATCGACACAAAGGCTGTCGACGAGTGTCGAGACTTGACACATGGCTTGGGACACGGGTGTGTCCTAGGCCGTGTCCCTTCTCGGGATGTTTTCGGGCCGTATCGTTCGAGGCACACGGTCGGACACACGGCCGTGTCAGTTGGGACACAGGCGTGTCGGGTCGAACACGGGCATGTCGGATGCCCGTGTGCTATTCCAGGCGCGTCGATTTGAGACGGCAAATGGGGGACACGGCCCTGGACACGGCGTGTGCCAGGACGTGTTTGGGCCAGGTATCTTCTTTTTCAGGCGGATCGTGGCCATTCTTCCCCGGATTTTAGGATCTGACGGTTTGGGACTGTTCTTTGGGAGATAAGTCCGAGAATAGGGTTGAAAACCCTTATTCTTCATCAAGCTTTCCTCTAACTAATTTCTAGAGAGAAGGGAGAGCAAGGAAGAAGGAGAAGGAGGGTTTGGGCTGTAGGAGAGTTTTCGGTGCTCCAAATCGCGAGCCGAGTCCAGATCCGTGGAGGCTAGATCTTTGCGAAGGTTTTCATCTGACTATTTTTGCCATGGAGAGGAAGAGGAGTCGGAAGGTAACGACACTTATCCTCTCAGTCTTAGGATGCATGTCTTTAGCATCATTTATTTTTCTTTCTAGTTTTTGGGCACCAAACTCTCAAATGAGAGGGGTTTTGGGTTGCCAAGGTTCAAGAGGAACCTCCGGGTTGATTGAGTCCGTCCCCGGCATATTTTGCATTAGAGATCTGCTCCGTTAATGGATTAGGCATGGTGGGTGAAGTCGTAGTCGCGACCGTTAGTCCGACTCGGTGATGTTGCATACGAACGTTATGGATTCGTAGAGATTCCGTCGCGACAAAATGCCGTTTGTGATGTGGTGATGTTTCCCCTTTTTCTCAAGTGAGTACATGTAGTCGGAACCGGACAAGGTTAGCTCCTCGTGGCGGTAGATGGTTTCCTTGGTGGACAAAGTTAGCTCCGCATGAGTTGTAGATGTTTCCTTGGTGTGCGGGAACGCTGCAGTACAAATGAGGGACTAGGGTGGAATTGTCTTGGTTTGTGATGTGCCAAGGCGTGGATATGTCTCCATGGTCGGCTGTCTATCCCGTGACGTTCACGTCATGTTTGGAGAGTGTCCCGACGAGACTAGTCCCCTTCTGTGAGACTGACGAGAATGCCAAGCATGGGGACAAGCCCGGGCAATGAGGCCATGAGCGGGTGGGGTCCGACAAGGCTTCTTAGAATCGGTCAGTTTTTTGTTTGTTGGAATCCTGACATGAGATGTCGGAGCTTGTAGGCAAGCCCGGGGCTAAGACCTTGAGCGGGTGGGGCCTTTGCAAGAGTTCCATGTGGCGGCCTGGGTGCCGATGGGGGGAATGGTTTTACCACCTTTGTTTGCGGCTTTATGCCAATGGGGAATCGATGAGTACCCATATGATGTGATGATGTGCTAGATGCATACGCGATAGGGTGCCTTGGGTGAAACCCGGGTTGTTGCATACATGATTGCATAAGTAGGCCCTTTTCATTATATGCTCAACCAGTAGAGAACATGTATGATGTGTGTGACATCCAAGCCTGTTTCTGTAGCTGCTTTTCTTGCTTATGATTATTGCATACAAAGTGCTAACTTACAGGTTGGAGGGGTACCCCGGTGTCCATTAGGGGCGGCCGGGAGGAGTTGTGTTGTTATGCAGTTAGAGGTCAGCCTTTGTTGACCCACGTTACTAATAAATTTTACGGGGCAAGGATCACATGCAGGAGCTAGCTCGCCGGCCAGAAAGGCGTAAGATTTATGAAGTGCTTTTCTCTTTTGTAGTTCTACTTATATGATGTTGTATGTTTGGGATTCTTGTTGTCCGGCTTGCACGTCGAGGTAGACTAGGAGTGCTATGCACATTCATGACTGTTGTTCTTATTTGAGTTTGGACACTTGTTGTAAGGCCATAAGGCCATTTGTTTTACTCTTGTAGTAGTGGATAACTTCTAGTCTTGCTTATGTTTCCGCTGTGTTGTGCAAAGTGTTTTGAGTGTGGGTAGCTATATCAACTTATAATACTAAAGCTTTGGCGTCCGTATGTTATGGGGCCCCGGCCGGACCCATATTATACGGTCATTACAGGGGAGGTGTTACACATTTTGTACTAAATTTGGTTTTTGGCAGGGGGTACACGGCCTGGGACACGGGCGTGTCCCAGGGCGTGTCATGTTCATTTCGACGATCTGGCCAACGATTGACGATCTGGCCAGTGTTCGATGATCTTGGGTCGACGATCGTCGAACAACGAACAAAGTTGGTTGTCACGGGCGTGTCATGCCCGTTCGACAAACAGGCCAGCGATCTGGGATCGACGATCTGGCGATGTTCGATGATCAGGCCAGCGATCAGCGATCAACGATTTGGCAGCGTTCGACGATCATCGAGCGCGGGGCGGATTGTGCCGTGTTTGACTTTGTCGACGCGGAGTGTCGACACAGAGGTTTTTGGCAGGATCTTGACTAAATGTCGCGACACAATTTGATTGGTCACGGACGTGTCCTGCGCCGGTTGGTGAACCATGCGGTGTTTAGCCCCGTTTGTCCAGGTCAGACCTGGATCGAAGCCGTGCATTTCCCTTTTGTGGGATCCGACGGCTGGTGGTTAATACGAGTGGGTTATACCCGAGTATAGGGTTTCAAAACCCTTATCTTCTACTGCTGGTTCTCTGTCTAAGTTCTAGAGAGAAGGGAGAGCAAAGGAGGAAGAAGAAATCTAGATCCGGTCCTTGGAGGGGGCTTCAGGACTCCAAATCGCAAGCCGACATCGGATCTACGAAGGCAAGGAGATTACAGTGCTTTTAATCTGCGTAGATTTCCATGGAGCCAAGGAAGAACACTAGGGTAACAATTCTCTACTTGAGGATGTGAAGTTCTACTTCTTTTGCATAGGGAAGCCCGCTCTCGCGAGTTTGCGGTGAGTTTGAGGCGTACCTTTGGGTAGACATGAATAGTCCCCGTTGTGTATATGTAGAGTCCGTAACCGAGAACGGATATATGCATGATGTGTGAAGCCTACCCGGACAAGTTGTTCTGGATCGGTGACGTTGCATTGCATAAATGGCGGAGAAGACTCCGTGAGATTGGTTGTTTTCGGGTTTTCTACGTGGTTGATTGCAGCATGGAGCCTTGGGGATTAACTACAAGGTGCACCCAAAAACCTGGACAGATACGTGATTCTGCCAACATGGTGTCCTGGGAGCCAACTTGAACATAACTGGGTTATGTGAAGTGTGTGACAAAAACGGGACTCGGGAGAAGTTTGACCCGCGCATATGGCTTAAATTGTCATTTCGATGTGAGCACGGGTTAGACGGAACCATACCCATTCTATGTCGTTTGGTTAGAGCTGTTGGCATAGATGAGGGTCTTCGGCGGTCTATGGCTTAAATTGACGTGACCCATGCCGGGAAGACAAAATGCTCATATGTTTGGCCGTCAAAGTGGTGGTGGTGAGACCGGGGTGTCTATGGCTTAAATTGACATGACATTGACCGGTTCACCGAGAATGTGCCCTGAGTGCACGGGGTGTGTAGTCGTGCGTACCTACGCCTGTGATGCAATGCATATATATACTGCTTGGTTATACTAATAAAGTGCAGGGAAGGAGCATCGCCGCCCCGAATTAGGGGCATGATCGTTATAATTTGGTCAGCATTGCTGACCGTTGCTTTGGTTTGCCACTGTTGCGGTGGATTGTGCTTGCAGGTGCTGCGGAGCCGAGCGGTAAATAGCAGGTTAAAGCCCAAGTTGCTGAGCCGGCCCTCGAAGGCCTAATTTTTGAGTGTTTTCTTTTATTCATGTATGGCCGGCCTGGGTCCCGAAGTTTGGAAAACATTTAAATTGAGCAAACTGTTGTAAGGCCTTAAGGCCAGAACTTGTGTATTTGTACTTCATTCCTTTGGGATTGTTTAGTGGACATTCATGCTATTTTTGCTGGGTTCTATTTATTGCAACTAATAAAACTGCTTCCGCGAGAATGACTCTGTGTAGGATGTTGGAATGGTTGGATGTTTTCCATTGAGTAATCACCCGGTCTGTCTGTGGTATATGGCATCGGGCCCCGGCCGGACCTACTGCTATATGCTATGCGACGGATAGGGGGTGTTACATCAATATCCTTTATCATCCGAGCAAAGCTAATGTGGTAGCTGATGCCTTAAGTAGAAAGACCGTGCAACTCTTTAACCTTTCTGTGCAATCCTTGGTGGAGGAGTTTTTATTCATGAATATAACTGTTGGGAGTAGCGACTCGCCGAGTAGCTTGGGAGTGGCACGACCTTCATGGACTAAGCTCACAAGGTTACATCAAAAGGATGCTCCTGATTTAAAACATATCCGTAGTAGAACTGAAAAAGGGGAATTACCAGACTTTTCGATCGATATGGTGGGTACCTTGAAGTATAGTGGCAGATATTATATTCCAGCTTTTGGTGATATTCAGGCAAAAATTTGTAGTGATGCACATGGGTATAGTGTAACATATCACCCTAGCTCTTCAAAGATGTATATAGAAATGAAGTAGATCATTTGGTGGTATGGAATGAAGAATCACATAGCTAAGTTCGTGTCTGAGTGCTTCACCTGCAAGTGTGTTAAGGCGGATCATAGACGTCTTGGTGGCAAGCTGACGCCTTTGGATTTTCCAAGTTGAAAGTGGGAGATCATTTCTATGTATTTTATTACCGGTTTGTCGAGGTCTCCCCGAGAGCATGATTCTGTGCGGGTAATAGTTCATAGATTGACAAAATGTGCTCACTTTATGCCTTTGAAGATTGGATATTCCATGAAGAAGATAGCGGAATTGTATTAGGATGAGTTTATCAGACTACATGGAGTGCCCGTAAGTATTGTGTCAGATCGAGACTCCAGATTTACATCGCGTTGCTGGAAAGTTTGTAGAAAGGGTTGGGCACTAACCTCAGGTATTCAACTGCTTACCTCCTGCAGACCAATGGTTAAAAAAAGAGTTAATCAAATCTTGGAAAATATGATCAGATGTTATATTTTGGACCATGGTGGAGCAAGGGACAAATGTCCTAGACTGATGGAATGTGCCTATAATGACAATTATTAAGAGAGTTTGTAGATTGACCCATTTGAGGCTTTGTACAGGAGACATAGTCGAACTCCTTTATTTTGGGCAGAGGTTGGTGAGAGACTGCTATTAGGTCCAAAATCCTTTGAAGAAATGAGTTTTTCTGCAACTCATATTTTTGAAAATATCGTGCAACTCAGGAGCGTTATGAGAATTATGCTAATCGATGGAGGGTTGATCTGGAGTTCGCAGTTGGGGACATGGTTTTCCTGAAGGATTCTCCGATGCGGGTGCTAAGAGTTTTAGAAGGAACCACAAGTTGGATCTCAAGCTGGTGGGACCTTTGCAGATTGTTGAGAGCATCAGAGTATCACCTTCTAGGCTAGATTTGCGCGCTACTTTCCTTGGTTTTCACGATTTTTTTTGTGAACCAACTAAGAAAGTGTGTGCTTAGTGATCGGCATGTCCTTGAATCCGTGCCACAGTTTCACCCTATTCTTTCCTATGTTGAGGAGCCTGTTTGTATTATGGAGACTCAGGATCGGGTGTTGCAATGAAAGACTATACCTATGGTCAAGGTTCTTTGGCGAAACCAAGACATCGAGAGTGTGATATGGGAGTTGGTGTCAGCTATGAGAGAGGCTCATCCTCACCTTTTCTCCTAGTTTCCCTTGGTAAGTTTTCTATCAGATAACCTTTGGTTACATTCTTTCTGTTTCAAGTTTCAGGACGAAAATTCATTTTTTGGGGGGGAGGTGGCTGTAACGCCCATGAAATTTTAATAATTATTTTGATCCCTTTTGTGGCATAATTATGATGTAAGGGTGTTATGTTGACACGTATTTAGCGGGGTGCCATCATTAATGAGAAATTTTGTCCATCTGTAATGGAGTTTTTGACTTGGGAAATTTAAGTGGTTAATTTTTAGCATGTTTTGAAGTTTGGTGGCGATCCGGGCCTAATTGGGACCTCAGTGAATTTTGTAAACATTATTATTGTTTAGACTTCGGGAACTTTTAACCCCAGCTTGGTTTGTCGAATCACGCTTTCTACTTAACCATCGGATTTGTAGCACTACCATTTAGTTTTTGTGTGAATTTCATCAGAAATCGAGGTGTTTAAATTTTTCACGTTGTCTGAGTTTTCTTGAAATTATGTTTATAATATCAGATATATATACATATATATCCTTATAAACTAAAAAACCTATTCATCATCTTCTCAAACCGACGGACATCACGAAGAGAGAAAGATGAGGACGGCGAGACATCACAGATTCTTTTGATCGCCGTCGAATGGGTTCTAGTGCACAAAACCTTCGATGGAGCGTAGATTAGAAAAGCTTTCACCGAGTTCTTCAAGTGCACGGTAAGATTTTCCTGTTTCGTTTATTTTTGACGTAGGGTACTTGAGTTTAACACTTGTTTTACTCCGAAAAGTTTCAGAAATCGTAGACGATGAGTTTTTATGGCCGATCCTTGCACCAGAATGCTTGACAGGCCATTTTTCGGAAGATTTTGAGGCAATTGGTGATTCCTCCCCTCTTATTAATTCCTTTGTTCTTGTTTCCTCTCTTTTCTTTCCTTCATAGAGTGTAGGAGTAGTGTAGGGTTCATCCTAGTTCGAATCCTTTGATTATTGTGGAATTTCTGTTGAGTCGGAATCCATCGAGTATTATTCGTCGAGTATAATTTGTCAGGTAGAGTAGGGTTTGATCTGAGACCAAGTTCTTTTCATTGAGTGAGATTCGCCGAGTGGTCTCGATGAATTCATCAGGAGAAACGTTGAGTGATCCTATGAGATTGAGTCTTTTTTTCATCGAGTATAATTCGTCGACTATTCTTGACGAATTCGTCGAGTATCCTTGGGGTTTGCTTGAATTCATCGAGTCAAATTCGTTGAGTAGAATTCATAGGAAGCTTTTGAGTAAAATTTGACGAGCGTCAAACGCTTTTCGCTGAGTAAGATTCATCTATTATCATCAAATTTTGGTTGATTACGTTGAGTCTGTCTAGAATTCACCGAGTATCATTGGACACATTATATTTTACTAAGTTTTATTCGTCGAGTTTATCCGTTGAACCAAGTTATATTCATTGGGTGAATTGAGAAATCGCTGAGTGCTTTCGATGACTCTGTGTTGATTTAGAAACTTTTTGACGAGTGACCTTCATATTCATCGAGCATGCCTTAGAGAAATTTTGGGATTTATCCTTCCTCTTCGTCGCTGGGGAATTTCGATGCCAATTTTTGTGTTTTATCTGTGTTTTTGATGTTTCTATATGGCATTTGGTTGGTATTGGATAAAGGACCACCACCTCAGTGCCATCTTATGAACTATTACACTTGGTGTGTTTTCTTCTCTTCTTAAGGACTATTGGCTTGTGTTGGACAATGTAGCCACCACCATAGTACCTTTTTGAGATGTTTGGTCTGATGGTTTGTGTTGAACAATGTGGCCACCGACTCAGAACCGTTTATACTGGTGTTAATGATTCACATGTTTGATCTGATAGGTCTCTCTCTTTTTAGATACATGCATATGTTCATATGCATACTTTTGAAGATATTGTTGAAGCATGATTTCATATCGCACTTGGTGTAACTTTTACATAATTAACCACTTAAATATTTCATTTATTTACTGAGTTTTGACTCAGGTGCTATGGTTTGACAGTTTTTCGATGCTACGTTGGTTACCCTTGGAATTCTCATGACTGTTTACTTTTTTTCTTTATTGCCACTTGCTTATTTTCTTGCTAAGGCGTTCTTTCTTTTGAATGCCTCAGGCTCGGTGTAGTAGCATACCGAGCTGCTAAAGTTGGTGGTTCTTGGCGTGGGCTTAGTAGGTGTGGTTTTCTTCCCTCACCTTCGTGAGGTAGTTTTGTTGTTCTTGTTTTTAGTTCAGATATACATTTTGTTCTCTGGGTTCGTGTCAGCTTATTGACACCCATAGTGAATTGTTTTAGATGATATACTATTTGCTACCTGATATGCTTACTTCTTGCTGTTTTTTGTACTTACTTGATCTCTGGGATTGTTTTATGTTAGGATTGCATGTTAGTTACTTTCAAAGTGTAAATAGATAAATACTTTTACCTCGTACTTATAACATATATATAAATCAAATATCACCCTATTTTAACGAATGTAAAAGCTCTTTTCGTACTCATATTAAATCTTGAGTTGTGCATAACTTGAATAGTCCTGTTGAATCTTCATACTCATATAGGATAATAACTTAAATAAGCCAAGTATTTTTTGCTGCATATATTCATTTTTACCGGTGGACTAGTTGATCCACATAGTTGAGTGACACTGCTACAGAAATCTAAACTCAAACCATATTTTCTTCATAACAAACTTGAGAAATTTCATGAAAAGTGTTAGGAGTAGGTTCTTGCCTGAGCATCTGCAATTGTCCCATGCACGGTGTGGCATCAAGGCACATATTTTCTCTTACTCTGATACATTAGTAAATGCTGAGAAAATGCGGGTTGTGACACAGCCTTCTCCACCTACTAGGCCATGTTTCCATCACATCCTCATCTTGTCTCTTTTTGTTGGATCGTGTAGAGCCCTTAGAGGGGGATACAGGTTCTTAATACTTTAAATTAATTAGAAGAGAAAATAAAGATTTATGGTTTCTATTACTACCACTGGCGAGAGTGATACCGTCTGGCGATAATAATAGAAACTTATATTTGATAATTAATACTCAGATTAAAAACAATTACCACTTGATAAATGAGAAACATCAAATTTATTTCAAGGAGTCTATTGAATACAAAAAATTTCATCCCAATCATGCTTGGGTCGATGTGATGCTACAATCCTTTTTCCTTTTCCACACCGACCCGTATCCCCTAGGATCGGTTGGTTCTAGCTTATCTATCCAAGATGCGGCCTCAAACTGCCCCTTTACCTACCAATATTCTAGTCTCCAAGACACGCAATGAGTTCACAGAATCCTTCTAGGAAACCGATGTTTGCACAAGATGATTTTCCACCTAAGTCTCACAAGACCTACTTGCCTCTCCCTACCACGAATTCATAACTTGACAAAGATAAAAAAGAGACGAATACAAATATAATGAAAAACTCCCTCAATTTATTGGTCCTGCTGATAAGATGTGTGATTAGTTTGTTACCCGAATCTGTAGCCTTTAAGCGCGTTGATAGATTTCTTAACGCAAAGTGGAAGTACTCGTGAATTTGAAAGAGTTATAGTTCTGATAGAAGCCTCCAATTGGTGTCTTCATGTTACATATAGCATCATGTGGAAGACTGCCCTTTTATATGCTAGGGATCTACCACCTGTCGTAGCGATACCGCTAGGTGATAGCTACTTTAAGTAGTCTTTTCTTCCTTTGGCAATCTCTATCTTTGGCTACCTCCATTATAGGAAACTTTCTTTATCCATGTTATGAAACTTTTGATATTTGGAAATAAGCATTTTTGTTTCCTGATTATTCCAAAAATGGTCCTTTTATTGGGATATCGCCTGGCGGTAGAAGTACCGCCAAGAGGTAGGACTTTCCTTCCCATGCAGTTTCCTTCCATGGCAAAGGCTTTCACTGGTGATAGCGATAGCGCCAACGGTAGTGATACCACTGATGGTATCAACAGAACTTTGAAATTTGTACCTTTTTGATTTATTCTTTCATGGGGTACTTATCTTGCAGTTCTTGCACCTTATAAACACACAACAAATGTGATCAAATACAAACAAGGATTTATTATTCTCAAACCAAGAGATATGGAACACATATTCCAACAAACTCCTACTTTTGATAATAACAAATCCATTATGAATAAATAATGCATAAGAAATAAGTGTTTGTGTTTATATGTGGTTGATGAGCATTTAAATGCATGCTTTACCTAGATAAAGACCCCCTAGAAAGATGCTTCTGAATGTGATGTGTTAGATTTGAAATAATCTAGGGGGGGTGAATAGAGTATCCTAAAATTCTTTAGAAAACTTTACAGCTTTTGCTGTAAATAAGAACTGCAAAATAATAAATAAATAACCACAAATACACAGCAAACCTAGCTAGTACAAACACAGCAAGAACAAAAGAAAGGGCAACTAGACAACACAAGAAATTATAGTGGTTCCCCAACCTGGGTACATCCACTCTTCTACCACCCTAGTAGGAATCCACTCAGATTTTTGATCAGGTGCCTGACATCAATGAGATTTTGATCAGGTGCTCAAAAACCAAACCTCGAGTCTTTTGATCAGGTGACTTACAACCAGGAATTACTTTTGAAGGGAGTTATAACCCTTTACACAATGGGGGTGAGAGATGATATTTTCTTCTCTTTCTCAATATACAGCAAAGAAGACTTAAGTGGAAATGATGTTAACAAAGAGCTCCCCCTGAGATGTAGAATGGTTCAGGGAAAACTAGAGCTTTGCTTCAGGGTGGTAGGCCTTCAGTCTTTAAGCCTTGACCTAAAAGGATCTTCAGGACATTCTTGAAAGATGGAATAGTTGTTGTCCATTGAAGTGTCCTGGAGAGTTGAAGAATGAAGACTCTTGATTTTGATTGATTGTTCTTCATCTTCGGATAGCATATGTTCTTCTGGTGTAGGGCTTCTTCTCTGTATCAGAGATCTGTGAAAGAAAGAGCAGAGAATTCCTTTATTCAGACTGATTGTATTTGTTGTATGTATGTCTATGTTCTCTGTCTATTTTCTGTGTCTTGTCTGCAGGAAAAAGGAGAAAATCTCTCTTATATTTCCTGTCAAAAATTGTCTTTCGAAATTTGAAATCCTCTGCAATCAATGCCGATGGCCTTGACAATAAACTGCATTGATTTATTTCCCCAACTATCCCATGGAAGAACGGCAAGCAATAATCCTGGAGATGACCATAATCAATGCCCCTTTTAATGGCTATATTCAGAGAATATTTGAGCATTAATTACACAGGAATTATTGCAGTAAGAAGGGGACAGAAGGAAGGAAATAACTAAGTCTGGATTCGTCAAACAGATAATAGAAATCGTCGAGCTGAGTTCACAGTTCGTCGAGCCGAGTTGCTGTGTTCGTCGACCGGATAACTTCTATTCGTCGAGCTGAGTTCCAAGATCGTCGAGCTAAAACAGAACTGCATTCTCTAGAAACTTTGCCTTTTCTGTGTATGGAGTTCGTCGAGCTGATAACTGGTTTCGTCGACTGAAGTTCAGCTAAGTATTTCTGGACTTAGAATATTTCAGATGCTTTTGGAATGAAGTGTTGAAGTGAAGTATCCAAAAATCGTCGACATGAGAATTTGTTTTCGTCGAGATGAGAACCACTTACTTCTGCTACATTACTCTTGCCAAAGTGGTCAAAGTTCGTCGAGCTGAGAATCTTGAATTTGTCGACTGGAGATGATTCTGGACTTAGGAAATTGAGAAGCATTTGGATTAATAAGTTGAAGTAGAGAATCCAGAAATCATCTACCAGAGAACTAAGTTCGTCGACCTGAGTCTAGATAACAAAGTATGGACTTAGAATGCTAAAGGTAGAGTCCAAAGATCGTCAACCTGAGAATCAAGTTCGTTGAGCTCAGCTCAGAGAATTTTCTCTGAGATTGTCGAGCTGAGTACGACTATCGTCGACTTGAGTTCGACAAACATCGAACTCATTTTAATGAGTCTTTGGAAAATCTCTAAGTCTTGAGTCTCTTGCAGTCTGATGATGGCTGGTCCATGCTGTGTTGATCCTAAAGAGTTGGCCTAGACTTTAGGACACAACTATGACCCTGGCTATACATGATGGGTCACAAGATCCTAACTTAGTGAACCTAGCCCAAATCAAACTAGGGATCCAACAATCTCCCCCTATTTGGGTGAGTTCACTAATTACAGACTCAGACTAAACTTAAAATTAACAAAGCAGGAAAAACATATATCTGGCAGAGAAAAATGAACACATGTAGCAAATATATATATACAGATAAGCTTTGTTCAGAAATAAGAAAGTAGTTATAAACATAACAGAAATTAAATAGCTCAGAACTCATTTCTTTTGCTTCTTCTCTTTTGGCTTCTCTTCTTTGCTCTTATCTCCAGGCTTGGTAAAAACAATCTCTGTATTTGGATCAGAAGCTTGCACTTTGGTCATGGTCATATCAGCAGCCCTTATAATCTTCAAAGATGTGGCTCTGGGGACTACTGCTTCTGGGTGCAATTTCATATAATCATTAACATTGAAAAACTTGTTAGCTTTCTCAAACCTCTTAAGCTCTTCTTTCCTGTATTTTGACATTGTTGTATATTCTGAGGGATCCTTTCCTTCAGCTCGGGCTTTGTTGATCATCGAAAGGCCAACAAGTTCTTGGAACCTAGCCATCATAGCTGAAGTACCTGTTTCTGGATCTTCAAAGGGTATAGGAGGAGAAGGAGGTCTATTGGAGCTTTCATCTTGTTGATGTTCATGAAGTTTTTGTTGTTGATGTTGCTGCTGTTGTTGAGGCTGGTGTTGCTTGCCTGATGGATACTGTCTTTGATGGCTGCTTTCTAAAGATGAGGACCTACCCTGATATCTTTGATAAGTTTGAAATTGGGTAGTCCTTTGAGAAGTTGAACCTGAAGCACCTGCAGCTGGAGGAGGAGGAGGAGGAGGGTCCCTTCTATATTTATGAGATGGAGGAGGGGAGTATCTTCTACTTCTCTTCCTCTCATTTTATTCATTCTTGGATAACCACATCCAAGCTGGCATCCCTTTATATGGAGCTATCTTGTGAAGAATATAGTAGGGAGTGTCATTGGTTGGATTTGGTTTATGAGCAGGAGGAGGAGGGGCTTTCCTTTTCTTAGATACTTGCATCTTCTTGGGTTCATCATCAGAATCCTCATCCTCATTATGATCATCATCATCAGATCCTTGAGGATTATCATATATATCATTTAAAGCTTTCAGGGCTTTAGCAGAAATGATAGGCTTCTCAGGTTTAGATGGAGCTGGAGGAGAAACTTCAACGGGAACTGGAGAACTGACTCTGACAGTGCTTTCAACAGCTGCCTTATTCTCTTCTTCAATGTCAGCCAAGATCAAGGCATCAAGATCTAGCATTGGAGAGTCATCCATAACAATACTGGGGGCAGAAATAATTTCTGGAGGGGATGAGATGACTACAGGTTCTGGAATAACAAAACTGTCTCTTAGTTACTTGGCAACTTTACGACTGATAGGGGAAGAATATGGAACAATAACCAAAGATGGCTTAGTATAATCTGCCGGAGGGAAGCTCAAAAATGCAGTATCAAAAATTTTCAACAAATATTCTAAATCTACTGTGGGATTAATGATGAAATCACCAACAATAATTATCTCTTCTGGAGCTTACTCTTCTATATCCATGTTTGTCTCAATAAAATGAATGAAATCAATAAAATCTGTATCTTCTGTTGTTGCTGCCTCTGCATCTGCTGGAGCTCGAGCTGCTGAAACTAAAACTGTTGCTACTACTAGAGCTACTGCTGCTTTATCATCAAGCATCTCTCCCTGCCTGGTTTTAGTAATAACTGGAGCTATGCCCCTAAATGAAGAGGGAGCAGCATAAAGGACAGAGATCTGGGCAGAGAGAGGAAATGGATGTAGCAAGAGATGTAATGGTCTCTGCTATGAGAGCTTTGAGTAGGGGTGTGATGAGAGCAACGACAGAATAGATGGTGGAGGGGTCCAATGTTGGAGTGGCAGAAAGTGTTACAGAAGTTATTGAGGTGGAAGCAGTTGGAGGGATGGTAGTTGATGGTGAGGATGGTGTGATGGCATCTTGCATTTGGGTGTCTGGAGGAGAGGGAGAGTTGAGGGAAGAGGAAAGTAAATTAAAAGTTGGTATGGTGGAAAGGTGTGGGGGAAGAGGTGATAAGGTGGTGATAGAGCTGGTGAAGCATGAGGAGATTGTTGAGGGTTAGGAAGATGAGTGGTTGTTGGAGAGGTTTGAATGGGGGATGATGGAGGTGTGGAAGTTGGAATGATGGTGTGGGCTGTGGAAGTGATTTGGATGGCTGGAAGCGATGGTGGTGAGGGAATGCTCTCTTCAGAAGGGTGGGGAGGGGATCTAACATCCCTTGTGCTCTCAGAAGCTATGGTGGAAGAGGTTTAAGCCTTAGAGGGCTTGGAGATTGTACTCTTCCACCTTCCAAAAAAGGCACAGGTTTGCCTTTTGCTGCCATTTATGAATATGGTCAGAGAGACCTGTGATTCAGCAGCCTTTTCCTTTAAGAAGATCACTAGGATCCTTCCAAAACAAAATTCCTTTTAATTGCTCTTTTCTTGATTAGATCAAAGATGATCTGAGCCCAAGCCACTTGCTTCTTATTAACCACTACACACATAACCAGAAACTGATGCCTAGTTATATAATCATGTGCAGTGTGCTTGCCTAGCAAGACTTTCCCAACAATATCTGCCAGAAAATTATTCTGCAGATAAGTGCTTCTTCAACAATTTATTAGGGTTATCTCCAGCATAACCCATCATTCTTAACATCATATCATATTCGTCATTCTCAATTTCCAGTTCATCTTCTCCATTGCACAATCAAAATATTTCAGTCAAAACGGCGGGAGATAGAGAAATGGAGTTACCTGTAATAGTTCCAATCATTATATTTTCCTCTGTGGTCGAAGATGTGTAGACTCATTCTCTAATCTCAGTTCCAGACAGTTTGATCCTTGTTGTCATCAGATTCTTCAGATGTTTCTCTTCCAGAAGTTCGAGAATATTCCGAAATATCGGGTCCGAATGCTGAAAAGAATCAAAGTCGACATCGAAGCCGGTGTAGAACTTCATCGCAGCCAATGTTCCTGCTTGAATCGCCATGAGATCACCTACAAGAGAGAAAACGATGATGAAGTGCAAAGGGAACAGAAAGCGCGGGACGGAGGTTAAAGAAAACCTTGATATAGGGTTTTCCAGAATATGAATCGACAAACTCCGTTCCACGAAAAATAAACATTCTTCGAGCTGGGTTCGATGAAATAATTTAGACTTAAACAATTCGTCGAGCTCAGTCTGAAGATTTGAAGACATTTCGTCGAGCTCCGTTCGACGAAAGTTTTTTGAAGTGGATTCATCGATCTCCGTTTGACGAAAACAACTTCACTCACAGAGAGTTCCTCGAACTCCGTTCGATGAATATCTCCCGAACTATCCCTAGTTCGTCGAGCTCCGTTCGACGAACTCTGGAAAATTCGTCGAGTGCAGACAAAAACTAAACTAAGTCTTCTTCATTGATCATTCCAAGCTGATTTATAAAGAACAAATGATTTCTTTCATCAAGATGTTTGGTGAAAATGTCAGCTCTTTGTAAATAAGTGTAGATATAAACAAGTTTAATTTTGTTTTTGTCTACGCACTCTCTTATAAAACGATGTCTAATATATATATGCTTGGTCCTACTGTGATGGACTGGATTTTGTGCTATGGCATAGCACTTGTGTTATCACATAGTAGAGTTGAATTATTTAAGTTGAGATCATAGTCTAGTAATTGATTTTGAATTCACAGCATCTGGGAACAACAGCTTCCAGCTGCAATATATTCTGCCTCAGCAGTTGAGGTAGACACAGATGAATGTTTCTTACAAAACCAGGAAACTAATCTCATACCTAGGAACTGACAGGTTCCTGAAGTACTTTTCCTGTCCACCCTTCATCCAGCAAAATCAACATCTGAGTATCTAGTTACTCAAATTATGATTCAGTAGGATACCATAGGCCTAGACTAGGACTACTCTTTATATATCTCAAAATATTTTTAGGAAAATTAGATGAGATTCTTTAGGGTTCACTTGGAACCTAGCACAAAGACATGTGGCAAACATGATATCTGGTCTGCTAACTGTAAGATATAGTAGGGACCCAACAATGCCCCTATATAACTTCTGGTCAACAGGTTTCCCATGTCGATCAGAGCCTATTACAGCATTTGTAGCCATAGGTGTTTTCTTTTTTGAGGCATCAGCCATCCCAAACGTTTTGATAAGCTCTTTTGCATATTTAGCTTGGGAGATGAAGATGCCATCAGGGAGTCGCTTCACTTGGAGACCAAGGAAGTAGGCGAGCTCACCCATGCTACTCATTTCAAATTTAGAATGATGAGGTCAGAGAACCTCTTGCATAATTTCGAATTAGTAGACCTAAATATGATATCATCCACATATATTTGTACTAACAATGTTTGGTCCTCATGATGTCTAGTGAAAAGTGTCTTATCTACTATGCCTCTAATGAACTTATGCTCTATCAAAAAGCTAGCTAAGGTCTCATACCAAGCTCTTTTAGCTTGCTTTAGACCATAAAGTGCTTTATGCAATTTAAAAACATAATATGGGTGAGTTGGATAGACAAAACCTGGATGTTGTTCAACATAAACCTCTACTTTTAATACTCCATTCAGAAATACACTGAAAGTGAGGGTTAGATGTACAATACTCAAGAGGGTGGGGGTGAATAGAGTATATTTAAAATTTGTTAGGTCCCTATAAGTGTGCTGTTATAGCTTTTGCTGTAAACTGAAATGGCGGAGTAATTTAGAAAATGGAAAACAGAAAAAAGTAAACTTAATCACAGCCACACAAGAAGAATAAAAAGAAAAAGATAGGCAACTAGACGACACAAGAAACTTATAATGGTTCCCCAAATCTGGGTAGTCCACTCTTCTACCACCCTTGGTAGGAATCCACTCAGGTTTTTGATCAGGAGCCTGACACCAATGGGTTTTTACCAGGTCCCCAAAAACCAACTCAAGTCTTTTGGTTAGGAGACTTGCAACCATGAATCACTTTTGAAGGGAGATGACAACCCTTTATACAGGAGGGGGTGAGAGCGTGATTATGTCTTCTCTTTCTCAATAAACTGAGAAGACTTGTGTGGATTGATGTTTGGCAAAAGCTCCCCCTGAATTATTGAATGGTTCAGGAAGATTTGGAAGCTTTGCTGTAGGGTGATAGGTCTTCAATAAGAGTTCTCGACAAGCAGTGATGCAGGAGTTTCTTGACTAATTTGATATATGTTGTCCTTGGAAGTCCTTGAGAGAATATGGAAGAAGAAGACTCTTGATATTGTATGATTGTTTTTCTTCTTCTGAATGAAGATCACTACCTGTCACTGTAAGCTTCAGTATGATTTTTGTGTAAAGCTTTTCTGCTGCTATATGAAATCTTGCAGTTAGTCTGTGTGTCACTGTTTTTCTCACTAAGTGTGTATTTCTTACTGATGGTTATCGATCTTTTTATTCTTCTCTCTATTTTCAAAAATTTGAATCCTCTGTAATTAATGCTGACGCCTTGAGAATAATCAGCATTGAAACAATTCCTTAACTATCCCATGGAAAGTCGGCAAGTAATATTGTTGAAGAAGACCGTAATCAATTCTCTTACTAATGTATATATTCAGAGAATGTAGAGCATTAATTACTCAGAAATTTCTACATTAGAATTGGGACAGAAGGCCGAAAATGTCTAAGTCTGAAGTCGTCAAACAGTTGGCAGAATTCGTCGAACTGAATTACCAATTCATCGAGCTGATATATTGAATTCGTCGATCAGACGGCTTCTTGTTCGTCGAGCTGATAACAGAGCTGCATGCTTCAGAGCCTTTGCCTTTTCTGTCTGAAGTTCGTTGAGCTGAGTTTGTAACTTCGTCGACTAGAGTTCAGCAACCATTCTGGACTTAGTCGAGAATTTTGTGTTGACTGATATTCTGTGTGTCGACATGAATCTTCTGGTGACGATATAAGTTGGTGTTGACACATGCTTTCTGGTGTCGACATAAGTTTTCTGATGTCGACATAAGTTGGTGTCGACACATGCCCTAAGTGTCGACACAAATCTTCTGGTTCCAGAATTCATCGAGTAGAGTACTGAGTTCGTCGACCTGAGAAGTTTACTTCGTCGACCTGAGAATTTGTGAACTTGAGATCCAAGTTCGTCGAGCTCAGAATCTTGTTCGTCGACCAAAGTCTAATGTTGGACTTAGAATAATCTGGAGTTATCCTGACATTAGTTTGTTGAAGTATCCCAGTTTTCGTCGACCAGAGAATGAAGATCGTCGAGCTCAGCTGAGAGAAATATCTGAAGTTCATCGAGCTGAAAACGTCTTTTGTCGACCTGAGTTCGACGAATGTCGAACTCATTTTACCTAGTCCTGAAATCTTCTAAGTCTTGAGTCTCTGATAGTCTTATTGATAACTGGTCCATCTGATATTGACCCTAAGGACTTGGCCTAGACTCTAGGACACAACTATGACCCCGGCTATACATGTTGGGTCACATCCTAAGTTAGTGAACCTAGCCCAAATCAACTAGGGATCCAACAATCTCCCCCTATTTGGGTGAGGTCACTAATAAACTCAAAACAAAAACACAATAATAAACAAAGCAAGAAAAAGTATATCTGACAGAGATTTACTAACACATGCAGCAGATGTATATATATATGAGCTTTGTTTTAAACAGACATATCAGTTTTAGAACTAATGCAGAGAAAAGAAATTGAAGCACTGTAAAGATTATTTCTTCTGCTTATTTGTGGGCTTGTCTTCTTTTGTCTTTTCTCCTGCCTTTTTAAAGAATATTTCTTTTTTTTGATTCAAAGATTGTGCATGTGTCATTGTCATGTCAGCTGCCCCAATAATCTTCAGGGATGTAGTTCTGGGGACAACTGCTTCAGGATGTAGCTTCATGTAATCATACACAGTGAACAGTTTATTTGCTTTATCAAATCTTTTGAGTTCTTCCTTCCTGTATTTGGACATAGTGGAATATCCTGATATATCTTTGCCTTCAGCTTTTGCTTTATTAATCAAAGAAAGACCAACAAGTTCATGGAACCTGGCCATTTTAGCAATGTTTGTTGTTTAGGATCTTCAAAAGGAACAGGATATAAATCTGGCCTGTTGGGACTGTCAGCTTTCTGTTCTGCAGAGAGACTTTGTTGTTGCTGCTGATGTTGCTGCTGTTGATGTTGCTGTTGTTGATTTCCTGAAGAGTGATGTCTTTGCTGACTGCTTCCAGAAGGTCTCCCTTGCTGTCCTTGATAGGTTTGGATAGGGGCAGACCTCTGAGAGCTAGATCTAGTGGCACCAGCTGATGGAGAAGGTGGGGTGGTGGATCTTTTCTATATCTCTAAACTGGAGGAGGAGAATATTTTCTGCTTCTTTTCTTCTCCTTTTGCTGATTTTTAGACAACCACATCCATGCTGGCATTCCTTTGTAAGGAGTAATATTTTGGAGAATATAGAATGGAGTGTCTTTCTTTGGGTTTGGCTTAGCTGTAGGAGGAGGAGGGGTTTTCCTTTTCTTTGACAACATTTTCTTCTTTTTCTTAGCAGCTTCTTCATTTGAATCTTCTTCTTCATCATCTTCATCATCATCACTGGCAGAACCCTGAGGGTTATCATATAGAGCTTCCAATGGTTTCAAGGCTTTATCATAAGTAGCAGTCTATTCTGTAGCAGGAGCAGAAGTTTCAAAGTCTAGAGTTTCAGTAGGAGTTGAAGAAGATACTATGCAAGAATCAGAAGTAACTGGGACAGAGCTTTCAGCTGCTGCCTTGTTTTCTTCTTCAATGTCAGCCAAGATCAACTCATCTAGATCTGGCATAGGGGAGTCATCCATCACAAAGATTGGTGTTGAGATAGCTTCTGGAGGGGATGGAATGACTGCAGAGGTTGGTGCAGATACTAGAATTTCAAAGATGTTACATAGATGCTTAGCAACTGCTTGACTGATAGGAGGAGTATAAGGAACAATAGCCAACTGTGGCTTAGTAAATTCTTCTGGAAGTTACTGCATATGTACAGTGTCAAAGGTTTTCAGCAATTCTTCTAGGTTAACTGTGGGATTTAGAATAAAATCACCAATAGTTGTGAATCCTTCAGAATCTGACTCATCAAAATCCATGACAGTATCAATGAAATCAATTAAATCTTTATCTATACAATCTGTATATGCTATTGTGGGTACTGGAGTATCTGTTGGTGCTGCAGCTGAAGTTTCTGAAGCTGTAGCTGCTGCTTCATCATCAGGCATCTCCCCCTGCCTGGTTTCAGTGGGGACTGAGGCCAGGCCCCTGACTAAGGAGGGGGCAGTAGTGATGGCAGATATTTGGGCAGATAAAGATGTAATAGTAGTAGCAAGAGGTGTAATGGCCTCTGCTATAAGGGATTTAAGAAGGGGAGTGATGATGGTGATGATATAAGATATGGTAGAGTGGTCCAATGAGACAGTGGTAGATGGTGTTGCAGTTGGTGTGGAAGAGGTGGCAACTACTGATGGAATAGGGGGTGGAACATCATGTATGTGAAGGTTAGATGTTGATGGGGAGGGAAGGGTGGCATCTTGCATCATGGTGTCTGATGGTATTAGGTAAGATGGTATGGAAGAGAGATGTGGAGGAATTGGAGACTGTGGTGGTGTAGAAATATATGTGTCATGAGGGGATTCAGGAGGTGTGGGTGGTTGATTTTCCTGAAGGGGGGAAGAAGGAATATCAGTGATGGTGATTGGTAAAGGTGGGGTGACTAGGGATTGTGTTGTTGTTAGAAGGGGGGCTGGAAGAGAAGATGTAGAAGGAATGTTCTCTTCAGCAGGGTGGGGAGTGGCTTTAATAAGCCCTTGTGCCTTTAGAAGCTTTGATGGAAGAGGTGGAAGCCTGAGAGGGCTTAGTGATGGTCCTCTCCCATCTGCCAAATAAGGCACATGTCAGCCTTTTACTGGCATTTATGAATATGGTCTGGGAGAACAGGGATTCAGCAGCCTTTTCCTGTTGGAAGATTCCTATAACTCTTCCAAAACATACTTCCTTCTTAGTGTTCTTCTTCTTATCAAATCAAACAGGAGTTGTGCTTAGTTGATTGGCTTCTTGTTGATTATTGCACACATCACCAGAAATTGGTGTTTGGTGATATAATCGTGTGCAGTGTGTTTTCCAAGTAACACTTTGCCAACCAAGTCTGCTAAAAACTTATAGGGCGCAGACAAGTGTTTCTTCAACAGTTTGTTAGGGTTTTCTCCCGTATAATCCATGAGGCTTAGCATCATATCCGATTCCTCTGCTTCAATCTTGAGGTCCTCCTCTCCATTTCTTAATCCAAAGATTTCAGTTAAGATAGCGGGGGTTAAAGAGATGGAGTTACCCGCGATGGTGCCCGTCATGATGTTCTCTTCTGTGGACGACAATGTGTATACCCATTCCCTGATTTCCATACTGTGTAGTTTGACCCATCTCGTCATCAGGGTTTTTAGTTCCTGTTCTTCAAGAAGTTCCAGAATATATAGAAAGATTGGATCGGAGTGCTGCAATGAATCGAAATCCACGTCAAAGTCTGTATCGAACTTCATTCCTATGAGATTTCTTGCCAGAGCCGCCATTGAAATCACATGCAAGAAAAACACAGAAACGGCGATCAAGTGCAAGGGAATAGAAAGCGCGGGATGGAGGTCGAAGAAAACCTATATATAAGGTTTTCCACAATATGAATTGACAAACTCCGGTCCACGAAAATAAAATTAATTCTTCGAACTGAGGTCGACAAAATAGTTTAGGGTTAAATAATTCGTCGAGCTCATCAAAACAATTGAAAACTGTTCGTCGAACTTAGGTCGATGAATATCTTCTGAAGCAACATTCATCGATCGTTGGTCGACGAAAATTGTTTCACTCATAGAGAGTTCGACGACCTCCGGTCGACCAGTATCTCTCAAACTTTCCCTGTTGATTTAGAAAGAAAGCATGATTTTTCTTATCTAGAGGTTTGTTGAATATATCAGCTTTTTGTAAATCAGTGTAGATATAGACAAAATTAATCTTATTTTTGTCTACACACTCCCTAATGAAATGATGTCTTATGTCAATATGTTTTGTCCTACTATGGTGAACTGGATTTTGTGCTATGACTACAGCACTAGTATTATCACAGAATAGAGTTGAATTATTTAAGTTGAACCCATAATCTAGAAGCTGATTCTGTATCCAGAGCATCTGTAAACAACAGCTGCCTGCTGCAATATATTATGCTTCAGCAGTTGAAGTTAACACTGATGTTTGCTTTTTACAGAACCAGGATACTAATCTCATACCCAGGAACTGACAAGTTCCTGAAGTACTTTTTCTATCAACCCTGCATCCAGCAAAATCAGCATCAGAGTATCCAGTTAACTCAAATTCTAATTCAGCGGGATACCATAGGCCTAGATTAGGACAACTATATATATATCTTAAAATCTTTTTTAAGAAAATTAGATGAGATTCTTTAGGGTTCACTTGGAACCTAGCACAAAGGCATGTAACAAACATAATATCTGGCCTACTTACTTTGAGGTATAATAGGGACCCAATAATACCCCCTATAAAGTTTCTGATCTACAAGTTTTCCTGGCATATCAGAGTCCACAACATCATTGGTGGCCTTGGGAGTTTTCTTAGCTGAGGCATCAACCATCCCAAGCTTCTATAGAAGTTCTTTAGCATATTTTGCTTGAGAGATGAAGATGTCATCAGGAAGCTGTTTCACTTGGAGACCAAGGAAATATGAAAGCTCTCCCATGCTACTCATTTCAAATTTAGAATGCATGAGGTCAGAAAAACTCTTGCACAATTTTGAATCTGTAGAGCCAAATATAATGTAATCTACATAGATTTGTACTAATAAGATTTGGTCCTTATGATGTCTAGTGAAAAGGGTTTTGTCTACATTTCCTCTTGTAAATTCATGCTCTAATAAGAAACGTGCTAAGGTCTCATACCAATCTCTTGGAGCTTGCTTTAGACCATAAAGAGCCTTATTTAATTTAAAAACATAAGAGGGATAAGTTGGAGAAACAAAACCTGGAGGTTGTTCTACATAAACCTCTTCTTGTAATACTCCATTTAAGAAAGTACTTTTCACATCCATTTGAAAAACTTTGAAACTTTTGAATGCTGCATAGGCAAGGAATATCCTTATAGCTTCCAACCTTACAACAGGTGCAAAGGTCTGATCATAGTCAATTCCTTCCTCTTGCCTATAACCTTGAGCAACAAGCCTAGCCTTGTTCCTCACAATGACTCCTTGGGCATCAAGCTTATTCCTAAAAACCCATTTGGTTCTAATAACTGGGTAGTTATGGGTCTTGGAACCAAATCCCACACTCTACATCTCTCAAATTGATTTAGTTCCTCTTGCATTGCAAGGATCCAGTGGGGATCTTGCCCAACATCATGAATGGTTAGAGCTTCAACCTGAGAGTGAAAACTGGCATGCATCAAGTCTTAGTTGAGTTGATGCCTTGTCTGTACACCTGCGGATATGTCTCCAATTACTTGAGATCTGGGGTGATCCCTAAGTGTGACAAAATCAGTGGGTGGAGTTGGTTGTGTAACAGCATTTTTAATAAATTCGTCTTGTGGAATTATATTTGTTGTTGGTTGAAGCTCATGTTCTTCAGCTTCATATTCTTCACTATCTTCAATGGCTTATGGAGAGGGATGAGTGGGAACCTCTTAGGTGAGGTTTAGTACATCCAATGTCTCTCACAAGTGGGGTACCTGCACGTTGCTAATAGTAGAAACTTCTTTCTCCTTATAATACATGTTAGTTTCATCAAAAGAAACATGAATTGACTCTTCAACTTTTAATGTTGATTTATTAAATACCTTATAAGCCTTGGTTACTTAGGAGTATCCTAGAAAAACTCTCACTTCAACCTTAGCTTCAAACTTTCTAAATATTTCTTGTTGTTATTATGTATATAGCACGTACAACCAAAAACTTTAAAATAGTTTATTTTAGGTTTCTTCCCTTTGAGCAATTCATAGGGAGTCTTGTTCTTTAGTTTGTGAATTAAACTCCTATTCAGGACATAGTTTGCAGTGCTTACAGCCTCTGCCCAAAAGTTTAGTGGCATGTATACATCAGCAAGTAATGTACCTGCAGCTTCAATGATTGTTCTATTTTTCCTTTCAGCTACCCCATTTTGTTGGGGAGTTCTAGGAGATGAGAAGCATTGCCTGATACCTTCCTTCTCACAGAACTCATGCATAAGAAGAGACTCAAACTCTGTGCCATGATCACTTCTGATCAATGCAATATGAGTAGAGAACTCAATCTGTATGGTCCTGAGAAAATCTGTAAGAACCTTGAATGTATCCCACTTTGTTCTCAGAAAGAATACCCAACTGAACTTGGAGAAGTCATCAACTATAACTAAAGTGTAAGATTTTTCACCTAGGCTTTGTACAGCAATTGGTCCAAAATGATCCAAGTGTAGCAAGTACAAGATCCTAGGTGAATCACTCTTATTAATTGATTTGAAACTAGTTTTAGTTTGCTTGCCTAATTGACAGGCCCTGCAAAGACTTCCTTCTTGTAGGGGGCAAAAGGTAGACCTCTAACAAGGTTATGCTTAGATAGCCTAGCAATGTTTTTCAGGTTTACATGTCCTACTCTTTTGTGCCATAAGTCATTCTGATTACTAGTTAAATTCAGTAAACAGATATCAGTTGTGGCAGAAAGAAAGTTTACTAAATAAATGTTTCCTTGTCTACTTCCAGTTAAAACAGTTTGGTTATTTTTATCATTAATAGAGCAGGTAGAAGGGTTAAAGTATATTTGATAACGATCATCACATAATTGACTTATGGAGATGAGGTTATGCTTCAGTCCACTTATATATGTCACCTTTTTAAATATGACAGCTCCTATTTTTACTTCTCCCATTCCTTTTGACTGTCCACATTTTGAGTAACCAAAAATAACTTTTAGCCCCAGCTTGGACTTATAGTTGAGTAGGATGTCCTTGCTGCCAGTCATATGCTTGGAGCAGCCACTGTCCAGGTACCAAGTTTGATTTTCCCTTGGACAATTTCTCACCTGCAATACAAATAGTTAATAATTTTTCACCCAGGTTACCTTGGGCCCTTTGTATGGCTGATAAGAGAAACTAGAAATAACAGAAAATTCTGGCTGGGATTTATATCCTAGGGGTGGTATCTCCTAGGTGGAATGGTCCAATCAGCTAGGGGATTAAATGATTTCCTAGAAGTATTTAAGTTTCTTTAAAGTTATAGTTTTGGTTAAGACTTCCTGGGTTCGACGAATTTATGTAAGTTCGTCGACCAGAGTTCGACGAATTGTGTTAAGATCATCGATCTCTGCCCAGAGAATAAACATCTTCATTCTCTGCGCCCCACATTCGTCGATCTCTGCTCGACGAACCATACAAAGTTCGTCGATTGCAGTTAGACGAATAATAATAACTATAGTTGGCGTTCAGAGTTCGTTGATTGGGGTTCGACGAACTGGCCCCTTTTTGTCGATCTGAGGTCGACGAAAATTGCTGAACTTTGTTTTTAATGGGTTTTTTCAGGTTTTTCAATGTTGTCCTTAGTTTTAATTTTTTCAAGAATTTTATTTACTTTATATACTTGATCAGTATTCTTCTTTCCTTTCTCAGAAATAAAATTTATGGGTTGTGACAGGTGGTTTTTCTGAATAATAGTTGGTTCACTAGATGATGCATCTACTACTACTAATTACTTCCATTAAATCTAGCATTAGATGCGTTAGTGATTTCTGTTAGTTGTTTGCTTCTTCCATTTAGTGATTCTTCTAGCTATTTTGCCTTATTTAATTCATCTTTCAGAAGGGTGATTTGTTCACTAAACCTATCTATTTCATTTTTCAATTTAGTGTTTTATAATACTAAGCTATCAAAGTTAACTTGCTTATCTCTGAGAAGTTTGATTTCCTTCCAGAGTTGATTAAATTTAAACACATGATTTTAAAATCTGATTTAAAAGATACTGAATTATAATCAAACCATGATAATACCTGATCAGCTTCTGATTCAGAAGCTTCCTCATTTTCTGAATCTCCTTCTTCTGAGTTGCTTCTTGAGGCATCAATTGCCATGAGGCAAACCTATTTTGCTCTTTCTTCTTCTTCATCTTCACTGGAGCTTGAAGATGTTGACTCATCTTCAGTCTCACTCCAAGTCTCAGCTACAAACCCTTTTCCTTCCTCTTGTGTTTGCTGGAAGAGGTTTTTCTGGTGAACTGTTTTCTGAAATCCTTCTCCTTTTCTCTTCTCTTCTCTCTCTTCTGATTCTCTGGACACTCGGAGAGGAAGTGCCCAGGCTTTCTTCATCCATAACACACAACTTCCTTTATTGGTGTTTTATCATACTTTGGCCTGTCATCCTTTCTTGCTGACTTCCTCCTGAAGTCTTTTCTAGCCATCTTGAAGAATCTCTTTTCAAAGAGACTCATGAGCTCTTCATTTGATGCAGTGGATTCTAATTCTTCTGAGGCTTTGAATGCTAAATTCTGATCTCTTCTAGCTGCAGGAGATGTTCTTTGTTCAGTAGCCTCCCTTGTCTTTATTAACTGCTCATAAGATTTCAGTTTGTCCAGAGAGATTCAGTTGAAATCTCATTTAGGCATCTGGCCTCCTTGATGAGCCAAATTCTTGTGTCCCATGAGCTTGGGAAGCACATCAGAATTTTTCATTCACTTCAGTGAGAGTGATGACATTGTCCAGAGTTTTTAGCTCATTAATAATTGAGCTTAGTCTGTTATACATCTCTGAAACTGTCTCAGCTTCCTGTTTCTTGAAATTCTCATATTGGGGTATGAGATTTGATCTCCTATCCTTCCTTCTTCATCAGCTGATCCATCAACCATTCAGTTTAGGGAATCCCAAATGGCTTTTGCTGATGTACACTCAGCAACCTTCTGGAAAATGTCATTAGACATGTTTGTGCCAATATGTTCATGGCTTTTGCATCAGCTATCTTGACTTTCCTGTAAGTATCATTATAATCTAGAGGAGGTACTGTTGTCATATTTGTAGAAGTGCTTGAGGAGCTGAGTGCAGGTGGTTGAGGTACTCCTGTTATGATGGAAGCAAAAATATCTTCATCAATAGAATTTATATATAGCTTGATTCTTGCCTTCCAGATTCCAAACTTTTGCAAGTTGCAAATGGAGGTCTGGTGCTTGCATAATCTTTATTCTATGGCATGGCTGTGTTTCTAAGTTAAATGTGAATAAAGTGATGTGTAGATCTAACACAGGATCTTTGGTTCAAGGGTTAACTTGTCCAACCAAAGGAACCTTGCTCTGATACCAATTGAAAGTGAGGGTTAGATCTACAATAATCTAGAGGGGGTGGATATAGTATATTTAAAATTTATTAGGTCCCTATAAGTGTGCTGTTACAACTTTTGCTGTAAACTGAAATGGTGCAGTAATTAAGAAAATGGAAAATAGAAAATAGTAAACTTAATCACAGCCACACAGCAAGAATAAAAAAAAAGATAGGCAACCAGACGACACAAGAAATTTATAGTGGTTACCCAAATCTGGGTAGTCCACTCTACTACCACCCTTGTTAGGAATCCACTCAGGTTTTTGATCAGGTGTCTGACACCAATGGGTTTTGATCAGGTCCCAAAAACCAACTCAAGTCTTTTGGTTAGGAGACTTGCAACCAGAAATCACTTTTGAAGGAAGATGACAACCCTTTATACAGGAGGGGGTGAGAGAGTGATTATATCTTCTCTTTCTCAATAAACTGAGAAGAATTATGTGGATTGATGTTTGACAAAAAGCTCCCCCTGAATTATTGAATGGTTCAGGAAGATTTGGAAGCTTTGTTGTAGGGTGATAGGTCTTCAATCAGAGTTCTTGACAAACAGTGATGCAGGAGCTTCTTGACTGATTTGATATCTGTTGACCTTGTATTTCCTGGATAGAATATGGAAGAAGAAGACTCTTGATATTGTATGATTGTTCTTCTTCTTCTGAATGAAGATCACTGCTTGTCACTGTAAGCTTCAGTATGAATTTGTGTAAAGCTTTTCTGCTACTGTATGAAATCTTGCAGTCAGTCTGTGTCACTGTTTTTCTCACTGAGTGTGTATTTCTTACTGATTGTTATCGATCTTTTATTCTTCTCTCTCTTTTCAAAAATTTGAATCCTCTGTAATTAATGATGATGCCTTGAGAATAATCAACATTGAAATATTTCCTCAACTGTCCCGTGGAAAGTCGGCAAGTAATATTCCTGAAGAAGACCGTAATCAATGCTCTTACTAACGGATACATTCAGAGAATGTAGAGCATTAATTACTCGGGAATTTCTGTATTAGAATGGGGACAGAAGGCCGGAAATGGCTAAGTCTGAAGTGATCAAACAGTTGACAGAATTCGTCGAACTGAGTTACCAATTCATCGAGCTGAGATATTGAATTCGTCGATCAGATGGCTTCTTGTTCGTCGAGCTGAGTTCCAAGAACGTCGAGTTGATAACAGAGCTGCATGCATCAGAGCCTTTGCCTTTTCTTTTGAAGTTCGTTGAGCTGAGTTTGTAACTTCGTCGACTGGAGTTCAGCAACCATTCTGGACTTAGTCGAGTATTATGTGTTGACTGATATTCTGTTTGTCGACATGAATCTTCTAGTGTCGACATAAGTTGGTGTCGACACATGCTTTCTGGTGTCGACATACGTTTTCTGATGTCGACATAAGTTGGTGTCGACACATGCCCTAAGTGTCGACACAAATTTTCTGATTCCAGAATTCGTCGAGTAAAGTACTGAGTTCGTCGACCTGAGAAGTTGACTTCGTCGACCTGAGAATTTGTGAACTTGAGATCCAAATTCATCGAGCTCAGAATCTTATTCATCGACCAAAGTCTGAAGTTGGACTTAGAATAATCTGGAGTTATCATTACTTTAGTTTTTGAAGTATCCCAGTATTCATCGACAAGAGAATGAAGATCGTCGAGCTTAGCTCAGAGAAATATCTGAAGTTCGTCGAGCTGAAAACGTCTTTCGTCGACCTGAGTTCAACGAACGTCGAACTCATTTTACTTAGTCTTGAAATCTTCTAAGTATTGAGTCTCTGATAGTCTTGTTGATAGCTGGTCCATCTGATATTGACTCTAAGGACTTGGCCTAGACTCTTGGACACAACTATGACCCCGGCTATACATGTTGGGTCACATCCTAAGTTAGTGAACCTAGCCCAAATCAACTAGGGATCCAACATACACTCTTCACATCCATTTGATAGACCTTGAATCTCTTGTAGGCTGCATAGGCGAGGAATATTCTGATTGCATCTAACCTTGCCACAGGTGCAAAGGTTTGGTCATAATCTATTCCTTCCTCTTGACTATATCCTTGAGCATAAGCCTAGCCTTGTTTCTCACAATCACTCCTTGGGCATCCAACTTGTTTCTGTAAACCCATTTGGTTCCAATTACTGGGTAGTTTTGGGGTCTTGGAACCAAATCCCAAACTCTACATCTCTCAAATTTGGTTTAATTCCTCCTGCATTGCAATGATCCAGTGGGGATCTTGTTCTGCATCATGGATGGATAGAGGTTCAACCTGAGAGGGAAAACATGCATACATCAAATCTTGGTTGAGTTGATGACTTGTCTGTACACCTACTGATATGTCTCCAATCACTTGACATCTGGGGTGATCCCTTAGTGTGACAAGATCAGTAGGTGGAGTTGGTTCTGCAACAGCAGTAGGTACTAATTCCTCTTGTGGAATTATGTTTGTTGTTGGGGGAAGATCAATTCCTTCAGTGCCTTCATCTTCAGTTTCTTCAATGACTTTGTGGATAAGGATGTGTTAGAACCTCTTGGTGAGGTTTAGTCCATCCAAATTCTCACACATGCGAGGTACCTACAAAGTGATTTTGGTAGAAATCTATTTCTCCTTGCAAGATATGTTAGCTTCATCAAATGTAACATGAATAGACTCTCCAATTTGTAGAGAGGATTTATTAAAAACCCTATAGGCTTTCTTACTTGGGAATATCCTAGAAAGATTCCCTCTTCAGCCTTAGCCTCAAACTTTCTAATGTATCTTTTATTGTTGTTGTGAATATAACATATACATCCAAATACTTTAAAATAGTTGATTTTATGTTGCTTCCCTTTAAGTAATTCATAGGGAGTCTTGTTCTTTAGTTTATGTATCAGGCTTCTGTTCAGGACATAATTTGCAGTGTTTACAGCCTCTGCCCAAAAGGTTAGTGGCATGTAAGTATCTACAAGTAATGTACCTGCAGCTTCAATTAGAGTCCTATTTTTCCTTTCAGCTACCCCATTTTGTTGGGGAGTTCTAGGAGCTGAGAAGCAGTGCCTGATACCTTCCTTCTCACAGAACTCATGCATAAGAAGAGACTCAAACTTTGTGCCAGGATCACATCTGATCAATGCAACATGAGTAGAGAACTCAATCTGTATAGTCCTGAGAAAATCTATAAGAACCTTAAAGGTATCAGACTTAGATCTCAGAAAGGACACCCAAGTGAACCTTGAGAGTCATCCACTATAACTAAGGTGTAGGATTTCCTTCCTAAGCTTTATACAATAATGGGTCCAAAGAGATCCATGTATAGCAAATACACAATCCTAAGTGAATCACTTTTATTAACAGATTTAAAACTAGATTTAATTTGCTTGCCTAGTTGACAAGCCCTGCAAAGGCCTTCCTTCTTGTAGGGACCAGAAGGTAAACCTCTAACAAGGTTGTCTTTTGATAGCCTAGCAATATTTTTCAAGTTTACATGACCTAGCCTTTTATGCCATAAATCATTCTTATTACTAGTAATATTAAGTAAGCAGATATCAGAATTGGCATAAAGAAAATCAACTAAGTATATGTTACCTTGTCTATTCCTAATTAAAACAGTTGGTTTTTCTTTATTAGCAATAGTGCAAGAAGATAAGTTAAAGTGTAACTGATAACATTCATCACATAACAGACTTATGGATATGAGGTTATGCTTGAGTCCTCTGACATATATCACTTTCTTGAAAGTGACTGCTCCAATCTTTACCTCTCCAAAACCTTCAGACTGGCCACATTTGAATCACCAAAGACAACCTTTGGTCCTAGCTTGGACTTATAGTTGGTTAAGATATCCTTGCTGCCAATCATATGTTTGGAGCATCTACTGTCCAGGTACCATGTTTGATTATTTACTGGACAGCTCTTCACCTGGTCAGCTTCAGAATCTGAAACTGCTTCATTATCTAAATCTTCTTCTTCTGAATGGCTCCTGGAGGCATTAATGGCCATGAGGCAAACTTCTTTGGCCTTTTCCTCTTCTTCCTCTTCGCTGGAGCTGGAGGATGTTGATTCATCCTCAGTTTCACTCCAAGATTCAGCTACAAAGCCTTTCTCCTTCTTCTTATATTTGCTGGAGGAAGGCATGCTGTTGCGCTGTCTTCTGGTGTCTTTCTCTCTTCTTTTTTCCTTCTTCTGATTCTCTGGACACTCAGATATAAAGTGTCCTGGTTTTCTGCAACCAAAACACACCACTTCTTTAGTTGGTATATTGTCATACCTTGGTTTGTCATCCTGCCTTGATGACTTTCTCCTGAAGTCTTTCCTTGTCATTTTGTAGAATCTTTTAGCAAAAAAGACTCATCAGATCTTCATTTGTGGTTGAAGTATCTGTCTCCTCAGCAGCTTTGAATGCAATTCTTTGTTCTTTTCTTGCTGGATGAGGTGTTCTTTGCTCAGCTGCCTCTCTGGATTTGATCAGCTGTTCATAGGACTTAAGCTTGCCTAAGTGAGATTCAGTGGAAATCTCATTTATGCTTCTGGCCTCCTTGATGGGCCAGATCCTTGAATCCCATGAGCTTGGGAAGCACATAAGGATCTTATCATTCACCTCAGTGAGGGGGATGTCCTTGTCCAAGTTTTTAGCTCATTGATGATTGAGCTTAACCTATTGTACATATCAGCCACTGACTCAGCTTCTTCTTTCTTGAAATTCTCATACAAGGATATGAGATTGTATCTCCTGTCCTTCTTTCATCTGCTGATCCAGCCACCAATTTATTTAGGGAGTCCAAATGGCTTTGGCTGAGTGCATTCAGCCACTTTTTGAAAGATATCATCTGACATTATTTGTGCCAGTATATTCATTGCCTTGGCATCAACAATCTTTGCCTTCTTCTGGGCTTCAATCCACTCAGGTGGTGGAACTGCAGTTATGCTTGAAGATGTTGCATAAGTAGATGCTTGAGGGGGACCTGTCAAAATGGAGTTGTAGATATCTTCATCAATAGAGTTCATGTACAACTAATTCTTGCCTTCCAGATGACAAACTTATTCAGATTGCATACTGGAGGTCTGGTGCTTGCATAGTCCTTGTTCTGTGTCATGCTGTGTGACTATAATCTAATGGAAATGAAAAACAGACCTAACTCTGGATCGTTGGTTCAAGGGTTAGCTTGTACAACTAAAGGAATCCTGCTCTGATACGAACTGAAAGTGATGTGTTCGATCTGAAATACTATAGAGGGGGTGGTTAATAGAGTATCCTAAATTCTTTAGAAAACTTTACAGCTTTTGCTGTAAATAAGAACTGCAGAATAATAAATAAATAACCACAAACACAGCAGACCTAGCTAACACAAACACAACAAGAACAAAAGAAAGGGCAACCAGACAACACGAGATATTATAGTGGTTCCTCAACCTGGGTACATCCACTCTTCTACCACCCTGGTAGGAATCCACTCAGATTTTTGATCAGGTGCCTGACACCAATGAGCTTTTATTCAGGTGCTCAAAAACCAAACCTCAAGTCTTTTGATCAGGTGACTTGCAACCAGGAATAACTTTTGAAGAGAGTTATAAACCCTTTATACAGTGGGGGTGAGAGATGATATTATCTTCTCTTTCTCAATATATAGCTGAGAAGACTTAAGTGGAAATGATGTTAGAAAAGAGCTCCCCTTGAGATGTAGAATGGTTCAGGGAAAAACTGGAGCTTTGCTTCATGGTGATAGGCCTTCATTCTTTAAGCCTTGACCAGAAAGGAACTTCAGGAACTTCTTAACAGATGGAATAGTTGTTGTCCTTTGAAGTGTCCTGGAGAGTTGAAGAATGAAGACTCTTGATTTTGATTGATTGTTCTTCTTCCAGATAGCAGATGTTCTTATGGTCTAGGGCTTCTTCTCTGTATCAGAGATCTGTGAAAGAAAGAGTAGAGAATTCCTTTATTCAGACTGATTGTATTTGTTGTCTGTATGTCTATGTTCTGTCTATCTTCTGTGTCTTGTCTGCAGGAAAAGGGAGAAAATCTCTTTTATATTTCCTGTCAAAAATTGTCTTTTCTAAATTGGAATCCTCTCCAATCAATGTTGACGGCCTTGAGATTAAACTACATTGATTTATTTCCCCAACTGTCCCATGAAAAACGGCAAGCAATAATCCTGGAGAAGACCATAATCAATGCTCCTTTTAACGGCTATATTCAGAGAATGTTTGAGCATTAATTACACATGAATTATTGCAGTAAGAAGGGAACAAAGGAAGGAAATAACTAAGTCTGGATTCGTCGAACAGATAACCGAAATCGTCGAGTTGAGTTCACAGTTCGTCGAGCCGAGTTGCTGTGTTCGTCGACCAGATAACTTCTGTTCGTCGAGCTGAGTTCCAAGATCGTCGAGATAAAATAGAACTGCATTCTATAGAAATTTTGCCTTTTCTATGTATGGAGTTCATCGAGCTGATAACTGGCTTCGTTGACTGAAGTTCAACAAAGTATTTCTGGACTTAGAATATTTCAGATGCTTCTGGAATGATGTGTTGAAGAGAAGTATCAAGAAATCGTCGACCTGAGAATTTGTTTTCGTCGAGCTTCGAACCACTAACTGCTGCTACATAACTCTTGTCAAAGTGGTCAAAGTTCGTCGAGCTGAGAATCTTGAATTCGTCGACTGGAGATGATTCTGGACTTCGAAAATTGAGAGGCATCTGGATTAATAAGTTGAAGTAGTGAATCCAGAAATCGTCGACCAGAGAACTAAGTTCGTCGACCTGAGTCTTGAGAACAAATCTGGACTTAGAATCCTGAAGGTAGAGTCCAAAGATCATCGACCTGAGAATCAAGTTCGTCCAGCTCAGCTCAGAGAAGTTTCTCTGAGATTGTCGAGCTGAGCACGACTATCGTTGACCTGAGTTCGACGAACGTCGAACACATTTTACTGAGTCTTTGGAAAATCTCAAAGTCTTGAGTCTCTAGCAGTCTGATGATGGCTGCTCCATGTAGTGTTGATCCTAAGGACTTGGCCTAGACTCTAGGACACAACTATGACCCTAGCTATACATGATGGGTCACAAGATCCTAACTTAGTGAATCTAGCCAAAATCAAACTAGGGTTCCAACAACTTCCTAGGTTGTACTCACCCCAGATATTATATTCTTCAAATTTATTCTCCCCCTTTTGGTATTATCAAAGAGGGTGGGGTTAGTGGCTTGGCAGTTTATTTCTCCCCCCTTAATATATGTAGAGGTGATTTAGAGTATATCTCATGATGGAAAGTATAAAATACTACTTTTATTAATTTGATAGCATGATCGAGCTTAGAGTAGTTTTGCAACAATAAGAAAATATGTTGAAGCAATTTGGAATGAAAACATCCTGAATAATTTTCAAGTAAGAATTTGAATTAGAGTTGTAGTTTAGAAAACTGAATAATGCATGTATATGACCATAGTTTGAAGATGATACCATAATGATTTTGAAAACTATGAACAAAGAGATACTATTTTAACAAAATTTCTAAGTATGATTTTCATTATCTAAGAAAGATAACATTAACAATATTAGAAGATTTGTAAGTCAAACATACTTGAAAAACTGTAGAGATCATGCATTGATATCTAATGTTGTCACTAACTATTATAGAGAACATGTATAGGTGTGTGTTAGAGTCTAATTCTCATGAGTAGAAGTGTTATGCAAGATAACGAAGTGTACAAAATTAGTGTTTTTGATTATTCATACCGATATATAAATTAAAAAGGCAAGATATATGAAATGAATTATGCTTAATATTAAAATAGATAAATAAATTTACTCCTACATAAATTCAATGCACATAATAGTAAAGTACACTCTCAAGGTGCTCTACACACAATGCTTACTTAGACTTATCAGGGAACAAAGTAGTGCTTGGGGATCACCGTATAATATTTAACTTTTTTGTGATTTTGTGTACCCAAGTTGTTTTTATTTTGATTGTTTGCTACAAGATACTTTATAATTCTTATTCAAAGGCGCGTAATCTCACAAAGCTCATTAAGATTTAACAAGAGGGTGAGTGGTTCTTGGTGGAGATTCCTTGTCAATTTTATATAGGATTTTAGTTGCTTGACTAAGGGCTCCAAATTCACATATTGTGCAAATAATAACTGTAATGCCCCAATTTCATGAAAACAACAAAAAGATGGTCACTGGAGGTTACTGTCATGAAGTAGATCTAGCGTTGGTGGTATCCAGCTAATTTAAAATATCACATATCTGGAATGTACCGCCCAACAATAGTGTGATACCGTGTGGCGGTAGCTTTTGAATTAATTCAACCATTGTCTCTGGATGGTACCGCCTGATGGTAGGGGTCTCGCTGGAGATAGGATGCCACATGTCAAGACGTGTTGAGGTGGTTGTTGAGTAACAAAGCAATGTTTGATGAGACCCCGACCATTGCCTAAGTTTCTGACCGGAGGAAGCGAGTTACCACGCGATAGTAGCTATTTGAAATGAAATCTCAAATGAATCGTGATGATACATTCTGAAGGATCAAGCGCATACCCAACTGCACCAAAAGCCCGGACTGTTGGAGAGGGTGCTACTTAATTTCTTAAATAAGTAGCAAAGCGCCACGGGTAAAGTGATAGGACGCCGGACCCAACAATCCCCCCCCCCCCGGCGTCCAGCACAACCCTCGGATCAGAGGTGGAGTTACCACATGGCCAACCTAGCTCAGAGGTGGGGTTACCACATGTCCACGGTTGCCTGACCCGCCGGACCCACACAGGTAGAAGGGAAAAATCAGGATTTAATAGCGCCCCCCCCGGTCTTGAACCTGTGACCTCCTCTGATACCAATTGAAGGATCAAGCGCATACCCAACTGCACCAAAAGCCCGAACATTTGGAAAGGGTGCTACTTAATTTCTAAAATAAGTAGAAGAGCGTCACGGGTCAAGTGAAGGAACGCCAGACCCAACAATCCCCTCCCGTGTCCAGCACAACCCGTCGTCTTAGAGGTGGAGTTACCACATGGCCCACATGCTCAGAGGTGGGGTTACCACATGGCCCATACGGCTCATAGGTGGGGGTTACAACATGTCCACGGTTTCATGGCTCAGAGGTGGGGTTACCACATGTCCATGATTGCCTGACCCCGTCGGACCCACACAGGTAGAAGGGAAAAATCAGGATTTAATAGTGCTCCCCCGGTCTTGAACACGTGACCTGCTCTGATACCAATTGAAAGTGCAAGCTAGATCTGATATACTCTAGAGGGGGGGGGGGGTTGAATTGAGTATGGTGCTTGGTAAAAACTTTTTACAACAGTTGTTGTATTCTTATGTGAACAGGGAAGCAAATAATATAAAGTAAATCTAAACACAGCAGCTATCTAATCACAGAGAAATCTAGTCACAAACCATAGACAGAAACAAACAGAAAGACAAGCAACCAGAAGACACAAGGAGCTATATTGGTTCCCCAATCAACCTGGGTACATCCACTCTTCTACCACCCTAGGTAGGAATCCACGGCAGGATGAGTTGATCAGGTGTCATGGGCACCAATGAGCTTTTGATAAGGTGCTCAAAAAACAAACAAGATTTTTTGATCAGGTGTCTTGCCACCACTGAGTGTTGATAAGGTCTCAGAAACCAAACACAAACTTTTGAAGGGAGTTTGAAAAACCCTTTACAGCAGAGAGAGAGAGGGGGGAGAAGATCTTCTCTGTCAATAATCAGAGAGAAGATTGTGGATGTTGTCAAAGCTCCCCCTAGATCTTGAGTTGTTCAGGAAGTGAAGCTTTGCAGTAGGGTGAACCTTCACTTGAACCCGTGACCTCCTCTGATACCTATTGAAGGATCAAGCGCATACCCAACTGCACCAAAAGCCCGGACTGTTGGAGAGGGTGCTACTTAATTTCTAAATAAGTAGCAAAGCTCCACGGGTCAAGTGAAGGGACTCCGGACCAAACAATCCCCCCCGGTGTCTAGCACAACCCGTCGGCTCAGAGGTGGAGTTACCACATGGCCCACCTGGCTCAGAGGTGGGGTTACCACATGTCCACGGTTGCCTGACCCGCCGGACCCACATAGGTAGAAGGGAAAAATCAGGATTTAATAGCGCCCCCGGTCTTGAACCCGTGACCTCCTCTGATACCAATTGAAGGATCAAGCGCATACCCAACTACACCAAAAGCCCGGACTGTTGGAGAGGTCGCTACTTAATTTCTTAAATAAGTAGCAAAGCGCCACGGGTCAAGTGAAGGGACGCCGGACCCAACATATTCCTTCAGAGCTGAATATCATGTGGCTAAGGGAAACCGGGTGGTTTAACTTGGGAGTGGGCGAGATAAGGTTCATTTCATCTCTTCAACTATCCCACTTCAAGTTCTTATCTCTCTTGCTCTCTCTCTCTCTCTCTCTCTCTTCAAGTGTTGAGGAAGAAGAGGAAAGAAGGAAGGAAATAAAATAAAAATGTTGTTCTAACCTTTGGAGAAGCTCTAGGAAGTGTTCATGTTGTTTGATTAGCATGCCAAATCTAGATACTCAGAGAGGAAAGTGCTGCGGTTATTTCCATCCATATCAAGTTTGTGTTCATGGATCCAAAATGATCGACAAGGGTAAGGATCTTTCTGTTTGGATATGTGAAGCCATAATATGGCATAATTGCATGAAGTCCCCTACTAATTGGTGGAGAGCGAAGGGATTTCCAATGGGTTGATCGATGATATCCCCGATAATAAACTTGCATATAGTATTCAGAATCGAAGTACGAAATAAGTATGTTGTGATAAGCTCATATAGACAAGTTAGTCAGTATTGGTGATCTTTATCTTTTATTTGCGTGTCGGAGAAGACTATGTGGTTAAACATATAGTTTACATAGTCATGAGGTGTGTAGGTTGCTACAGCAAGAGTAATGGAGCTTCTCTCCAAGAAAAACACCAAAATAGAAACAATATTCCGTCACCTATCGCGCTGCAATAGTTCTACCATTGGCAGTAGCTCCCAGATTGCTATGTTTGTGGGTCCTGTCTCTTGGAAACTAGGGGTCTAATATATTGAGATTTGAGCTTTGATTACCCAGCTATGGTGTTCATGAGTGCCATCCTTGAAACATAACGTGGTTATGTATTATATGAATGGGCAAGGGGAGCCTAACCCGCATCATGGTTTGTTGTGCCCGACGATTTAAGCAACGGTTATGGTTGAACTATACCTACCCTATGTCGAATGACTTAGAGTGAGTTACTGAAGTGAATCGTGGAGAACATCTTTGACTTTGCCATACCAATAGGTGAGAATATTAGGCTTCGAGTCGGAAAGAAAAGTAATGCTCAAACAAATGTTAAACTATCAATGAGTATAGTGGTGGACCTGGAAAAGTCCACAACGCCGAAATGTGCACTGAATGCATCGGGCATGTGGTTGTGTGTGCCAACGTCTGTGGTGAATTGTGCTTAAATTACACGTTCTAATATCATTATATATATATATATATATATATATATATATATATATATATATATATGTGACCTATAGGGAAGGAGCTCCACCGCCCTGCGTGAGGGTGGTTCATTATTATTTGGTCAGCTTAAGTTGATTGTTGCCCTGTTCACCACCTCTTGGGGGATTATCCCTATGCAGGTGCTGGAGAGCCGAACAGGAAGTAACGGGATGAAGCCCTTTTGAGCTATGGTGGCCGGGCCAATGCTTACGAAAAGCAAACAGCCGAACTAGCAATCTGGCTAGGCAACTATACCTATCGAACTGTAGTAAGGGGACACAAGTGTCATATTATAATCCGGGAACAGTTGAGTAAGCTTACTCACACGAAATCTATTATTTTATCGACGGAAAAATTAGGGTTTAGAAGAAAGCTAAGCGTACTAAAGGAAGAGAACTACTTGCAATGAAAGAGAGCTACTTGCATGAAAAGATAAAGAGAGCTAAAAGAGCGATTATACTAAAGCTTAGTAACAATGAGAGGAAAATGCACTCGATCAGAAATCACCTCGGCAAGAGTGGTTAGAAAAATACGATAAATAAACCTAAGATAATTAGGGTAAAGGTCTTTGACCGTGGAGGTTCCATAAATATTGACATTCTTCTCTCGAAGGTCGTGCTTAACTGAGTTTAGGAAGGTCCGACCGACTTTCGCCTAAATCGGAGGCCTAAAACTCGCTTTACGCGGTGAACCCCACTATTGGACTTTACTCCAATCCGGGAGATTTGAACGTCTGCCTCTCTCGAGGGGTGCGAACAACTCCCTTTACTCTTGAGCGCTCATTTCAAACTTTCGGCCTCTCGGCTAGCCCAGAATGAAAGCAAAGGTGGAGAGTATATATCGATGATATACCTCCAACCCGTGATAAATCAGAGTAATTCAAGGCTAAACCCTAAAGAGAAAAGGTAAGATTCAAAGCATCATAACCTAATCACTCGAACCTCGTATCATCAAGATCGAGTACATGGAGGATTAGTTAATCATGGTGAGGTGGAAGAGGGGGATGAGTAGAAGAAAATAATGAAAACAAAGTGGAAACGAAAAAGAAAACAACACTTCTTTATTAATGGAAACAGGGGTCTTACAACTTGAAAACCAGAGATTACAAGTACATGGAAAGTAAACTACACTATCATTATCATTATACTACAGAAAGAAGCTAGGAGCTAATATAGGGAAAGCATTAAGCTAGAGATAAGAAGAGCTAAAAATGAAGAGACATGCTTGAAAAAGTTCAAAAATACAAAGGACAGAACCTCCCCTCTCAATCCAAAAGATGTGCCTGAAACCTTGGAGATGGGCTCTATTTATAGATTTTTTCGGGTCGGGTCACGTCCCCTATCACGCCCGGGTCGGGCGTGACCCTGGGGCGTTACACATTCAGTGCGACTTTTTCGGGCTGGAATTTAATTCTGGCGAAGTAGCTGAAGTACACGCCCAAATGTCACTCCCTGGTAGGGCGTGTACCTGGGGCGTGTTCTTTGCGGCGTGACTTTGTTGAGCTGGGATTGAATGTTGGAGGTGACAGGCGTGGTTGCTGAAGTACACGCCCATATATCACGCCCGGTCGGGCGTGACCCGGGGGCATTACACTTTTGGGTGCGACGGTGGAGCGGGAAAAACGAGCGTGTTGTGGCGATTCCTCGGAACCTGGGGACACGCCTCTGGAACACGCCCGTGTCGGATGTGACACGGGCGTGACAGAGGGCGTATACACTAAGTTTCCATGGAATGCAGTTTCGGACCAATTGCTTCATTCCTCTGGGTACACGCCCTAGCTACACGCCCAGGTAGGGCATGACCAGGGTCGTGTCACAGCAAAATTCGGCTGAAAGCCGTCAAAACCTGCAAAAAGCAGAAAAACAACATTAGCGACAAAAAATATATACAAAGGTGAATCAAAATAAGCACTTTACAAGACATGATTTGCTTTGAAACCCTGAAAATACCCTAATAAAATTGACTATAAACCGTATTATCAAATTCCCCCAAACTTAAGTTTTGCTCGTCCCCAAGCAAAGATATAAAAAATAGCTAATCATAAAAAGTGACTAATTCAAAAAGTTTTAATCATGCTTACACAAGTACTATACGAAATTCTAGGTAGGGAGAATGTAAAACGTAAATATAAAACAATTATTTTGGTATGGTTTAACTTTTATAAACTTTACTTAACGAAAATAAATCATCCAGAATTTTGACGAGACTCTTTAAATAGATTTAAGCAAGACAACGAAAATGAAAAGAATGTATTGAGTTGTTACTAGATTCAAGCAACGCATTATAATTATATCAATTAAATAACAAAAATCTAAGTTTAAATCCAGAACTAAAACTGATTTACTTTTCTTCTTTTCGTAGCTGTTAAATAAGATTTAAAAAAGCGTGAATCAAAAGGACTTAATAGGACCAAAACGTTTGGTTTAGGATCATGAAATAGGAGTGAAATTCAAAGATAAATATGGAGGCTTAAAATCACACTAAACAAAACAAAGAGTTTCAAACAAATAAAAAATTTCATTTTAAACAAAATATATATATTTTTTCTTTCTTTTTCTTCTTTATTATTATTTATTTTTTTTTCATCATTTTGTTTTTCTTTTTTTTTCAAAACAAAGGCCATAAAATTTTTTTTCTTTCATGTTGAATTGGCCAAATAAAATCAAATATTGCTTTTGAGTACACTTTTTTTTAATAATTTTTCCAAATATAACACAAAATTTCCTAGTACGATTATAAAATTTTTTGTATGAAACTCAAAAAATTTAGCGTGATCAATTAGGTAGGAATTTGGCTTTGTGAAAATGAAATGCTATGTGGAGTTATCAAATGAAATTGGAAAAAAAAGACTCAAAAGCGGCTAACTAGTGGTAAAAGATTTTAGGTTGGCAGAAAAGTTCAAACGTAAACAAAAACGGCCTAAATCATTTTCACGCTTTTTAAATTTATTTAAAACATAGATTCAAAAAATTTCAAAAAGCAAGTTCGAGATAATAAAAGAAGATTGATGAAATTATCTTGAAAATAAAAATAATATGTGACTTGGATCGTTCATATCTACTACGTTATTCAGAAGTTGTTCTTACAAAAATTATCTAAAAATGAAAAGGAAAATAGTGGATGATGAATTTTTAGAGAGAAAAGAAAATAAAGAACGGAAAACATAATAGAAATGCGCGTTTTAGAGAAATGTTTCACCTTAACATGCTACCGTGAATTAGAAACACAGCATGGCAAACATTTTACTTGTGAAATATGATTAAAAAAATGATTAGAAAAATTATAATTAACTACGTTGTTTATAAAGAATTTTGAGAAAAACAAAACACAAAACATTGGGTACTATTGAAATACCAAAATGCATCTATATCTATGTTTTGGATTGTTGGATTTTTTTGATTTTTTATAAAAAGTAAAAGATATTTACAAAAAGCAAAAAGGAGGAAGTCCTCCCCCAAGCTTAAAATCTACATTGTCCTCAATGGAGAAGAGGTTGGAGAACAAGAGAAAATTAAAGGACAGAAATGAAAGACAGGATTGAAAAACAGGTACTTCCCCAGTTTTATGTTGCAGGGAAAGTTGAGTGATGCCGCTCCCCATGCTTGTGCTTTGGATCTTCATGAAACGTCTTCTGGTGTACTTTGTCATGGAATCAGAACCGTTGGAGCAGGCGATCGCAGAAGTTTCAGCTTGCCGGAGCCATTCGGGGCAAAAATTGTGAAATAAAGAAAACATAAAAAGATAACTTGGTTGCCTCCAAGAGCGCCCTTTGTTTAAAGCGTCTTTGAGCTCGCCGCATCAAAATAAGATTGTCCAAATATTATTTAAAAATAAAGTTCAGATGAATCAAATGCCAGGACAGGAAAGATAGAGTTAACAGGGTTGGGACTGACATCATCACAGAAATACAGTTTAAGATGCTGACCATTCACTTGAAATTACCCTTATCAGGGTGGGAAATTAAAACAGTACCATAAGAAAAGAGTTCTAAAACAGTAAAAGGCCCCGACCAACGTGATTTTAATTTACCCCGGAATAAACGTAAACGAGAATTATAAAGAAGAACTTGATCTCCCAGCTTAAAGATTTTTGGGTGCCTAAGATGTCGATCGTGCAAACGCTTCGTCCGCTCTTATAAAGTCTGTTATTTTCATATGCGTAAGAGCGCCACTCGTCGAGTTCATTAAGTTAAAATTTTCTAAATCGCCGACAGAGTGGGGATCGAAGTTTAAAAATCGTAAGGCCCAAAAGGCGCGGTGTTCTAACTCTACGGGTAAATGACACGATTTTCCATAAACCAACCGATATGAGGTACATCCGAGGGCAGTTTTGTACGCTGTTCGGTAGGCCCATAGAGCTTCATCTAATTTGGCTGACCAGTCTTTTCTAGATGTGGAAACAGTCTTTTCTAAAATTTTTTTATTTCTCTATTCACTACTTCGACTTGTCCGTTAGTTTGGGGGTGGTAGGCAGTGGAAAGCTTATGAGTAACGCCATATTTAGTTAGGATTTTTGAAAATTGCGCCTTACAGAAATGGGAACCCCTATCACTAACGATAGCGCGCGGCATACCGAAGAGAGAAAATAATTTTTTTTGGAAATTAACTACGACTCGGGCGTCATTTGTAGGAAGAGCTTGGGCTTCGGCCCAACGCGAAACATAATCAACGGCAATCTAAAATGTACTTATTCCCGAAGCTAGAAGGAAAAGGGCCGACAAAATCAATCCTCAGAGGTCGAAAACTTCGCACTCTAGGAAATAATTTTGTGGCATTTCATTTTTATTCGAAATATTCCCCCACCTTGGCAACTATCACACTACTCACAAAGGCATGCGCGTCTTTAAACAGGGTAGGCAGTAAAAACCTGCACTTAACACTTTGTGAGCGGTGCGAGTAGCTTGATAGTCCCCATCTGTCGGTCCTTCATGCAAATGTTTAATAATATCTAATCCTTCATCAAAAGAAACACACCTCCTGATCACTTGGTCTGCACAGACTTTAAAAAGATGCGGGCCCGCAAAAGTAGTTCTTAAACTCAGAAATGTATTTCTTCTTTTGCTGTGACGAGAACTCCTTTGGGAGCACCTGAGTCACTAGATAGTTAGCGATGTGTACAAACCAAGGAGAAGTAGATGTGTTAATTGAAAAAAACTTCTCATCGGGAAAATAATCGTTAAAACATTTTTCATCTAATTTTTCTATAAAAGGATTATCTAGGCACGAATGGTGGTCGGCGGCCAATTTCTCGGCACCTCGCTTATCGCGGATCTCTAAGTCAAACTCCTGGAGGAGTAAGACCCAGCGAATCAAGCGAGGCTTGGTATCCATTTTAGAGAGAAGATATTTGAGGGCCGAGTGGTCCGTAAAAACAATAATTTTCGAAAGAGTAATATAAGGGCGGGATTTGTCAAAAGCGAATACTACAACTAAGAGCTCCTTCTCGGTTGTGGTGTAATTTTCCTGTGCAGAAGTGAGTGTTTTACTAACGTAATAAATGGGGTGGAAGTTTTTGGAAATACGTTGACCTAGTACGGCTCCCACCGCATAACTACTCGCATCACACATTATCTCAAATGGAAGATCCCACATAAGAGCTATCATGATTGGGGCATCAATTAATTTTTCTTTTATTAAATTAAAGGCAGCCAGGCAAATGTCATCAAAGATGAATGGGCCGTCTTTTTCTAAGAGATGGGTAAGGGGCTTGGTAATCTTGGAAAAATCCTTTATGAAGCGCCGGCAGAAACCCGCATGACCTAGGAAACTTCTTATAGCTTTTATGTTCGTAGGTGGCGGCAGCTTCTCGATAACTTCTATTTTCGCAACGTCTACTTCAATACCTCTTTCAGAAATTTTATGTCCCAAAACTAACCCTTCCCTCACCATAAAATGGCATTTTTCCCAATTTAAGGCGAGGTTAGTTTCTTCGCATCGCTCTAAGAATTTTTCAAGGTTCTCTAAGCAACTATCGAAGGAATTCCCGAACACGGAGAAATCATCCATGAAAACTTCCATAATGCTTTCTACGTACTTGTCAAAGATGACGAGCATACATCGTTGGAATGTAGCTGGCGCATTGCACAATACAAACAGCATTCTTCGGTAGGCGAAGGTGCCGAAGGGACAAGTAAACGTAGTTTTCTCCTGGTCCTCGGGGGAGATGGGGATTTGAAGATACCCCGAGAGGCCATCGAGAAAACAATAAAAGCTATGTCCGGAAAGGCGTTCTAAAATCTGATCAATGAACGGCAAGGGGAAGTGAACCTTGCGGGTGGCGTCATTCAACTTACGGTAATCTATACACATTCGCCAACCGGTCACCGTCCGAGTCAGGATTAATTCATTATTTTCATTACTAACTACCGTTATCCCTCCCTTCTTTGGTACTACCTGTACTGGGCTAACCCACTCACTATCGGATATAGGATAGATAATTCCTACGTCTAACAATTTCATAACCTCGCCCTTAACCACGTCTTTCATGTTTGGGTTTATACGGCACTGAGGTTGTATAGAGTTACGTGAATTATCTTCCATTAAGATTTTATGAGTGCAGAAAGATGGGCTTATGCCCTTGATATCAGATATCTGCCAAGCATTAGCTCGGCGATACTTTCGTAAAATTGAAAGAAGTTTATCCTTTTGTGCATCCGTGAGGTAGGTCGAAACTATGACAGGCAGCTTGGAGTCCTTTTTTAAGAAAGCGTATCGAAGATGCTCTGGTAGTTCTTTCAGTTCCAGGGTAGGGGGGTCATCATACGAGGTTTTAGAAATTCGTTCTTTTTCAAAAACTATGTCCTCGTACACTTTTTTATATGTAAAATTAAAAGGGGTGTTGCTAGCGGCCATGGCAGCTTCGTGCAGCGATTCAGTTGGAAAAGTAGAAGAGGAACAAAAATCAAAAAATTCTTTTTCAAAATCAGAAAGGCGGGTGGAGGATTCTTCACTTAGGTGTAGAGAGATTCGTTGGAGGAGTAGGAGAGGAACAAAAATTGGAAATTCTTTTTCAAAATCAGAGGTGTGAGAGGAGGATTTTTCACTTACGGTATCTATGAAAAAACATGAGTCATCATTAGCTAGTGTGTTCTTCATCGAGGGGGTGATAGAGAAAGTTACTTCATCGTCACCTACTCGAAGGAAGAGCTTACCAATGCTTACGTCAATGATAGCTCGGGAGGTGGCAAGGAAGGGTCGGCCAAGGATCAGGGGAACCTCGACGTCTTCTTCGATGTCCAAAATGAAAAAGTCCACCGGGAAGATGAACTTGTCAACTTTGACTAGGACGTCCTCCACTATTCCTAACGGGTATTTGACTGATCTGTCGGCGAGCTCGATACTCATGCGTGTGGGGTTGAGACTACCAATTCCTAACTTTTTAAACAACGAGAGGGGCATAAGATTAATACTCGCACCTAGGTCAGCTAAAGCGTGTTTGACAAAGAGATTACCAAAGACACACGGGATAGAGAAACTACCTGGGTCACTGATTTTCTTTGGTAATCCGTTTGTCAAAACCACCGAGCACTCGGCATTTAACGTGACATGCGAAAGGTTCTCTAACATCTTCTTGTTGGTCAGGAGGTCCTTAAGGTACTTAGCGTACTTCGGCATCTGGGATATGGCTTCGTGGAAAGGCAGATTTATGTGGATTTGTTTAAACATTTCTAGAAAACGGGTGTATTGATCATCCTGTCGTTGTTTATTAAGTTCGGAAGGGTATGGCGGTGATGGATTATTTTTAAAGGTGGGTGGTGGAGTGAGTTCGTTTTCTAAAACAGGGGTGATAATTTCTTCGGTATAGGGTGGAATTTTTAAAGCGGGAGCGGAGCTTGCCTCGGGCTCTTCACTTATCGTACCGGGAACTTTCTTCCCACTCCGAAGAGTTATAGCTTTCGCTTGCTCTCTCTGGTTGGGCTCGGTATTGGAAGGAAGAGACCCTACGGGTCGCTCAGAAATCATTTTAGCGAGCTGTCCTACCTGATTTTTTAAATTTTTAACACTTCCAGTTAAGGTTCTAATCGTAGCGTCATTAGCATTCATGTATTTTGAAAACATTTCCTCCAAACTTGGAGGTTTTGGAAAACTTTGAGGAGGTGGTGGTGGTGTAGAAAAATCAATTTGTGGTGGCGGGCGCACAGCATTCGATGGATTACTCCATGAAAAATTCGGATGATTTCTTAACGCAGGGTTATAACTGTTCGGAAAATTAAAACAAGGAGGATGAAAATTTGCAGCAGAAAAATTATTAAAAGCGGTTCTAGGCATATTATTTACATAATCCAAATGTTCGGGGGGAGGAGTTGCAGATTTCCATACCTGAGGGGCGGAGGTAGCAGTCATCTCCGTAATTTTTTTGCTTAATATTTCAACTTGCAGCACGAGCTGGGAGACGTTGTCCACTTCAAAGATACCTGCAGGCTTGCTCGGGCGGGACCTAGGCACATTCCAGTGGTAAGTGTTCATGGCCATGTCCTCAAACAGCTCAAGAGCTGCTTTTGGGGTCTTATGATTTAAAGTACCGCCAGAAGTTGCATCTATCATTTACTTCGTGCTTTGATTTAGCCCGTTATAAAACGTCTGCACCTGCAACAATACAGGCAGAGCGTGATGTGGGCATCGTCTTAATAATTCTTTAAATCTTTCCCAGGTTTCGTAAAGGGTCTCAGAATCTATTTGTCCAAAGGCAGAAATGTCATTCCTAAGTTTTACAGTTTTAGCAGGCGGAAAATACTTCGCCAAAAATTTTTCAGTTAATTGTGTCCAAGTAGTTATACTATTTTTAGGAAGGGTGTTCAGCCACTGCTTAGCCTTAGTTCTAAGAGAGAAGGGAAATAATCTTAGCCGAATCGCATCATTTGTGACACCATTAATCTTAAACGTGTCACAAATCTCAAGAAAGCTTGCAATATGTGCGTTCGGATCTTCATCTTGAAGTCCGTCAAATTGCACGTATTGTTGCACCATTTGAATAATGCTAGGCTTTAGTTCAAAGTTGTTATTTGCTATCGCAGGGCGAACTATACTAGATTCAGTACCCTCGAGATTCGGCCGTGCATAATAGGACATAGGCCTTTGTATGACTTCCTCTACGTTGGGTTCTTTCATTCTTAAAGTGGAAAATGACTCGGAATCCTCAACCGGTATTTGGAGACTAGGGCCTTGAAATCGCGATCTTCTCCGAAGAGTACGCTCAATTTCGTGGTCCAGGTCCAAAATAACCGACGGACTCCCGCGGATCATGCACTAAAAGAAGAGAAGAGAAGAAAGAGAAATAAAAATAAACTAGAAAAAGAGAGTTACTAATTATTTTGAAATAAAATTTTTTTTTTTTAAAAAAAAGTTTAACTCCCGAACTTCCCAAGGGCTACCCGGTGAAGGGTTCGCAAGGTACTAGACAAGATAGCGGCGTTTAAAATCGCTTTGCCCTTTTCGAGAGATTTAGGTGGCATAAAAAAATTGTGGAGTGAGTTTCTATTAATAGCGGTAATAAAAAAACAAATTTAAAGAAGGAGGATGAGAAAGAGAAATGATAAAACTAATATATTCGTGTTTTCAATTTATCAACGAGCGTTGCTTCCCCGACAACGGCGCCAAAAACTTGGTGGCCCGGCCAATGCTTACGAAAAGCAAACAGCCGAACTAGCAATCCGGCTAGGCAAGTATACCTATCGAACTGTAGTAAGGAGACACAAGTGTCATATTAAAATCCGGGAACAGTTGAGTAAGCTTACTCACACGAAATCTATTATTTTATCGACGGAAAAATTAGGGTTTAGAAGAAAGCTAAGCATACTAAAGGAAGAGAACTACTTGCAATGAAAGAGACCTACTTGCATGAAAAGATAAAGAGAGCTAAAATAGCGATTATACTAAAGCTTAGTAACGATGAGAGGAAAATGCACTCGATCAGAAATCACCTCGGCAAGAGTGGTTAGAAAAATACGATAAATAAACCTAAGCTAATTAGGATAAAGGTCCTTGACCGTGGAGGTTCCATAAATATTGACAAGCTTCTCTCGAAGGCCGTGCCTAACTGAGTTTAGGAAGGTCCGACCGACTTTCGCCTAAATCGGAGGCCTAAAACTCGCTTTACGCGGTGAACCCCACTATTGGATTTTACTCCAATCCGGGAGATTTGAACGTCTGCCTCTCTCGAGGGGTGCGAACAACTCCCTTTACTCTTGAGTGCTCATTTCAAACTTTCGGGCTCTCGGCTAGCCCAGAATGAAAGCAAAGATGGAGAGTATATATCGATGATATACCTCCAACCCGTGATAAATCAAGAGTAATTCAAGGCTAAACCCTAAAAAGAAAAGGTAAGATTCAAAGCATCATAACCGAATCACTCGAACCTCGGATCATTAAGATCGAGTACATGGAGGATTAGTTAATCATGGTGAGGTGGAAGAGGGGGGATGAGTAGAAGAAAATAATGAAAACAAAGTAGAAACGAAAAAGAAAACAACACTTCTTTATTAATGGAAACAGGGATCTTACAACTTGAAAACCAGAGATTACAAGTGCATCGAAAGTAAACTACACTATCATTATCATTATACTACAGAAAGAAGCTAGGAGCTAATACAGGGAAAGCATTAAGCTAGAGATAAGAAGAGCTAAAAATGAAGAGACATGCTTGAAAAAGTTCAAAAATACAAAGGACAGAACCTGTCCTCTCAATCCAAAAGGTGTGCCTGAACCCTTGGAGATGAGCTCTATTTATAGATTTTTTCGGATCGGGTCCCGCGCCCTGTCACGCCCGGGTCGGGCGTGACCCTGGGGCGTGACACATTCGGTGCGACTTTTTCGGGCTGGAATTTAATTCTGGCGAAGTAGCTGAAGTACACGACCAAATATCACGCCCTGGTAGGGCGTGTACCTGGGGCGTGTTCTTTGCGGCGTGACTTTGTTGAGCTGGGATTGAATGCTGGATGTGACGGGTGTGGTTGCTGAAGTACACGCCCATATGTCACGCCCGGGTCGGGCGTGACCCGGGGACGTGACACTTTTGGGTGCGACGGTGGAGCGGGAAAAATGAGCGCGTTGCGGTGATTCCTCGGAACCTGGGGACAAGCCTCTGGAACACGCCCGCGTCGGATGTGACACGGGCGTGATAGAGGGCGTGTACACTAAGTTTCCATGGAATGCAGTTTCAGACCAATTGCTTCATTCATCTAGGTTACACGCCCTAGGTACACGCCCAGGTACGGCGTGACCAGGGGGCGTGTCACAGCAAAATTTGGCTGAAAGCCGTCAAAACCTGCAAAAAGCAGAAAAACGCATTAGCGACAAAAATATATACAAAGGTGAATCAAAATAAGCACTTTACAAGACATGATTTGCTTTGAAACCCTGAAAATACCCTAATAAAATTGACTATAAACCGTATTATCAAGCTATGCCAACCCTCAAAGGCTCAAAGGTGAATCTTTTACTATTTGCATGTCTGCCCGTCCTGTGTACCAATACATACTGTATAACCCTGTATTGGTTGATTGGCTTCCCTTTTGAGAGATTCCTCATTTAGGCCGAAGAGTCCGGGATGGTGAGTGGGAGGGGGGCGCAGTGGACCCGGCTGCCAAGCTTGCAAAGCACTCATGCCTTTTTGGGGAGTTCTACGTGTCGCTGGCATGCACTCACTGCCCCCAGCCGAGAAGAGGCCGCAAGTGCCAACCCCATCAAGCACTCGCCACCCCTACCGAGTGGATGTTGTAGAGGGCCTTTTGCACCATGTTTATGTGTTGTATTTTTACATTTTTACCCTCGTTGGTTTTCCCGTAGCCCTTCAGAACAGTGGAGTTACATTGTCGGTAAACCTAGTTGGGCTGCATATAACTGATTGTAACAACGGAGGTTGGATAATTGCAGGACATTTTCAAAAATTTTTAAATAGATCCAAGGGGGTACCTCAGAAGGCATGCTTACTTGTGCCCCGGTCTTCTTGTGCTTTCCGAGGTATCCTTAGCTCGGTATTGGGCAAAGGATGGGAAGCGCTCTAAGATCTTTTGGGTGTGTGGTGGGAACTCGACACCGGGCCCTTGGGTTGGTTCCGTGTTCATTTCCCGTAGTTGTTTGGCTCGCAAGAGAGAAGTAAGTGTGAAATCACCCCTTCCCCATGGGTGAACTCCACAGAGACCGAGTTTTCGATTTTAAATTTTGATGCAGTGAGCGTGGATAGTGGTCAGCACAGAAAATCTTCAGCAGGCTAGATGGATGGAAGAGAAGGGCAAGGTATGAATAAGGATGACTCGCCACCCCTTCCTGCTCTCACCACAGTGGGGATGTTCGAGGACTTCTGGCAGGAAGTGCTGGGCCGCGTCAGATTCAGACTCGGCGCGCGAGCCGAGTGCCCGGCACCAGCTGTTGTAATTGCCACTGCCCCAGCTCTAGGCAAGGATGCCCAACTCGGAGAGCTGCAAAGAGGGTTGTGGATAAAGGAAGTGGGCGAGATCTCTAGGGGAGAGTGCACTCCCCTAGGTCGGCGAGTGGTGGACGGTTCAGCAAGATGGCGGTTTGAGATCCCCAGCTCACCCAGCAGGAGTAGGTAGTCCCTTCAGCGAGTTGGTTTCTTCTGCCTAGTAAAACCTAATGGAAATGTTGGCCAAACTTTATGAAAGTAAGGGTTAGATCTGAAATACTCAAGAAGGGGGTGAATAGAGTATCTTGAAAACTTAAAAAACGTTTTGCTGTAAATAAAAAACAGACCTAAGATAAATTAATCTAGCACTATCACATGCACAGCAAAACCTAACTATCACAGCCACAACAAGAACAAAATAAAAAGTGCAACAATACAACACAAGAATTTTATAGTAGTTCCCCAACCTGGTTACATCCACTCTTCTACCACCCTAGTAGGAATCCACTGAGATTTTTGATCAGGTGACTGCCACCAATGAGCTTTTGAATAGGTGCTCAAAAACCAACACCAAGTCTTTTGATCAGGAGACTTGCAATCAAGAATATCTTTTGAAGGGAGTTAAAGAACCCTTTTTTTAGTGGGGGATGAGATCGTGATGGTGTCTTCTCTTTCTTAAATACAACTGAGAAGACTTAGTGGATATATGATGTTAGCAAAAGCTCCCCCTGAGATATTGAAGTCAGGAAGATTTGAGCGTTGCTGCTGGGTGAGTATGTGTAACATCCCAAATTTTGGAATTAGCAAAAATTGAGTGACATGGCCTGGGACACGGGCGTGTCCCAAGGTGTGTCCTATTTGGGTTGAGCATTTGGCTGCGCGTTCGATGAATTTCGGTCAACGAATTCTTCGGGAGGTACACGCCCTGTGACACAGGCATGCCGGGGAGCGTGATTTAGGGCGTGTCCTCCCCTGGTCGACGATTTTATCTCGAGTAGTTGAGGTCGATGAATACTCGAGAAAGAGGGTACACGGCCAATGACACGGGCGTGCAACATGGCGTGTCCTGCTCAAACTCGAGTATCTCTCGTGTAGGTTGAAATTTACTCGAGTATGTGGAAAAGTACTCGAGTAAGAGGGGGGGTGACACGGGCGTGTCATCCCTGTGACACGGGCGTGTCCTATCTGGCTACTCGAGTAGTTAGTTTTCTCTCGAGTAAGTCCTCTCGAGTAGGTCTCAAGTGGGTTACACGCCCCATGTCACGGGTGCGACGAGGCTGACACGGGCATGACACGGGCATGACACGGGAATGTCACCTTGTCGTGGATAAGTTTGGATAGGTCGGTTTGTGTGCCACTTAGGGTACACGCCTTGTGACACGGGCGTGTCACAGGGCGTGTCACGCTCGAAAAGTGATTTTTATAGTTTTTCTGGCCTTTGATTTTCCTTATCCTAGTTCCACGGGCCAGGCTTCTTCCCTGTGGTTATATGGCCGAGAAATGAGGATTATCTCCTCATTTTCATCATCTTCTTCTTCTCAATCCAAGAGAGAGGAAGGCCAAGGGAAGGAAAGGAGGAAGGAGAACCAGTTGCTGGAGGAGCTGTGGAGTGCAGATTGAAGATTCGAGTGCAGATTCGTGAAGGCAAAGCCGAAGCGGTGATTTCCATTCGGCTGATTAATGGCTCTGAAACAATCTTCAAGGGTAACGATCTCCTTCTTGGACATCGAAGTCCTATTATTATGCATGTGCGTGGAATCCTCCACCAAGAGGTGGACCTCGTAAGCGATTCCTTGGTTGAGTCTGCATCTAGAGCCGGAAGTGTGGGGTACGACATAGGCATGTTGTGTGAAGCCCATCTGGACGGGTAGTCTGGATTGGTGACGATCATGGGTAAACCGGAGAATACCCCATGAATTTGATGCGATGAAAGGATTATGATTTATTGAATGGATGTATGGCTGAATGAATGATGATTTTGGAGGTATGGAGGCTTTGGTTAAGCTCGTAGTTATGATGAGAGATCAATTGGTAGCATGCCTGAGGAGTGCGAGATAAACCCGGCCTGGTACACCACTACGGTGGGTTGATCTGGATAGGTGAGGGATCGATTGACGGCAATGCCTGGGGAGCCGAGTTAAACCCGACTTGCTGTACCACAAGGGTGGGTCGATCAGTAATAGGTGAGGGGTCGATGGGTGGTAATGCCTGGGGAGCATTGGTAAACCCGGCTTGCTACACCACATGGTGTGGGTCGATCTACTCTAGTTGTTTGTGAATGTTGTGAGGTCAGGACCTCTGAGTGGTATGGACAGGATGTCGCCAGCCTGTGGGACTGGTGGACTAGGATTGCATCGGCCAACCAACAAGTTAAAAACCTCTGATCGGCGGTGTACGACTGGGATGCCTGGTACACCAAGAAGGTGCCCTGAGTGCACAGAGCGTCTGACAAATACTAGCATTTGTGATGTGGTTGTGATTGCTAGACTGATAGAGATATGATATGGCAATGCATACAGGGAAGAAAGCACTGCCCCGGGTAAGGGGTAGGGTCTTTATAAGTGGTCAGCTAAAGTTGACAGTTACTTTATTTTCCGCTCTGCGGTGGATATGTGTTTACAGGTGCTGCTGCATGAAATGAAATGAATGGAATGGATAGCTTGCCACTAAAGGCCCTTGAAGGCCGTGTGAAGAAAGCATGGTTGGATTGCATGTGTGGCCGGCCTGCGTGCCGATGTATGGAAATGTACTTGTGTAAAGAGAAACTTATAAGGCCTTAAGGCCATGCGTGTATGGGTTGTATCCATTACTGGTTTTGTCATATATAAATGTGGAGTTTATATTATAGTGGACATTCTCTGAGTTGAGTTTCTTAACTTAAATTGCTGCGCTAGGATGTATTGTGTTAGGATGCGAGAAGATTTTGATTTCCACAAGTAATTCTGTCGCTTATCTATGACATATGGTGTGGGGCCCCGGCCAGACCCCCCGTTATATGCCATGCGATGTGTGGGGGCGTGATAGTAGGCCTTCAATATTTCAGCCTTAACCAGCAGGTATCCAAGAGCTTCTTGACAGATAGAGTGTTTGTTGTCCTGTTGGGTATTGTATCCACACTAACCCATATTTGATGAAGTCATCCTTGAGCTAAGATGAATTAAGTTGTAATTGATGCTTGGTTTGAGTTATGTGTTTGCAAGAATCTTATGAGATGTGTAGACCAATGTCAGTATACAACGTGTCACCAAACACAGGACCATACAATGTAATCCCTCATTGTGTGTTCCAAAGTGTTGACTCATGTGTAGCCTCTCTATTGAGATACACTTCATATTCAAGCTCTACGACTAAGTGAAAAGACTTGATGCTGATTTCACCTTAGAAGAAGAAGAAATTCTATCAAGAAAATTTTCCTAAGTAATATACTCGAGTAGTTCTTTACTTACTCGAGTAAGTTACTGGGTTCATACTCAAGTAATAATACTCCTACTCGAGTAGTTAAGATATATCCCGAGTAGTCCAATTATATATCTCGAGTAGTTAAGACAACTACTCGAGTAGTTTCTTTTCTCCTCTCGAGTTTTACAGAAATTATCTTCTCAAATTTTTCTAAGTTAAATACTTGAGTAGTCATCTTATATACTCGAGTAGTTCTATCTTCTGTCTCGAGTAGTTGAATTCTGACTCTCGTGTAGTTCTCACTTACTAGAGTATTCTAAGTCATGTACTCGACTAGTTCATCTACTACTCGAGTAGTCCGGTGTTTATACTCATGTAATCCAGAATTCCATTCCAGAAAATTTCTCTAAGTGAATTACTCAAGTATTCATCTCCATATACTCGAGTAGTTCTATTTGTCTCGAGTAGTTCGACTTCTATACTCGAGTAGTTCTATTTTCTAGTCCAAACATTTTCTAAGTCTATGACTCCAGTAGTTTCTTATATACTCGAGTAGTTTATTCTTATATACTCGAGTAGTATTTTTTTACTCGAGTAATTTACTCCACCTCTCGTGTAGGTACTCAAGTACTCGAGTATGTTATTCTTGTTACTCGAGTAGCTGATTTCCTTTCTCCTTTTATTTACTCGAGTAGTTGACTCTATGTACTCGAGTATTCATCTCTTACTCTCCTGAGTAGTTTTTCTCATATATTCGAGTAGTCATCTTCTACCTATTCGAGTAGTGTTGCATGTACTCGAGTAATCTTGTATATCTCGAGTATTCTACTTTGAATTTTCGGAAAATTCTTTAAGTCCAGTCTAACGGTCTTATTCATAAACTTTGATGTGATTGGTCCACGTGTCTCTCATAATGAATCAATTATGGCTAATGTTCTCCTCTCCTATAAAAGGTCTGGTCTAAACCGACAAACCCTAACAATTTTAAATTTTAAGAAGATTATTTTTAAGAAGTTTTTGCAGCCTCTTTCTGTCACCTCTTTCTCTCTCCAAGAAATGAAATCCGCTGCCGCCGCCGCCGCTGATTCCCGACCGGCTAGGGTTTCATCTTTTGAGGATTCAGATCAAGAAGGCTCTCCAGATCGAGATTCGCTCAACTCCTTACTTTCTGACTAGATCGATCGTGTGAAGCCAAGAAGTTTCAGATGCAATCTTGCCGAGATTTCTCTTCGTCATTCTGATAAAGCCGCAAAGCCTAAAAGAAGAAATTTCTGGTCTACAGTTGCAGATCTGAAAAAGAAGATCACTGTTTGTATTTCTATACAAAATTTGTTTCATTCTTGTAGGAGAAATTTCTCCGAGTGTAGGAGCTTTTTCTCTCCAAGATTGTCGGAAGTTTTATCTTCCGAGTGTCAATCCATTCTGTGGACGAGTTTGTAGGAACGTTGTTCTGAGGGTAGGATTGATTTTCAATCCGAGATTGTGGAGTAGCCGAGTCTAGTGTATTGCTAGGTCGGTGAGGGAAAGTGGATGTACCCAAGGTTGGGGAACCACTATAAATCTTGCCTCGTCTGTGTTTGATTGGTAGATAGATCTGTGCATTGGTTTGTAATTTTTATTCCGCAAAAAGACGCACAACTCACCTATTCACCCCCTCTAGGTGATTTAGGTAGGCAACTATAAACTTTCAATTGGTATCAGAGCCAGGTTGATCGTTAAAAGGTTAACACCTTGATCAGATTCTTTAATAGTTGACTTTTGCGATCTACCAAAAATGGACAAGGCTAAAGATTTTGCCAAGCTTCCTTTGTGCACCAAAAATAATTTCCCCAAATGGAAAGAGAGAATCAAGTTCTTTATGGAAATTGTGGATCCAAGGATCTTCATGATAGTTGAAGAAGGTCCTTATATTCCCATGACAATCTCCACTATAGATCCAACTAAGAACTTCCCAAAGAAACTCATGGATCTAGATAAGGATGAGATTGCACTTGTCTCATTGGACAAAACGACAAAAAATATTATAGCAAGTGCAGTCGATGATTCAATGCTGCAAAACCTGATCAATGCCAGTCTGCGAAGGAGATGTGTCAGTCACTAGTTACCTTGATGGAAGGTACAAAAGAAGTGAGGGATGATAGAAGATCACTTCTTAATCAGAAGTATGAAGCTTTCCGACAAGGAAACAAAGATACCATTGCTGACACCTTTGAGAATTTCTTCAAGATAGTGAATGGGCTAAGGGTCTATGGCAGAGTCTTCACTAATGGAGAATTAAACGATAAGTTTTTGAGATCCCTAACTAAGTAATGGGATAACAAGGTCTGTGCCATAAGGGAGTTTGGAAAACTGGCCGAGACAGATCCTCAGAATCTCTTCGGGAAGCTTATGTCATATGAGCTTCAACTCAACACCAGAAAGGCTGAAGAACAGAAGAGCAAATTTGCATTCAAAGAGAAGTATGTTGCTCTAAAGGCAGACACCACTAAGAAGTCCAAGGTTGTTGCTCCTACTCCAGCACAAGAAGTTAGTGAAGAAGAAACCTCAGAGCCAAGCACCTCAGGCTCTGAACTATCAGAAGGAGAGTTCTCACTACTCTCTCGACAGTTCAAGAAATTCTTGAACAAGAAGAAGCAATGGAAAGGCAAGGATGCCTCCTATAGAAGATCACGACACGATGGTGATCGTCAACGAAAAGGCTCAAGCATCCATGACAGGTATAATTCTAAACAGAACAAACATGTTTCTACTGACATTATTTATTATTGTTGTAATAAGCCAGGACACATCATCGCTGACTGCCCTTACAAGAAGAAGGAGGGTGGTATAAGAGAGGAAAAGAAGTCCTTGTACAATAAGAAGAGGACAAAGAAGAGCTTGATGGCCAAAAGGGCAAGACTCTTAGTGACCCTGACTCATCTGAGTCGATTGAAGAAGAAGAAGACTATTTTGGGCTCATGGCTCAAACTGATGATGAACAAGAGCACCAGTTCACTGGGAAGGTAAACTCTCACACTCCTCTTTCTGATTCTGAAGTTTCTGAACATGATTGCGAGGATAGCTCCTCTGACGATGAGTCAGAACTCATGACCCAATATAAGGAGTTAATCATGTCTTACGACAAATGTCGCCGAGTCATGAAAACTCAGGCTAAAGAGATAAAGTCTCTCAAAGCTGAAGAGAGCATCTTGACAGAGAAAGTCGCAAAAACTGAATCGCTCGAAGAGAACTTCAATAATACTATTGAAGAATATAACAAAGCTCTTGAGCATCTTGTTCTTAAAGTGAAACTCATCAAAGAGTTGGAAGAACAACTCGCCGCAGAAAAGAACTTGTTGAAAGTTTCTCGAAGCCTAAGACTATTCTTCCATTCGTTGTTGAATTCGCAGCCAAGGCCAAGGGTGCTGGACTAGGCCATGAAGAAGCTCCTAGTAAGTCTTCTAGGAGAAATAAGGCTCAACAAAAGAATAAGGCCACCAAAAAGTCCTTAGCCAAAGAGAAGGGGAAAGACCCTCAAGATCAGACCACATTCAAAAAGGTTATATTTCCTTCAAACGAGTTTCATCTTGACTCATCTTACGGACACTTTGCTAGGCCTACTTATGTAGAGCCAAAGTCCCATTATCAAGGATGGACTCGACCCAGAAACGTTGGTGAAAGTGTCTTTAAGCCACCTTATGAAGAAGTGATTCTTCAGAGCTATGACCCTTACAGTCATGGTCATAACTTCAAGAAGGCACCAACGACAAAGCCTGTTGTAGAAAAGCCTGTAAAGAAGAAGAAGCCATGTGATTGCCATCATCATGATGCACCTTCCTCTAAGAATGTTGTTCCTGCTAGACCACAATTCCAAAAGGTCAAGCAGGAGAACATAAGTCAAAGATACAACAGATTTGACTGTTGGTGTTGTGGCAGAATTGGTCACTTTGCCATTGATTGCTAGTTTAATCCCAGAAATGCTGCAACCCCACATGTTGGCAATATGAGGAAGACCACTCCTAATGCAAATATTCATAGGGGGAGTGTTCTAACTCGAGACCAAGGACCCAAATGTATTTGGGTTCCTAAGGCAAACTGATTGTGATTGCAGGTATGTCCAAAGGCTACCAAAATGCCAATTTGGTATTTGGACAGTGGATGCTCTCAGCATATGACCGGGACAAGAAGCCTAGTCCAGAACTTTACTCTAGTCGTGAATGGACCGAAGGTCATCTTTGGAGGTTCAGACCGTGGAATCGCTAAAGGCTACGGTATGATTACGAATGGTAATGTATCATTCTCAGATGTGGCTTACATTGAAGGTTTGAAACATAACCTTATAAGAATAAGCCAACTCTGCGATAAAGGATACATAGTTGTGTTTCACATTTATAAGTGCTTGATAAAATCTGTTGATAATTTGGAAACAATTCTATCCGGCACTCGAAGCAGAAACATATTTTGCTTGAATTTTATTTGTATAGATTCTTCGACACCAGTGTGCCTTTTAGCGAAAGATAGTGCATCTCTTGATGACCAATGACACAAGAGACTAGCACATATTAATTTCAAAACTATTAATAAATTATTTTCAATGAACTTAGTATGTGATTCCCCAAATGTCAAGTACGTCAAAGATAGACCTTGTCATGCATGTATAAAAGGCAAGCAAACAAGGGCTACCTTTAAAAGCATTATCGACAAGGATTCTAATAGATATCGTCATCTATTACATATGGACTTATTTGGTCCACTGCAAATTCGAAGTTTGGGAGGTAAGGATTATACGTTAGTAATTGTTGATGATTACTCGCACTTTGCGTGGGTGTTCTTTTTGAAACACAAGTCAGATACCTTCGACATCTTTACTAATTTTGTCAGGCAAGTTCAGAACGAGTACAACTGCTCCATAGTCAAAATCAGAAGTGACAATGGAACAGAGTTCAAGTCTAGGGCCATGACAGAATTTTGTGAAAGCCTAGGTATCTTTCATGAGTTTTCCTCTCCTTGTACTCCTCAATAGAACGGAGTGGCCGAGAGAAAGAATATAACACTCATAGAGGTCTACAGGACCATGTTGCGTAATGATTCACTTCCGGAATATTTTTGGGCTGAAGACGTCAACACTGCATGTCACGTGCAAAATCGAGCTCTCATAAACAAAAACCACGATAAGACACCTTACGGACTTCTGAAAGGTAGGAAACCGACAGTCTCATATTTTAGAATCTTTGGCTGTAAATGCTTCGTGCTCAACAATGGCAAGTATCATACTACAAAGTTTAGCGAAAAGAGTTTTGAAGGTATTTTTGTAGGTTATAGTAGCCATAGTAAGGCATACAAGATCTTTAATAGAAAAACCCTGGTCGTGGAAGAATCGATACATGTTATATTTGATGAGACGAGCTTGCTGCAAAGCAACTCTTCGAGTGTGCTTATTGAAGATGCAGGTGCAAAGCTGAAAGAAATTAGCTTGGATGAACCGTCCGAAGACAAAGGTGAAAAGTTCATCAAGATCACCACTCCAACCCCTATTGTAGAGGTTGATGATCATGATGAAGAAGTCATCCAAGTTGAAGAAGTCACTCCGGTGATAGAAGATAATACAGATGCAAGGACTCTAGAGCTCAGACATCTGAAGGATCACCCCATGAACCAGATCATAGGAGATCCCCGAGATGGTGTCAGAACTCGTAGAGGTACAACTAATGAAAATCTATATTTAAGTTTTCTCTCACAGGTTGAACCAAAGAAGTTTGAGGAAGCAAACTCAGATGCATCGTGGATAATGGCGATGGAGGAAGAACTAAACCAGTTCAAGCGCTGCAATGTATGGAAACTTGTTCCAAGACCAAAAGGTAAGAACATCATTGGGACAAAATGGGTCTACATGAACAAGATGGACGAGGATGGAACGATAGTAAAGAACAAGGACAGACTTGTCGCAAAATGCTATCGTCAAGAAGAAGGAATCGACTTCGACCAGACGTACGCTCCAGTGGCAAGGCTGGAGGCAATAAGGTTATTCCTAGCATATGCTGCACTCAAAGGCTTCACTGTCTACCAGATGGACGTGAAGTCTACCTTCCTTAATGGTGATATAAAGGAAGAGGTGTATCTGGAACAACCTCCAGGTTTCATTGATTCTAACTTTCCTGATTATGTTTATTTACTGCATAAAGCGTTATATGGTCTGAAACAAGCTCCTCGAGCTTGCTATGAGACGATGTGTAGCTTTCTACTTGAGAACAAGTTCACAAGGGGAAAGTTGGACAAGAAATTATTTCTTAGGGAAATTAAAGGCAAGATTTTGCTAGTGCAAATCTATGTCTACGACATTATTTTTGGCTCTACTAATGACAACCTCTACAATAAGTTCTCAAAACTTATACAAGGGAAGTTTGAAATGAGCAGTATGGGCGAGCTGAAGTATTTCCTAGGGCTTCAAGTGAAATAGTCTGAAGATGGAATTTTCATCTCACAGACCAAGTTCACCAAAGAGCTGATTAAGAAATTCAGAATGCAGAACGTAACCTCGATGAGGACTCCAATGGGTTCAACTATGTCTCTGGACAAGGATGAAAAAGGGAAACCTTTTGATGAAACCAAGTACAGAATCATAATTGGATCCTTGCTCTACCTTACTGTAAGTAGACCTGACATAATGTTCTCAACATGTGTTTGTGCTAGATTTCAAGTGAACTCTAAGGAATCTCACTACGCTACTACAAAGCAGATTTTAAGATACCTTAAAGGTACACGAAATCTTGGCTTATGGTACCCAAGAAGTAATGACAATGAACTAATAGGTTTTTTAGATGCAGATTTTGCAGGGAGCAGAGAAGACAGGAAAAGCACTTCTGGGACTTGTTAATTCTTTGGAAGAAGACTTATCTCCTGGAGTAGCAAGAAGCAAAACTGTATGGCAATTTCAACAGCTGAGTCAGAGTACATCTCTGCAGGGTGTTGTTGTGCACAGTTACTTTGGATAAAGAATTAGTTTGAGGACTACAACATGAAGTTTGAAAAGATTCCATTGTTTTGCGACTCTTCCAGCACAATAGAAATAGCCAACAACCCAGCCTCGCACAGCCGGACAAAGCATATAAAGCTAAGGAATCACTTCATCCGGGAGCATGTGGAGCATGGGGACATAAACCTTCAATATGTCTCTACAGATAGGCAAATTGCTGACATTTTTACGAAGCCACTGGATGAGTCCAAGTTCTCTTTCTTCAAAACAGAACTTGGGATGCTCAATAAAGAAGACTAGAGAAGCTGGACTTTCAAAGATAGAATTTGACAAAAGAGCTGAAGCAACCAAGGTGAAGATTTATGAAGAAGTTGGACTCTTCAAAGAAGATACTATTACCAAGCTATCTGTTGAAGTCAGAAAGGGGGAGGGACTTGTAAAAGAATATATAGAAAAGTTTCATAGTCTTTTACTTGCTTACACTGCTTTATATACTTAGCATTCTTTTTATGTCCATAATTCACCTTAGTGCAAAGGGTTCTGACTTCTACAAATAGGGGGAGATTGTTGGGTATTGTATCCACACTAACCCAGATTTGATGAAGTCATCCTTGAACTAAGATGAATTAAGTTGTATTTGATGCTTGGTTTGAGTTATGTGTTTGCAGGAATCTCATGGGAAGTGTAGACCAATGTCAGTCTATAATGGGTCACCAAATACATGACCATACAATGTAATCCCTCATTGTGTGTTCCAAAGTGTAGACTCTTGTGTAGCATCTCTATTGGGATACACTTCATATTCAAGCTCTAGGACTAAGTGAAAAGACTTGATGTTGATTTCACCTTAGAAGAAGAAGAAATTCTGTCAAGAAAATTTTCCAAGTAAAGTACTCGAGTTGTTCTTTTCTTACTCGAGTAAGTTACTGGGTTCATACTCGAGTAATAATAATCCTACTTGAGTAGTTAAGATATATCCCGAGTAGTAAAATTATGGCTCTCGAGTAGTTAAGACAACTACTCAGGTAGTTTATTTTCTCCTCTCGGGTTTTACAGAAAATATCTTCTCAAATTTTTCTAAGTTAAATACTCGAGTAGTCATCTTATATACTCGAGTAGTTCTATCCTCTGTCTCGAGCAGTCAAATTTTGACTCTCGTGTAGTTCTCACTTACTCGAGTAGTCTAAGTCATGTACTCAAGTAGTTCATCTACTGCTCGAGTAGTCCAGTGTTTATACTCATATAATCCAGAATTCCATTCCAGAAAATTTCTCTAAGTGAATTACTCGAGTAGTCATCTCCATATACTCGAGTAGTTATATTTGTCTCGAGTAGTTCAACTTCGATACTCGAGTAGTTCTATTTTCCAGTCCAGAAATTCTCTAATTCTATGACTCGAGTAGTTTCTTATATACTCGAGTAGTTCATTCTTATATACTTGAGTAGTATTTCTTTTACTCGAGTAATTTACTCCACCTCTCGTGTAAGTACTCAAGTACTCGAGTATTTTATTCTTATTACTCGAGTAGCTGATTTCTTTTCTCCTTTTATTTACTCGAGTAGTTGACTACATGTACTCGAGTAATCATGTCATACTCTCTCGAGTAGTTTTTCTCATATACTCGAGTAGTCATCTTCTACCTACTCGAGTATTACTGCATGTACTCGAGTAATCTTGTATATCTCAAGTATTTTACTTTGACTTTTCCGAAAATTCTTTAAGTCTAGTCTAGGGGTCTTATTCATAAACTTTGACGTGATTTGTCTACGTGTCTCTCATAATGACTCAATTATGGCTAATCTTCTCCTCTCCTATAAAAGGTCTTGTCTAAACTGACAAACCCTAACAATTCTAAATTTTAAGAAGATTATTTTTAAGAAGTTTTTGCAGCCGCTTTCTGTCTCCTCTTTCTCTCTCCAAAAAACAAAATTTGTCGCCGCCACTGTCTCTGATTCCCGACCGGCTATGGTTTCATCTTTTGAGGATTCAGATTAAGAAGGCTCTCCAGATCGAGATTCGCTCAACCCCATACTTTCTGACTAGATCGATCGTATGAAGCCAAGAAGTTTCAGATCCAATCTTGCCAAGATTTCTCTTCATCATTCTGATAAAGCCGCAAAGCCTAGAAGAAGAAATTTCTGGTCTACAGTTGTAGATCTGAAAAAGAAGATCACTGTTTGTATTTCTATACAAAATTTATTTCATTCTTGTAGGAGAAATTTCTCCGAGTGTAGGAGCTTTTTGTCTCTGAGATTGTAGGAAGTTTTAACTTCCGAGTATAGATCCATTTTGTGGTTCGAGTTTGTAGGAATGTTGTTCCGAGGGTAGGCTTGATTTTCAATCCGAGATAGTGGAGTAGGCGAGTCTAGTGTATTGCTAGATCGATGAGGGAAAGTGGATGTACCCAAATTTGGGGAACCACTATAAATCTTGCCTCGCCTGTGTTTGATTGGTAGATAGATCTATGTATTGGTTTGTAATTTTTATTCTGCAAAAAGACGCACAACTCACCTATTCACCCCCCTCTAGGTAATTTAGGTAGGCAACTATAAACTTTCATTTCCTTTGAGAATCCTGAGATGAAGAAGGAAGAAGACTCTTGATTTGAATGTATGTTCTTCTTCTTCTTCTTCTTCAGCTTGTTGTAATTTCTCTGGTCAAGGGCTAGGGCTTCTTGTATCTTTGCTGTGTTATTGCCCTATATATATTATTCTCTGTGTTCAGACGAGAAGGAAGAAGAAAATCCATATGCATTGTCATGTGGAAGAAAGAGGAAAAATCATTTTTATATTTTCCATGAAATCTTCCTTCTGAATTTAGAATTTCTTCCTTCATTCAATGCTGACGGCCTGGAGAATATTTGCATTGATTGATTTCTGATGAGGAATTTTAAAGTTTTAAAAAGTATATCCAAACTATAATCCCGAAATAGGCAAGCACACCTATCGAAATATAGTATAGGAAATGTCATATTAGACTCGAGGCCTGTTGAGTACTTCTACTCATGCAAATTGATGTTATTTTATCGGAATATAAATGGAAGGTAAATTAAAACTAAAGCTAGAAAACAAAGTAAAAGATAGCACTTGATCTAGAATCCCGTTGGATTAAAATGAACCTTCATGAACATAAAGTACGCACGACACTTAAATTGCTCACTCGACCATGGAGGTTCCTATAGTACAAAAGCGTCTCACTCAAGCTCATGCTTTTGACTAACCATAGGTTGATCGATTAAGACCTCTCGGCCAGTCGAAACACCTAAGCTTGCTTTAGGAGGTGAACCCCTCTATTGGATTTGAATCCAATCCGGAAGATTTATGTAATCCTCTCTCGAGGAGTGCAATCAACTCCTATTATCTTTGAGCGATCTAGTCATATCCACAACCTCTCGGTCAATTAAGATATAGATCTAGGATCGAAGAACATATCCGTGAAATATGAATTCAATACGTTAAAAATCAAAGATAAATCGTTAGTGTGCAAAATAGAGAGCTTTACAATTTTGTGAAAAATAAAGAAAGTTTATTTCATTCCAAAGTTAATCATGATCAAGTGCTTATGAAAATTTAACAACTCATAATTTAAAAATACATTCAATCACTATGAGATAAAATAGTACAATTGCATGAAAATATAAATCTAAACTATATTGGAAATAAAATAAAATTGCATAAAATAAAACTAACTCCAAAGATATACCGAAAATAAGCCACCCAACCCGATTTTCAACCCCAATGGTGGACCCCCTCATCATTCCCCTTTGGCCATTATTTATAGGAAAAAAAGAAAGGATGAAAGACACATGAAAGGTTGGAAGACCAAGGGTAAGAGGAGGAAAATAAAGTGGTAATAATAATTAAATATTAATGAAATATATGAAAAAAAACAACCAAATTAAATATGGGAGATTCATAGTTTATAAAGAGGATATGAATGGTGGACATAATTATTAAAATTAAGATGGAGTTGAAACATCAAATATTTGTCAAATATTTAAGAGGTAAATGGAGGGAGGAGATAATGTAGAAGAATATAAAGGTGGTGGTTTCATGGAATAAAGTGGAGCTAGCGGTTTCATGGAGAAATGAAGAGGGGAAGTAAAGGGTTATAGTAATAATAATAATAATAATAATAAAGTGCATGTATTTAACTGTGGCGGTTTTTAGAAAGAGAAATGGGTGGTGATGTAGGTTGTATGATGAGATGGGGGCTTTTGACATGAAATGGTGATTGTGATGGCGTTGTGCATGAGAATGATGTGAATGAAAATAGTTGAATGTCATAGACTTGCTTGGCACCGATCATTTTGAGAGTTGGCGATGATGGCGTGGCGGCTTCAATGCATAATAATATATTTGTCATGATCTTGCATGAAAAAGAGCTAAATGGGTGGTTGCGACGTGAAACGCTTGATCGGCTTGAACGAGTGCAACGAGACTTTGACTTTGTTTCATGTAGACTGCATGAATTGCTCGGCCAACGTGACGACTTCGGTAAATATTTCTTTTGCAAATGTCGGGAGCGCGACCACGTCAACAAACCTACAAAAATAAATATATATTAAATTAGTAAACTAAAATATAAAATAAATGATTTATAAATGAAAATATATAAATTATTATTAATTTTATATTAATTATTAAACTAAAATAAATACTAAAAAATACTTATAAATCATACAAAAATAAATAAAACTTAAATTATTTAACAGATATCAAAAAGATATAATTTATTAATTAGAATAAATAAAATATGATTAATTAAAACTAAATATTAAACTAAATATTCTAGTAAAAAAATGCGTAAATATTACTTATCAAGTACCCCTATACTTAAGTTTTTGTTATTCCAGGGCAAAACTATGAGAAGTACTTATAAGACATTGTTGGGTACATTGGAAAATTTGTACCAGATTTGGAGAAGCCTCACCTAACTCAATGATATTCATCAAGGTATATTTGATGTTGTATTTTGAGTTTTATTGTGCATGTTAAGAAATTGCAAGGAAAAGTTTCTAAGTACAAGTGTCGACACTTGAGAAGCATTGTGTCGACACATGGGAAAGGATGTGTCGACACCAGCAGTCAGTTTGTGTTGACACACAGGACTTGTGTCAACACAAAGAAAATCAGTAGACAACAACTGTGTCGACACATTGGACTTGTGTCGACACACAAAAAGCTGAGTCGACAACAACTGTGTGGACACACAGGACTTGTGTCGAAACACAGAAAGCTCAGTCAACAACAACTGTGTCGACACACAGGACTTGTGTCGACACACACCAGAATTTTTGTTAAAGTCAACTATGTGAAGACAAGATGTGATTGTGTCGACACACAGGACTTGTGTCGACACATTCTGCAGAAGCAATGTCAAGAAGATAGAGAAGTGCTATGTCGACATTATGGGAGCTGTGTGGACATCACTAAGGATTGTGTCGACACATAGTCTATTTGTGTCGACACATTTAAAGGAATGTCTCGACACTTTGCTGACTGAAACAAAGTATAATGAAGCAACTAGTGACTTGACAACTGTCATGACCAACAAGGCTGTTGCATCTGTTAGTGCTGTCAGAAGGTTATTATGAACCGGATCAGCCGGCAACCTTTGATGAAGCCTATATAAAGACATGTTCTATCATCAGATAGAGAGAGATTGAAGCATAAAAAGACAGAACCAATCTAAGAAGAAGAAGAGAAGTCTTCATCCAGAAGTCATCAAGTCTCTAGCAGATCCTGAACAAGTTTGCAAGAAGAATTTAGATTTAATTCTGAAAAGAAGAAGGAATCTGTATTGGGATCAACTCCACTTCCCAAGAAAATCAACCCTACTTTGTTCAAATTCAAGAAGCTTTGAAGAAGCTAAGACAGGTTGATTCTAAAGATAACTGTTCTATCAAGAACTGAACAAGAAACCTTCATGCCTTTCTCTCTCTACTTGGGTGAAGGATTTATTCTTTTTATTATCAATTTTCTGTATGATCTATTATAGATCTGAGTTGTAATCCTAAATTATAAAGGCTGAGGTAGGGCCGAGTGCCTGAGGTAGGGGATTAATATCTCTGAGTTGTAGGCCTGTGGAAGAGGCTGAGGTAGGGTCTGTGTGCCTGAGTTGTAGGAGTGCGGACTCACTGTGAGGTAGGATTCTTTGAGAGAATCTGAGCTGTAGGACTTGCTGAAGTCTGAGTTGTACGAACCATTTAGGGTTCTGAGTTGTAAGATCTAAGGATGTGAGAAGGAAGAAGGAAGTTATGCTGAATCTAGTATACTGCTAGATAGGCAAAGGGGGAAAGTCGATGTACCCATCACTTGGGGAACCACTATAAAACTATGTGTATTATGTGTGTGCAGTGTTTTTTTTATCTGTGTTATGACAGTGTGAATAACAGGTCTTATTGTTATAAATTTGTCTGCCTAAGCAATAAAAAGATTTGTACCTATTCGCCCCCCTCTAGGTGTTTAGGTCATCTTGAAACCAATTCTTTCAAGTGGTATCAGAGCCAGGTTACTCAAGAATTAGACTTAACAGTCTGAGTAGATCTGTAAGGCAGTTAACATTAAGATAAAATAGGTTCAGGAGAAAATCACAAGGAACATGGATCCATGAAGTTACCCATCTGTAGGAAAGAAATTTTTGGTATATGGAAGGAGAGAGTCAGATTGTTTATGGAAGCATCTGATCCAATTATCTATATTACAGTTAAAGAAGGGCCTTTCATTCCAATAAAAATCTCAGTTCTTGATGCAAATCTCAGAACTCCAAAAGATTATTCTGGAATGACAAAGGATGAGATCATCTTAGCTACTATGGATAAGAGAGCACAGAATATAATAGTCAGTGCTATAGATGATTCAACCTTCCAAAACTTGATTCACTGCGAGACCTCTAAAGAGATGTGAGACACTTTGATTGTCTACATGGAGGGATCAGAAGAAGTGAGACAAGACAGAAAGTCTATGTTTAATTAGGAGTATGAAAGTTCTAGACAAGCCAAAACTGACAGCATAACTGAGTGCTACAAGAATTTTTTTCAGAATAGTAAATGAATTGATGTCATATGGAAGAGTCTTTAGCATATAGGAGCTCAATGATAAATTCTTTAGATCACTAACTGAAGACCGGGACACCAAGATATGTGTTATCAGGGAAGTTGCCAGACTTGCAGAAATTTCTCCTCCTACCCTATTTGGAAAACTTCTATCATATGAAATGCAGCTGATGGCCAGAAAAGAGGAAGAGAAAAGCAATAAGGCTGAATACAGAGAAGAGTCTGTGGCCTTCAAGGCTGAAGCACCAAGAAAGGATAGGAGGATGTCTCCATCTCCTCCTAGGAAAGCTGCTGAAGTTATCTCAAAAAGTTCTGACAATCACACATCAGATAGCCATGATTCTAATGAGGACTTTGCTGATTTCACAAGGCAATTTCAAAGATTCTTAAAAAAAACAGTGGAGATCCAAGCCATCCTCCTCACAGTCTAAGGATGCTTATCATCAGAAAAGGAAATCTTCAAGAAAGGACAGGTATGGCACTAAACCTAGTAAATTATCTTCTACTAAGATTGTTTGTTATTGTTGCAACAGGCCTGGACATGTAGTTGCTGACTGTAAGACCACCCCCCTCCCAGATCCCAAAACATGGCACGAAGGGGGTTCTTATGTCCGGAATAGCCGCCTTGCGGTATCATTAGCTCACGGGCTAACCTATAGCACAAGACGCCTATTGTGCCGGCTACAACTAATATCAATATAAACATGCCAACCCAACCATAATATAAATGAGAAGAAGTCAAATCCACATTAAGCACATAGTCCAAATACACCAAATAAGAGAAGCTAAAACATGCTTCTACAACATCAGAGTACAACTATAAGATTGCCCAAATGGGCTACATCAAAATCTCACAACACTCACATCCGTAACCGATGGTAACGACGGCACCGTCACATCAGGCCCTGTCGTCCTGACCTGGATGTCCTGCTACAAAGTCTGCGGCTGCTCTACCTGCGGGGTGACCTCCTAAAAAGGAAGACGTAGCACCTCTTTGTCGAAAAGACTAAGTGGCTTTACATCCGCTCCCCCGGCGACTCCTCGGCATTGGGCGGAGAAAAGAGCAAGGGTACATGTATAATAAATAGTGTAACAGGTACAAGCAGGTGGTAATGGTACAATAAGATTAATAACATTATATTCTAGCAGTTCTATATGAACAATAATAAACTATCAAGTACAAGTATCTACAGGAGGAAAGTAACTTAACTTATAAGGATGCCCATACAAGCTTATAAGTTAAGGATCGGGTTACATAAAAGTAACTAATCGTATAAGAGTGCCCATACAAACTTATACGATGAGGATGTTATTTGTGCAATGCTATGTATGGTATGTATATTATGCAATGACTCACCCATGATCACACCCATGCAATTGCCATGTCGACACAGACTATAGTTCCCACTATTTGAGCATGTAGTTAACCTCTCAGGCATCAACCGCCGTGGCCAGGCGGTGACAGTAGAGTGGGCATCTCTACTACTAGGTGGGTATCCGCACTACTTCACCTAGGCCTCCGCACGCCTCAACGCTAAGAATACAATAGTGTAGCACATGTGTACTATGGCCCAGCGGGGTCTCGGGTAGATGTGCACCGAGAACACAACCCGAACTGGCCTGATGTGACCCGGAAGGCGCCTCGTAAGAAAGCACGAGGACACAGCCCAACCATTCACTTGGCACAGAAGGGGCCTCGGGACGTGAACACCAAGGACACAGTCCAACCGTCCAAAGTTTAACTGTCAACTCTCGTCGGTGTGACTATTGGCGAGCCCGTAGACCTGCCACACTATCCTTAACCCAGAATTATGACACCGCGTGTCAACTCACACCGCATGCAAATTCCACATCACTGTCGTATGGAAGTGGCCTCGGAAGTAAGCAAGAGGACACAGCCCAACCATCCACCTATAACTCAATTCAACATTAACTCAACTAGTGTCGGCCAACACCGTACTTACATCCATCCACAATACTACCCGTAGGGAGAGTATGCTCTAAGTATTGGACTACTAAATTTCATTCTAACCCTCATACATACTCATGGCCATGGTTTATCCTTCTATTTTTCATTCCAAAAGATTTCAACATATTACAAACATGATGTGCATAAATAATAATCTACCCATTTGTATTTAGTCATTTCATTCATCATAGTATAAACATGATGCGCATATATAATAATCTATTAATTTTTAGCAAGTCATATCATGCCATAAAGCTTGCTTCACAATTCAGTTTTATGAAATCTAAATAACAAGATTCATCATTCATAGCACTACAGTGGTTAGCATAAAATAGTTCATCAAAATCTCGAGTTAATTTTCAACATCGATTCCACCGAATTTAAATTCATATTATATAAACACCAGAATTTAAGTGCAGAATAAATCTGAGCAGCAACTTCGGCCAGAGATTCCCGAAGTTACAGGAATCTGGCGAAGACGTGTAACCCCTCGATGGAAATGTCTTTCCATGGGTTACAACTTTCATATTCAGCCCACAACCTAGATTTGGTTGTATCCTATTTGAGATCGGCTTCAATGTCCACTGCGCACAGAACAACATTTCTGCATGCAGGATTTATCGGACTTCATTTTCGTTCAGACTTTACCGTGGCTTCCAACTTCGCATGATGACGTGCAACCACTCGTTGGAAAGGTTTTGGCAAGGGCTACAACGTTCATGTTTAGTTAGAAGCCCAGATTTGGCCATATCCTACTTGCAAATGGCCAAGGAGATCGCTTCGCGCAGAATACAAATTCTGTGCACATCTTAAAGAGGAATGAACGACATCGGTTCATCTTCCTCCTCAAGTCGATCTTCCAAAATAACTCCAAAAATTCCTCCTCCCTTATTCACCCTCAAAGGGGCCATGATTCTTCACGAAACCATCCACCCATCATCACATAGAAGAAAGGGGAGGTTGAAGAGATCTAAAACCTAGAACACATGTCCTAGCATGGTCATCCCTAGAAAACTCCTTCTCTCCATCAAGACTCTCTTGAGTCGATATCTCTCCTAAGAAAATAACTACAGATCTAGCACCAAGGGAGAGGGTAGGAAGCTCAACTCATTTCCGGCATTTCCACTAATTTCATCTATGGATCATGTAACTCTTCTTGGCAGCATCTTCTCCCTCACGGCGACGGCGGATCTTCTCCTCCAAAACTACTCCAGCAGTTTCCCTCTCTACAGAAGTTTCTCTCAGGAAATAAGGGAGGAAATGAGCATGGAAATGACTAGGGTTTTCTCTTCCCTTTATATATGAAAAGTGACACGGGTAGGGATACGCCCATGTCCTTAGCCGTGTCCTGCTTGGGCGAAACGGCAACGATGGTTTCCGTGTCAGTTCAATACACGACACGGGTAGGGACACGCCTGTGTCCCGACCCTTGTCCACATGATATGGCCGTGTTCCCTGGCTGTGTCCTCTGGATGCATTTTGACGAACTCAACTCGACACAACGGCATACGGGTAGGGACATGCCCATGTCTCTACCCGTGTCATACAATTCATCGATCTCGACACGTTCTGTCAAGTTAAACTGGTCTCACATACACACACACATGGGTAGGCCCGTATCTTGCATCATGGTGTGGACACCAGAGTGTAGACACCTCAACATCTGGGTGTCAACTCACTGTCTCGACACCTTGTTCCAGTGTGTCGACACATCATGTGTCATCATACGGTGTCGACACCAGTGTGTCAACACCTCAACCTGGGTATCGACAAACTATGTCGACACCTTGACCCAGTGTGTCGACACAGTGTGTGTCGACACACGTTGTCGACACCAGTGTGTCAACACCTCAACATCAGAGTGTCAACATACTGTGTCGACATCTTGACTCCAGTGTGTCCACACCTCGACACCAAAGTGTTGGCCAATGACTCGGGGGATACAAATCCTATTCACACGTGCTGCCTAGTTGTCAGCACTCCCCCGAACCCAAGTCAGCTCTCCTGACTCAAAAACACGTACGAGGGGCCTAGTGCGATTCAGGACGTTACAAATCCTATAAACAAAATAAAAGATTTCGTCCCCGAAATCAGGCTTGGGCTATGGGGAGAAAAGCATAACATAAAATACAATATGCTTTTAAATAATATTACCTTAAGCAAACTACTCCGGATAGCTTTTTTGCATCAAATCCATTGGCTCCCATGTATATTCCTGCTTCCCATGATTAGACCATAGCACCTTCACCAAGGGAACACTTTTGCGGCATAACATTCTTGTCTCATTATCTACGATCCGCACCGGCTCTAGTTGCACAGACCTATCAGATACCACAGCACCATCAGTTGTGGGGATGTATTGATCGGGCTGCAACAGTGCCTTTCGAAGCGACGACACATGAAACACGTCGTGGAGGTTCTCTAGCTCGGGCGGTAACTCAATCATACCTTGGGCTAAGCTTTTTCACACCACGCACACGTGACAGTCCATGTATCGGTCGGATTTTCAGGAACACCTTATCACCCACTTGAAACTCCACCATCCGGTGTCCTGCATTATAATACTTCTCCTGCCGACTTTGAGCTTCCAACATGAGATCTTGAATCAGTCTAACCGCCGCATAGGTATCCTCAATATATTCAACACCCAAAGCCTTTGGGTCTTCATCTTGCACCCAAGACAAGGGGGTTCGACACCTCCTTCCATAAAGAGCTTCATGAGGAGTCATGCCGATACTAGCCTGGTGGCTGTTGTTGTAGGAGAATTCTATCAACGGTAAGAGTCTTTCACACGGCTCTCCTCTATCCAACACACATAATCTCAACAAATCTTCCAATATCCGGATGGTCCTTTCAGATTGCCCGTCCGTCTGAGGATGAAACACGGTGTTGAAGGTAAGGCGTGAGCCCAAATACGCCTGTACCGCTTTCCACTCCTTGGAGGTAAACCGACCATCACAATCAGACACGATCCTCTTAGGCATGCCATGATATCGTATGAATTCCTCCACAAAGAGGCATACTAAGACATCCACATGAGCTTATTTCTTCATTAGGATAAATCGGGCTACTTTCGTCAGGCGATCAACTATCACCCACACCGAATCATTTCTTGTGCGTGAGCGAGGTAACCCATGGACAAAGTCCATGGAGATATCCTCAAACTTCCACTCGGGGATGGGCAACGATTGTATCAAACCACCGGGACTCTTGCATTCCGCCTTCACCCTTTGACAAGCTTCGCAATGTGTGACAAAATATCAGACATCATTTTTCATTCCCGGCCAACACATGGTATTTCATAGGCCGGCGTACATCTTAGCAATGCTCGGGTGCACTGAATATTGAGAGCAATGAGCCTCTCTCAAGATATCCTCCCGGATTTTACCGCCTTTGGGAATGTAGAGCCGCGAAAATAAACGAGGCCATCTTTTAGCGTATACTCATCGATAGTCCCATCTTCGATTGACTTGATTGTCGGGGCCAGAGGTGCATCCATTCCTTGCTCCACTCTGATTTGGTCTCGGATATCACAAACTATGCTCATTCTTGCCAAGTACTCTGTATATTCTGCCAAAGGAGCCTTAAATATCAAAGTAAAATCCATCTCCTCAATCATCCGATCCAACTCCATACTCATCAACCGAGAATCTAAGCTAGAACCTGGTACCTTTCTACTAAATGCATTGGCCACTGAGTTCGCCTTTCCGGGGTGATAGTTCATGGTGAACTCATAGTCGCATAGAAATTCTAACCACCACCGTTGTCTCAAGTTCAACTCCTTCTGAGTATGAACGTGCTTCAAGTTTTTGTGATCTGAAAAGATCTCGCAGTGGACGCCGTACAGATAATGCCTCCAAACCATCAAGGCGAACACCACTGCTCCAAGCTCCAAATCGTGAACCGGGTAATTGATTTCATGCTTCTTCAACTGTCTTGAAGCATAGGCAATCATGTGTCTGTGCTGCATCAACACCGCTCCCATCCCTTGATATGATGCATCAGTGTAAACTTGAAATCCTTCCTTCCCAGACGGAAGTGCAAGGATGGGGGCGGAGGTAAGTTTATCCTTCAGCTCCTGGAACACCGCTTCACATTGGGGTGTCCACTCAAATGGCATACCTTTCTTCGTCAATGAGGTAAGAGGAAGAGCAATCTTTGAAAATCCTTTTACGAACTTGCGGTAGTACCCGACAAGTCCAATGAAACTCCTCACATCGGCCGCCGACTTCAAGGGAGACCACTCCTTCACGGCACGTATCTTGGCCGGATCCACCGCTAGTCCTGCTCCACTGATCAAATTCCCCAAGAAAGCAACCTCTTTAAGCCAGAATTCGCACTTGCTGAACTTGGCGAAGAAGGCGTGCTCTTTTAATTTCTTCAATACCAAGGTCAAGTGCTCAGCATGATCCTCCTCAGTCTTTGAGTAGACCAAGATGTCGTCGATGAAAATAATGACGAAGACATCCAAATAAGGTTCAAACATCTTGTTCATCAGGCTCATGAAGGCCGAAGGGGCATTTGTGAGCCCAAATGGCATTACCGTGAACTCATACATTCCATATCTTGAACTAAAGGCCGTTTTCTGGATGTCACCTTCTTGTATTCTCAACTGATAATACCCTGAGCGCAAGTCCAGCTTAGAAAAACAATACACTCCCACTAGTTGATCGAACAACTCGTCAATCCGAGGTAGCGGATAAGTGTTCAATACCGTCAACCGATTGAGTTCCTGATATTTTATGCACAAACGCAGGGTTCCATCCTTCTTCTTCACGAACAATACAGGGCCTCCCCTGGGTGACGAACTGGGGCGAACGAACCCTGACTCCACCAGTTCTTGCAGTTGTACTTTAAACTCCGTGAGTTCCTTCGGGGCCATTCGGTAAGGGGTCTTGGATACAGGCTTGGCACCCGGTACTAGATTAATCTGGAAGTCAACCTATCTATGCGGGGGTAATCCTGGCAGTTTCTCAGGAAATACCTCGGGGAAGTCCCGCACTTCCCGTATGTCTTTTATATCCAATGTTATCTCCTTCAAATCGAACCAGATCATGAAGACTTCATCCCCCTTTATATGGGCTTTTACTGTCTGAACTGAGGATAACAACATATGAGGTGCGAAGCTAATACCTTGGAAGATGACGTCGGAGTCTCCATGTCTCAATTAGATTCGTTTCTCTATACAATCAATCCTTGCAAAGTGCCAGTCCAACCACGCCTTGCCCAAAATGATGTCAAACTCCGGCATTCTCAAGACCGTGGCAGACATATCAAAGGAGTTTCCTTCAATGAATATCTCGAACTCGCACTTAGCAGTTGCAATCATCTCCGAGCCATCCGGTAGATGCACTCGTCGGGCTATACCAGTAAAGTATTGTACTCCCTCCATATCCTTAATGAAATCCTCAGACACAAAGGAGTGTGAGGCACCGGTATCGAACAGCGCATAGGTCATCTTCCCGCCAACTATCACGGTGCCTAAGTACCAATAACCAAAACTTGTTGCTAGGTGTCTTGTATATCTCAAGCAACTTTAAGTTTACAAAACGAAAACGTGATAATTACTTAAATCATACCTGCAATCACATCTTGGGGATTCCATTCTTGCGCCTTGTCCAGCGCGTACACTTGATCCCGAGCAGGGCTGGGGTTTCCTCCTCGTATTCCTCGTCCTCGACCACGCATATACCCACGCCCCCGTGGAGCTGCCGGAGGGGGAGCATGTTGAAAGATATGGTACCTAAACACCTAGAGGGGGGGGGGGTGAATAGGTGACCTAAACCTTTTTAAAACTTTGTTGGCAGCAAAATAGTTATCTCACAGATTTCTACAGCTAACAGCAATAACAAAATATAAACTGCTAATCCACAGCACAGCACAGCACAGCAGACACACAAATTTATAGTGGTTCCCCAATCTTTGGGTACATCCACTTTCCCCCTTCGCCTATCTAGCAGTGTACTAGATTCGGCCAAACTTCTTCACTATCTCAGAACCCAACTAGGTTCCTACACCTCAGGCCCAAAGCCAACCACTCAGCCACCAAGGCCTACACTCAGCCACCCAGGCCTACACTCAGCCAATTAAGGCCTACACTCAGAGTTCTTCAACTCCTACACTCAGGCAACCAAGCCCTACCCTCAGCCTTTATAATATAGGCTTACAATTCACTCAGATCCAATGGATCCTACAAGTTAAAATTGAATTATAATAACTAACTCTACAACTCAGAAAATAAGAGAGGAGTTGAGAGTTTCTTGAAGAGTTCTTGGAAGAACTCAGCTAGATCCAAACAGACTTAGCTTCCTTCAAAGCTTCTTGAGTAGAACTGAATTAGTCTGAATCCTCTGCAGTTGATCCTTGACCTCTGCTTCTTGAGATCCAGATGATTCTGAATCCTTCTTCTCAGCCTTAGTTCCAAAGACTGATTTCTTGATTGGAGCTCTCTCTCTCCAACTTCTTAGATCTGCAGTTGGACTGCCAGATCTTCTTGTGTTGATACTCTGTGTACCACCTTTTTGATTACTTGAATAATCTGATCTATTACTTCAAAATAGCTTCAACAACTTCTTATTAACACCTTATCAACCTCCTTTCTGTAAACAGTCTGTGCCTATTTATAGGCCTTCTTCATGGTAACCGGCTGGTCCGGTTCATAACAGACTTCTGACTTCCCTGACAGTTGCTGTAGACCGGCTGGATCGGCAGCTGTCATATCAACCAGTCACTTCTTGAAATTTTCTAACTGTCAGATAGTGTCGAGTCTTTCTGTTCTTAAGTGTCGACACTTATAGACCAAGTGTCGACACATGTTGTGTAAGTGTCGACACAAGTCTACAAGGTGTCGACACAACTCCTTGTATGTCTCGACACAGATTCTTCTTCAAGTGTCGACACTGAAATTAAGTGTCGACACAAGTACTTGATCTTCTGTAACTTGTTGAATTCTTCTAAGTGTCGACAAATCTCCTTTGTGTCGACACATCTTCATGTGTTGAAACTGTCAAGTGTCGACACTGCTTCTTGGTGTCGACACAAGTCTTCAATTTTGTTTCTTCAGCTGAGTGTTGACACATTCCCTTAGTGTCGACACTTGTACTTAGAATATTTTGTAAACTTTTCTGTTCTTTGCTAAGTGTCGACACAGCTCCTTGTGTCGACACGTTCTTCAAGTGTAGAGTCTTCAACTAAGTGTCGACACATTGTGCTGGGTGTCGACACTTTCTTCAAGTGTTGACTCTTCTGGTTGTGTGTCGACACATTGTGCTGAGTGTCGACACATACTTCAAGTGTTGACTCCTTTGAGTGTGTGTCGACACATTGTGCTGAGTGTCGACACATTCTTCATATGTTGACTCTGCTGATTGAGTGTCGACACATTGTGTTGAGTTTCGACACTTGTCCTTAGTCTCTGCAGAATTTCGCTGAGTGTTGACACAACTCCAAGTGTCAACACTTTCTGATGTAGACTCAGCTCTTCTAGGTGTTGACACTTCTGCTAAGTGTCGACACAGCTTTTCTGCATTCTTCTTCACTGAGTGTCGACACAGCTCCTTGTGTCGACACTTTCTGTCTGGTGTCGACTCTTCTTCTCAGGTGTCGACACAATTACTCCAAGTGTCGACACTGCTTGTCTGGGTGTCGACACAAGCTTTCTCAAGTGTCGACACTTTCCCTCAGGGTGTCGACACATGGACTTAGAAACTTTTAGCTTCAGTCCAATGAATACCTAACCTGCACAAGTAACTCAAACAAACATCAAATACATTATGATGTATATCATTGAGTTAGGTGAGGCTTCTTCAAATCAGGTACATTTGACCAATGTACCCAACAATCTCCCCCTATTTGGAGAAGTCATAACCCTTAGTCAATGATATACACCACTCAAAATAAAAAATTAGAAAATGATGTAAAGCAGGTATATGTCAACAGGGTAAACTTAAACATGTAATAAAGCACACATGTATACTCATTAAACATTGCAGAACAAACAAGAAATAGACACATGCTTCTGAACAATCATGAGATATATTTATCAAAAATTGTTCTAACATTGTTTTAATACATTTCCATTGTTTTACAAAAATATTTCATATGTAAAAGATTACAACAATGTTTCTTAGTCTAATCTTAGTCTAGTTCTGATCAGGTTCTTTTATAACTATTCCTTTTCCAGGTTGGACTTTAGTCTTTACAGCAGCAGCAGGCTCAGCATCAGCAGGCTTCTTGCCTTTGAGATCTTTCTTATCAGCCTTGATCTTTTGCCTCTCAAAGTAATGATAGGGCTTAGGAAAGTACTTGCTAGGCTCCACAGCTGTAGGAGGTAGCTTTCCTAACTTAGCCTTCCTTCTATACTGTACAATGGCTTCCTGCCTAATCTCATGCTTCCTCCATTCTGCTTCTGAGAACCATTTGTTCCTTTCATGAGCATTGTCCTTGGCTGCTTTCCAGGCTGTGAGAATGATTTTCCTAGAAGTAGGGCTCCACTGTTCAAAATCTGGTTTTTGCTCAGCTAGTTCCCTAAACTTCTTCTTTGACAGTCTTGTCTCTTCTTCTTTGTCCAAAACCTCTTGCATAGCTGCTGTTATAGGTTGAACAACCTTTTCCAGAACAACATTTGACTTTCCAGCAGTTGGACTATACATTGTGCTGACTTCTGCATGAACCATGTCAAAATCTGGAGGTGGATAGATCACCTGAGCTACTTCCTGTTGCTCACCTCCAAGATATGCACTTTGAATTCCTGATTCAGCAATATTATCATCATCACACAGGGGAGGATAGCCCAGTGTAGCTCTGATGGAGTTAGATATCCATTTGGCATGGTCAGAGCTAGCTTTGACTAACACCCTCTCCCCCTTTATGACTTCTTGTGCAACATGGTCTCTCACATCATCCTTTTGGAATCTGATCTGACTGTCCAAGTACCTGATGCCATCCTTAAAGTAAGGTCTAAGCTTGGTAAGTTGTTCAGAAATGACCTTCTGTGAATCCTTGATTGCAGTCTTGACAGCAGCAATTTCATCTTGAAAAGCTTTATCAAATTCAGCCTTTGTAGCAGCAGATGATGTTGAAGGTTCAACAGTCTTATTCTTTAGTTCAGTGACTATAGCATTGTGAGAAGCTGTCAGATTGTCATTCATCCTTAGTTGATTTTCCAGCACATAGCCCTGCTTCAATGCTATATCATCTATTTTTTCCTTTATCTTCTCTTGATGTGTTGCCAGAAACACCACTGCATTTCCACCCTTGTGGAAGCATTCATTCAACTCCTTTTTATTAAGGTTCATTTCAAACCTTATTGACTTGATGTCCTGTGCCAGATCAAATTGTAGGGTCTTGTGCCCTTCATCAACATAAGTCTCTATAGCCTTCCTTTGCTCATCCAGCTTGATTTGCAGGGCTACCATTAAGGCACTGTAATCAGGAGATGGAGCTTGTGTGACTAAGGATTGTTGAGCAACAGTTTGTAGAGCCTTCTTGTAGCTCTGACTTCTTCTCTTGAATACAAAGAGTTTCTTCTTTTTAGCTTGTTCAGTCTCGTCTTCCTCAGACTCTGAAGTACTGACTATATTCACCCTGTCCTTAGGGCTTGATGGTTGGTCAGCTTGCACATCAAGTGCTTTCTCACTTTCTTGCCTTATAGGCTCTTCCTGAACTTGCAGTGTCTCCCACTCAGCAGCAGCACCCTTCACTTCAGCAGCAGCATGCTTGTCCATGTCAAAATCCTCTTGATCTAAATTAAGAAATAGATCTTCCATTGTGTATTCAGCTGGAGACTGTGCAGGAGAAGTACTGGGTTCATCAACTACTTTATCAGGAACTACTTCTTGTACTACTGATGTGTCTTGGAGAACAACATCTGGTTCTTGATTTGCTTGCTGAGTTTGCTGATGGACATCAGACAAATCAGAATCTATTACAGAAAAGTCTAAAGTATTGAGGTCAGAAAGTACCTCTTGGATAATGATTGTAGCTTGCTCACTCTCCAGTGTAGAGGGTTGTTCTACAGCTGGAGGCTCCCCCTGGATTTCAGCTGTCTCTGGAGGAGCAGGAGACTTCTCTGCAGCCACTTCTACTTGACTATCAGGAGTGAAAACAACTTGTTCTTCACTACCTGAACTGCTGGAGGACTCCTGTGTCACAGGAGCTATCTTCCTCTTCTTCTTTGGAGGTGAATCTTTCTTAGAAACTTGCTTCTCTGGGGTAGGTATTTCTTTAGATAGTACTCTTTCCCACCTGGAAAATATCCTTTGATCCATCCTTCTCATGTGATTGATTTTAGTACCAGCAGCATTGCTCATTACCTCTGGTATTGTACCAGCCAGGTAGAGACTTAGTATTCTGCCCAGATTGGGCTTCTTCAGACTCTCCTTAATTTTTTCATACACAACCATTGACCAGTCTGTTTTTAGGTTGAAGATAATTCTGGTCATAACACTGAACATGGAGGCTGACACCCTGTCATGCCCACCAGTCTTGCTGAGTATAACTTTCCCCACAATTTTAGACAGGAATTTTCCTTGGTTATTCATGCCTTTCCTGTTGAATACAGATCCTATCTTCATCTTAGGATCTAGACCACACCAGGTAAGTGCTTCCCTGGTCTTAGATGTAGTCACTTCCTCTTCTGCTTGAATTTTAGGTAGCTGAAGTACCTTTCTTAGAGTTTTGGGTGAAATCTTGACCTTGGTTCCATGCACTCTTGACTTGATTCTGTAACCTGAATCATCTACAGAAGCTCCAGTAAGGAATTCAAGAACTTCCTTCTTCCATATTTTTGTTGATTCTGAAACCAAGTACTCCAATCCAGAATCGGTGACTAGGGTTACCACCGATTTGATTTCTTGATCGCCATCGTCGAACGCGCCACGAACCAGCTCATAGCCTTCATTGACGTTCTCCTCGAGCTTGGGAGCCATTAGGGTTTGTAGAATTAGTCTTTAGAAAAGAGAAATGTCGACACAGTAGTGTGGTCTCGAAACTCTGAAAGCGTGTCGACAAACAAAGACAGAATCCTATTTATACCTTTTTGGTTTGAAGACGAATAAGCGGGATGGATTACTAAAGATGTGTCGACACTGGCAATAAGTGTCGACACTGACTTATAATGTCTCGACACTCATGTGTCGACACAAGTTTAGTCAACAGATTTATTGTGTCGACACTTGGTTATGTGTCGACACCACACTACTCGACATGTAGTCGAGACGTTACTTAGAAAATTCTGAGTAAAACTTAAGTGTCGACGCCTCATTGGATGTGACGACACCAACTCGACATGTGTCGACACTAACATTCTGAAGTGTCGACACCAACTTCCTAGATGTGTCGACACCATTTTCTTGAAGTGTCGACACTTACTATTCTGTGTCGACATAGACTTGTCTATGTGTCGACACCTTTTTACTTAGCCAATTTTTAGTTCTGTAAACTTAGTCTAAGTTTATCATACCTAGTTCAATTTTGAACCTATTGAACTTAGCTTCTTCTAAGGGCTTAGTAAACATATCAGCTATCTGATTATCAGTTTTAACATATTCAAGTGCAATATCATTTCTTTCTACATGCTCCCTAAGAAAGTGATATTTAATCTCAATATGTTTAGTTCTACTATGTGATACAGGATTATTAGCTATTGAAATTGCACTTGTAGAATCACAGAAAAGTGGAGTTCTACTTACCTGAAATCCATAGTCTTCTAGCTGATGTTGAATCCACAGAAGTTGAGCACAGCAACTTCCTGCAGCTACATATTCTGACTCAGCTATGGAGATAGCCACACTAGTCTGCTTTTTGCTGCTCCATGAAATTATTCTTCCACCTAGGAATTGACAGGTTCCAGTTGTGCTCTTCCTATCCTCTTTGCATCCTGCAAAATCTGCATCTGTATAACCTGTTAGATCAAAATCTCCATTCCTAGAGTACCAGAGGCCTAGATAGGGAGTGCCCTTTAGATATCTCAAGATTCTCTTGACTGCAGTCAAGTGAGACTCTTTAGGGCAGGCTTGATACCTTGCACAAACACATGTAGCATACATGATGTCTGGTCTACTAGCAGTCAAGTATAGTAGGGAGCCAACTATCCCTCTATACAAGGTTTCATCTACAGGTTTCCCTGCATCATCCTGGCTAAGAGACATACTTGACCCCATAGGAGTCTTCATGGTACTGGATGAATCCATACCAAATTTCCTTATGAGTTCTAGGGTGAACTTGGACTGACATATGGACAAGCCACTTTCAGTCTGTTTAACTTGGAGACCCAAGAAAAACTTCAGTTCTCCCATACTACTCATCTCAAATTGACCTTGCATAAGTTTTGCAAACTTTTTGCAAAGGCTGCTTTCAGTAGACCCAAATATAATGTCATCTACATATATTTGGACAAGTATTACTTTGCCTCTAGATTCCCTAAGGAATAGAGTCTTATCTATTTTCCCCCTTGTGAACTTGTTCTCAATGAGGAAACTAGATAGGGTTTCATACCAAGCTCTAGGAGCTTGCTTTAACCCATACAATGCTTTCCTAAGTCTATAGACATAATAAGGTTGAGTTGGATCAACAAAACCTGATGGCTGCTCCACATAGACTTCTTCTTTCAAATTACCATTTAGGAATGCTGACTTGACATCCATTTGGTATACCTTGAATCTTTGATAGGTTGTATAGGCCAAGAACATTCTTATGGCCTCCAGTCTGGCTACTGGGGCAAAGGTTTGATCAAAATCAATACCTTCTTCTTGCCTATATCCTTTTGCAACCAGTCTTGCTTTATTCTTAATGATGACCCCTTGCTCATCTAACTTATTTCTGTAGATCCACTTAGTTCCTATAACATTGTGGTCTTTTGGTTTAGGAACCTGGTCCCAAACCTTGCACCTTTTGAACAGATTAAGTTCTTCCTGCATTGCTTCAGTCCACTGTGGATCTTGTATAGCTTCTTCAAATTTCTTTGGTTCTATTTGAGACAGAAAACTTGAATATACTACAGCATTCTGATTTCTGCTCCTTGTCTGAACACCTTGTCTTGGATCTCCAATAATCAGCTCTACTGGATGATCTCTTAGATGTCTGTTGGCTGGAGGCATCCTTACTTCTGGTTGTACTTCTACAGCATCTTCATCATGCTGAGTTCCTTGTACTTCTTCAGCTCCTGGTACATGTAGTTCTCCCCCTGGACATAAGTCATCTTCTTCTACTTGCTGTCTTGCAGCAGGTACATCTTCTGTGGTTAGCTTGTCCATCTTCTTAGTAAGACCTATGGGGCTGCACACACTACTAGACAACTCATTGTTAATAAGTTTTGTCTCATCAAAAACTACATGCACAGACTCCTTGGTGATTGTTAGTTTGCAACATGACATAGCTACCTACTGGCTTTCCACCAGGTAGCTTGCTACTCCCATTGGCACTTGCATTGTGCCAACAGTCCAAGGCAAAGTGGCCAACTTTGCCACAGCACCAGCATTCAAACTTGTTGTACCTTTGCTTAGGTACAGACTTGGCTGTCTTGACTACAGCAGGCTTATTGAATGTTGGGGCTTTGCCCTTGGACTTGGACTGATCCTAAATAGTCCTAGCTGGTTTAATAAAACCCAATCCAGCCTTTCCTTTATGATGAACAAATTCATCAATCAAGGGTAGCACTGATTTAGGTTTTGAAAACCTAGCAACTAGCTCTCTTTCCTTCTGAAGATTGATCTCCAGTCTCTTAATTTGATCATTTTTATAGGTGATAGTTCCCATCTGAATCACAGTAATGTGTTTCAGCCTGGCTACCTCATTGAGCTTTTGATCAAATTTCTTCTCAAAATCTGTTGCAGCTGCCTTGAGATCAGCAATCTCCTTTGCCTGACTTTTGGCAAGGGTCTTGCTTTTCTTATAGGCTTGCAACAGTACTTTATATTCATCTAAGAGCTGATGAATATCTCCCTCATATTCAGAAACACTTCCATCACTTGATGAAGATGAATCTGACTCTGAACTAGAACTGGAATCTGAACTTTGAGTTGGACTTTGTACCTGACTAGGTCCTGGCTGCTCCAGGATTTTGGTACTTTCAATCAATGCCATCAGTCCTTGGCACTGACACTCTTCTTGTTCATAGATTGATTCCATGATCTGCATAAACTCTTCTTCTTCTTCAGCAAATAGCCCTATGTAGGCTTCAGCATCTGTCTCAGTGTCTGAAGAAGAAATGTCTGAAAGAGTCTTCTCATTCTTTGCAACAAAGGACTTCTCCTTCTATCCTTTGAAGTGAGTCTTCTTTTTGTCACTGGATTCTTTTCTTCTCTCAGGACAATCTGCAATAACATGACCCTGTCTATTGCAGCAGTAACACACTATCTTAGACCCAGTTGCCTTGCTAGTCTTTGTCTTTTTCTTGTCCTTCTTTGAAGGCTTCTTCTCCTGATACTGGACTTCTTTCCCTTTGGAAAATGAAGGTCTGGACCTCCACTGTTTCTTCTTCAGGAATTTCTGAAAATGTCTGGTGAATGCAGCAAAGTCTTCATCACTTTCACTGCTTGTAGACTTTGTGCTAACAGACTCATCAGATTCTGATTCAACTACCTCTGGAGGAGGAGTTGATGACTTAGTCCTGCCCTTTCTAGGTACTTCTGACTTGAAGGCAACAGTCCTTTCCCTGTGCTCAGTCCTTGTTGATTTTTCCTTCTCTTTTCTCACTGACAGCTGCATCTCATAAGACAGCAACTTGCCAAACAGTGTGGGAGGAGGAATTTCTCCCAACTTTGCCATTTCTCTGATGGCACAGATCTTGGTGTCCCAATCTTTGGTTAGGGACCTTAAGAACTTATCATTCAATTCATAGTTAGTGAACTCTCTTCCATAGGACATGAGTTCATTAACAATTCTATAGAACTTCTTGTAGCATTCAGTGATGCTATCTCCTCTTCCTTGCCTAAAGCTCTCATACTCTTGATTAAGCAAGGACTTCCTATCTTGCCTAACTTCTTCAGAACCTTCCATATAGACAATGAGAGTATCCCACATCTCTTTTGCTGTTTTACAGTGAATTAAGTTCTGAAAAGTGGCATCATCAATGGCACTTACTATAATGTTTTGTGCCCTCTTGTCCATAGTGGCTAGGACAATTTCATCATTAGTCATCTCAGAGAAATCCTTTGGAGTTCTCTGTGTAGCATCCAAAACTGAAACCTTCATGGGCACATATGGCCCCTCTTTGACTGTGATGTAGATTCTAGGGTCAGAGGCCTCCATAAATAGCCTTACCCTTTCTTTCCAGATCCCAAAGATCTCTTTTCTGCATATGGGCAGTTTCATTGAACCCAATTCCTTGTGATTCTCTGAAGAACCCATGTTTCTTGATTTTCTTGAAACTGTGTTCTGACTTACACTGAATCTGCCAAACTGGATCTCCTCAGACAGTTAGTCCTTTTTGAGGAACCTCGCTTTGATACCACTTGAAAGATATGGTACCTAAACACCTAGAGGGGGGGGGGGGTGAATAGGTGACCTAAACCTTTTTAAAACTTTGTTGGCAGCAAAACAGTTATCTCACAGATTTCTACAGCTAACAACAATAACAAAATATAAACTGCTAATCCACAGCACAGCACAGCACAGCAGACACATAAATTTATAGTGGTTCCCCAATCTTTGGGTACATCCACTTTCCCCCTTCGCCTATCTAGCAGTGTACTAGATTCGGCCAAACTTCTCCACTATCTCAGAACCCAACTAGGTTCCTACACCTCAGGCCCAAAGCCTTACACTCAGCCACCAAGGCCTACACTCAGCCACCCAGGCCTACACTCAGCCAATTAAGGCCTACACTCAGAGTTCTTATACTCCTACACTCAGGCAACCAAGCCCTACCCTCAGCCTTTATAATATAGGCTTACAATTCACTCAGATCCAATGGATCCTACAAGTTAAAATTGAATTATAATAACTAACTCTACAACTCAAAAAATAAGAGAGGAGTTGAGAGTTTCTTGAAGAGTTCTTGGAAGAACTCAGCTAGATCCAAACTGACTTAGCTTCCTTCAAAGCTTCTTGAGTAGAACTGAATTAGTCTGAATCCTCTGCAGTTGATCCTTGACCTCTGCTTCTTGAGATCCAGATGATTCTGAATCCTTCTTCTCAGCCTTAGTTCCAAAGACTGATTTCTTGATTGGAGCTCTCTCTCTCCAACTTCTTAGATCTGCAGTTGGACTGCCAGATCTTCTTGTGTTGATACTCTGTATACCACCATTTTGATTACTTGAATAATCTGATCTATTACTTCAAAATAGCTTCAACAACTTCTTATTAACACCTTATCAACCTCCTTTCTGTAAACAGTCTGTGCCTATTTATAGGCCTTCTTCATGGTAACCGGCTGATCCGGTTCATAACAGACTTCTGACTTCCCTGACAGTTGCTGTAGACCGGCTGGATCGGCAGCTGTCATATCAACCAGTCACTTCTTGAAATTTTCTAACTATCAGATAGTGTCGAGTCTTTCTGTTCTTAAGTGTCGACACTTATAGACCAAGTGTCGACGCATGTTGTGTAAGTGTCGACACAAGTCTACAAGGTGTCGACACAACTCCTTGTATGTCTCGACACAGATTCTTCTTCAAGTGTCGACACTGAAATTAAGTGTCGACACAAGTACTTGATCTTCTGTAACTTGTTGAATTCTTATAAGTGTCGACAAATCTCCTTTGTGTCGACACATCTTCATGTGTTGAAACTGTCAAGTGTCGACACTGCTTCTTGGTGTTGACACAAGTCTTCAATTTTGTTTCTTCAGCTGAGTGTCGACACATTCCCTTAGTGTCGACACTTGTACTTAGAATATTTTGTAAACTTTTCTGTTCTTTGCTAAGTGTCGACACAGCTCCTTGTGTCGACACTTTCTTCAAGTGTAGAGTCTTCAACTAAGTGTCGACACATTGTGCTGGGTGTCGACACATTCTTCAAGTGTTGACTCTTCTGGTTGTGTGTCGACACATTGTGCTGAGTGTCGACACATACTTCAAGTGTTGACTCCTTTGAGTGTGTGTCGACACATTGTGCTGAGTGTCGACACATTCTTCATATGTTGACTCTGCTGATTGAGTGTCGACACATTGTGTTGAGTGTCGACACTTGTCCTTAGTCTCTGCAGAATTTCGCTGAGTGTTGACACAACTCCAAGTGTCGACACTTTCTGATGTAGACTCAGCTCTTCTAGGTGTCGACACTTCTGCTAAGTGTCGACACAGCTTTTCTGCATTCTTCTTCACTGAGTGTCGACACAGCTCCTTGTGTCGACACTTTCTGTCTGGTGTCGACTCTTCTTCTCAGGTGTCGACACAATTACTCCAAGTGTCGACACTGCTTGTCTGGGTGTCGACACAAGCTTTCTCAAGTGTCGACAATTTCCCTTCGGGTGTCGACACATGGACTTAGAAACTTTTAGCTTCAGTCCAGTGAATACCTAACCTGCACAAGTAACTCAAACAAACATCAAATACATTATGATGTATATCATTGAGTTAGGTGAGGCTTCTTCAAATCAGGTACATTTGACCAATGTACCCAACACATGTAACACCCCCATCCGTTGTATGACATATAACAGAAGGTCCAGCTCGAACCCGATGCTATATACCACAGACATTCGGAAGGGTTACATAAGAATATTCAAACCATCCAATTAAGACTACTCGTCCTACACAAAGCATTCTAGCGGAAGCTTTTAAAGTTGAAAGAACCCAAAACTTAAATACAATAAACATGAATGTCCACAACACACTACAGGAATGAAACCCAAAATACACTGAAAGGGAACATGGCCTTATGACCTTACAACAGTTCACTTAATAAATAGTGTTTTCCATACATCGGCTCGCAGATCCGCCACACATGACAAAAGTAAAGTACAACTATTCTTTATGGCCTTTTAGGGCCAGCACAGCAACATGGGCTCCAGCATGCTATTTGGTACTCGGCTCCACAGCACCTGCAAGCACATTCCATCGCACGGTGGAAAAAAAGCAACGGTCAGCCAAAAGCCGACCAAATTATAACGACCCCGCCCCTAGGTCGGGACGGAGGTGCTCTTTCCCTGCATTATATTAGCCCAGCTAAACAATAAATTGCAACTATATATTTCGCCACAGGTGTAGGCTCGCACGGCCAAACACCGCGTGCACTCAGGGCACATTAACGGTGAATCCTGTCATTACAGCGTCTTCACCACCACCCCCATGATGGCAACAACATGTGAGCATTTAGCCTTTCTGACCACCGTCTAAGGCTCCCGACTATGCCAACGGCCAGTCCTTGTCTTCGGGTCTCTCGCACCGAACCACATAGCCTAGGTCCAACTCCACTTGCCCATTGTTCACGCCGCATATACAATTTTTGTCTTACGTGCGGGCCAAGCTTCTCTCAGATCCCAAAGTTTTCCAAACAATCTCATAACCCAGTTATGATCAAGGCTGGTTCCCATACCGCCAAGTTAGCAGAACACGTTTCCACTCAGGTTTCCGGGTGCGCCTTGAAGCTAACCTCCAAGGATCCCTACTGCAATCTACCGCATAGAAACCAGAAAAACCCATAGCACGGAGTCTTCTCCGACAAAACATATCAAATGCAACATCACTGATCCAGACAATACACGTCCGGGTAGGTTTCACACACAATGCCTTTGCCCGTACTTACGATTCCGGACTCTTTATGAAACACAAGGGGGACTATTCACATCAACCCCAAGGAACACTACGCACTCACTGCACACTCGTGGGAGCGGGATTCCCAATGGAGAAAGAAAGAGCTTCACATGCTCTAGTAGAGAATCGTTACCCTTGTAGTCCGCTTTTGCACCATGAAAAAACTACACGGATGGAAATCTTCACAACGAACTTTCCTTCACAGATCCGCTCTCAGATTTCGAAACGGTGCTCCGATGCTCTGCCGGCGGCCGGAATCCCTTCCTTCTTCCTCCTCTTTCCAACTCCTTGAGAGAGAGAATGGTTGGAGAGAAATGAAGGATTAACTCCCCTATTCCCGGCCTAAACAGAGCAGGAAACCATCTGGGCCGTTGGATCTTAATTAAACAAAATGAACGGCTCAGATCCATTCAAAAATCTCCAGACCTGGGCCAAACACGGCATGACACACAGCCGTGTCCCAGGCCGTGTGCCTCGATCCAGGCACGATCTTCGAACACATAACAACCACACGGGCAAAGACACCCCCGTGTCTCACCTGACACGCCCGTGTCGGGTGTCCAGCCACGCCCGTGACTGGGGGTGTGTCACGCATAACCGCCACGCCAACCGACACGACCCAAATGAACACGGGTACGGACACGGGTAGGCACACGCCCGTGTCCAATGACACGCCCGTGTCACTTAGCTGTGTTTCTAGTCGTGTCCTTCTCTGGATGAAAACGGCCAAAAACACCAGCCAGACATGGCCTTGGACACGCCCCTGTCCTAGGCCGTGTACCCCTATACAGTCACCAAAAATCCCTTTTTGACGCGACCGACTCAAATACAATTTTCGGGGCATTACAAATCTCCCCCACTTAATGAATTTCGTCCCGAAATTAAGTAAAGGTACACTTTTCTAAATAATACCTGAGGGGAATAACTCGGGATACTCCTTCAACATAGCTTGCTCTCGCTCCCAAGAAAGCTCCTCCCGTCCGCAGTTTTCCCATCGGACTTTAACCATTCGAACATCCTTGTTGCGGAGTCGTTTGACTGGAACATCTTCAATACGTACTGGCTTGACCCTTGTTGTCAACTCATAATCAACCGGTACTTGATTGTCCGCAATGATCTGCGAAGGCTCTTGCACTGCCTTACGCAACACCGACACGTGGAGCACATCATGTAGCCCACTCAACTCCACCGACAGCTTCAATCTATATGCCGCCTCGCCAACACGCTCCAGGATTTCAAATGGTCTAAGGTATCGCTAACTCAGCTTCTTCAAGCGTCGAACTCGCGAGACACCCTTGAACGGCTTGATTTTTAGATAGACCATGTCGCCAGCACTAAACTCCACGTTCATATGCTTGGCATTATAGTACTTTGCCTGTCTGTCCTGAGCGATCTTCAACCTTTCTTGAATTGTCCGTATCATTGGAGTGGCGTCTTCCACCGCTTGACGTTTGTACAACTTCGATTCGCCTGCCTCAAACCAAGACAATGGCGTACGACACTTCCTCCCGTAAAAGGCTTCGAAAGGCGCCATACAAATACTTGCATGAAAGCTGTTGTTATATGCAAACTGCACCATATACATGTGATCCTACCAATGCTTTCCAAATTCTAGGACGCACATGCGAAGCATGTCCTCCATTGTCCCATTGACCCTCTCAGTCTGACCATCCGTCTGTGGATGAAAGGTTGTGCTGAAACTCAGCTTTGTTCCCAACAAACTATGCACCAACCTCCAATCCTTCGACGTAAAGCATCCATCTCGGTCACTAACAATACTGCGGGGCACACCATGCAATCGTACAATATTCTCCACATAGAGTTTGGCTAACTTTTCCACCGGATCTTCCTTCCTGTTCGGAATAAAGTGCGACACCTTTGTCAACCTATCTATGACTACCCAAATGACGTCGTTTCCCTTCTGTGACTTCGGCAAACCATGCACAAAATCCATAGATATGTCATCGAATTTCCATTCTGGGATAGGTAGGGACTTCAAGAACCCTCCGGGTTTCTGGCATTCCTCCTTCACCAATGCACAAGTACGTCACTTGGCTACATAAAGTGCTACATCATTCTTCAATTCTGTCCACCAGAATAATTTCTTCATGTCTCTATACATCTTTGTGCTTCCCGGGTGGATCGAGTACTTGATATGATGAGCCTCATACATCAATTCCTCCCGAAGATTATCCGCACTAGGAACGCATAGGCGACCGTCCTTCCTTAACAACCCATCCTCAACAGCAAACTGGTAATTTAACCCATCTGATGATTCATCCAAGATCTGCTTCATGCTATTATCCTGAACCAAAGCCCGCCGAACTCTATTAGCTAGGTTACACTGAACCTCTATCTAAAACAGTTTTGCCTCAGCACTAGATTGCTTGTCGACGCAAGATATCTCCAAATCCTTCAACTCTTGGACCAATCTCTCATCATGTACCGATAACCAGTTGGCCTGCGCTGGAGTCCTGCGACTCAATGCATCTGCCACTGCATTTCCCTTCCCAGGCACATAATGAATCTTGAAGGTGTAGTCCCCTAAGAACTCTATCCACCTCCACTGCCTCATGTTCAGATCCTTTTGGTCCAACAGGTACTTCAAGCTCTTATGATCGGTGTAAATATCGACCTTCACACCATACAGGTAGTGCCTCGAAAGCTTTAGAGCAAATATCACAGCCGCTAACTCTAAGTTGTGAACTGGATAATTTCTCTCATGAACCTTAAATTGTCGTGAACCATAGGCTATCACTCTCTCATGCTGTAACAGAACACAAACCAAACCACTACTCGAAGCATCACTATTGATCTCGAACCCTTCGGTTCCACTTGGCGAACATAAAATAGGCGATGTGGTCAACCGCCTCTTCAACTCCTCAAAAGCCTGTTCGCACTCCAGAAACCACACAAACTTCTGATCCTTCCTAGTCAACATTGTGAGTGGTAGCGCTATCCGCGAGAAGTTCTCTACGAAGCTCCGTTAGTAGCCAGCAAGCCCCAGAAAACTTCAGGCCTCTGCCACTGTAGTCAAAGCAGGCCACTCTCATATCGCCACTATCTTTGCCGGATCCACAGCTATCCCCTCTCCACTAACAACATGACTAATGAACGCTATCGAGGATAACCAGAATTCACAATTGGAGAACTTAGCATACAACTGATTCCTCCTCAACGTCTCCAACACCATGTGTAGATGATTGTAATGGTCGTCTTCACACTGCGAGTACACCAGGATATCAACGATAAATACTTTCACGAAACGATCCAGTTACTCTCTGAACGTCCTGTTCATCAGATCCATAAATACGGATGGCACATTCGTCAACCCAAACAGCATGACCGTGAACTCGTAATTCCCAAACCGCGTACTGAATGTTGTCTTTGGGATGTCGCTCTCCCTTATCCTCAACTGGTAATAACCGGACTTCAGATCTAACTTCGAATATACCGTTGACCCAACCAACTGATCAAATAGATCGTCAATCCTCGGGATTGGATATCTGTTCTTCTCCGTAAGCTTGTTCAATTCTCGATAGTCGATACAAAGCCACAAGCTCCCATCATTCTTCTTAACAAAGAGAACGAGTGCGCTCTAAGGCGACGAACTTGGACGCACATAACCTTGCTCTAGCAACTCTTGCAGTTGCACCTTCAACTCTGCCATCTCTCTTGGCGCTATCTGATATGGAGAGCATGCCACCGGTTTGGCACCCGGTACCAGCTCAATGGTAAAATCAATCTCCCGCTGAGGAGGGGCTCCTGGGAGATCATCTGGGAACACATCGGGATACTCAGACACAACTAAGATACTTCCAAGACTTGACTTAGGCGTTGAAATCTGCAATAATGTGACAAACAGCTCTGCCCCAGACCGAACTGCCTTAACCACCTGAAGAGCCGACATCAAAATCTTACCCGACCCCTTCATGCCCGCAAAAGTAGTCTCCCAATCAGTGTTCAAACCCAACTTAACTTCCTTACGGTTGCAATCAATGCATGCACCCTGCTCCGAGAGCCAATCCATACCGAATATTACGTCGAACTCCACTAACGGCAAAAGCGACGCCCGCAAATCAAACTCCTGGTCTCCAATCCGAATCTTCGCCACGCAGATCCTATCCGCGCGCATTGAGCACCCATTGGGCAACAACACATCCAATTTGTCCTTTGACATCGAGGACGGAACCCCGATGCGCGATATGAATTTTTCGGACAGGAAGGAATGCGATGCTCCCGTATCAAACAGGGCTCTCGCCGGAAACTCAAAGATCAACAAAACTCCTAGCATCAACAATAGTAAGCTAACAAATATAAAGGTAACAACTATAAAAGTTAAACCACTACAATTTAACTCATACCTGTCACCACGTCCGCCTGCTTTATGGCCTCTTGCAGACCAAAGTTGTAGACTCTAGGCTGGGCTGGAGCATGATGGGACGCGGTTGACTCCACCGCCTTCCCTTTCTCCTCATAAGTCGCTCCAGACTTCCTCTCGGACTTTGAACGTCTGCTCCAAAACTCACGAGCAAAATGCACCGTCTTCCCACAGTTGTAGCAAGCTCTTGGGACTCGACTTGTAGTTTCCCCCGACGCATCAGCCGAAAGGGCTGAGTTCGAAGTCCTCCGCTTCTTGTTCCATCTGCGAAAACTTGACTTGTTATTTGGCACCTTGAACTCGGACTTCCTTTCTCCTGGGTCCTTCTTCTCTTGAACTTTCTTAATGACCTTCTCCAACGATCGGGCCGAATTGACCAAGGCTAGGAAGCCTTGCGCCTTAGGCCCAACAAGTAGTAACTGTAGGTCGTCGCGTAGACCCTCATAAAACCGGTTGGTCTTCCGTTCTTCTTCCATAAACGTAACACCAGCATAACGACCCAACCGTGTGAACTCATGAAGATACTCGTCCACGCTTCTGGCTCCCTGAATCAGCCCAAGATACTGATTCTCCATCCGCAACTTCTGAGCAGAGGGTACAAATCTGGCTAGGAACAACCTCAAAAATTCCTTCATAGGCACATCAGCAAGCTGCCTTCCCACTAGGAGATGAAACTCCAACTCATCCAACCACAGCCTCGCTTCACCCACCAAAAGAAAAGTCGCTATGGTGGTCTTCTGTCACTCCTCAGTTAACGTGGCTATCAGGACCGTCTTTATCGAAGAGAGCCAGTCCTTAGCTTGAGCTTGCGTTCCAACCCCATCGAACCTCGGAAGATTAAAGCCCATTTCATGCTTAAGCTGCTTCTCCGTAGCTCTCCTCGACTCTACCAGATCAACTACTATGCGCTCCACCACTCTCAGCTCTGCCGCCCTAATCGGTTCTTGCTCATTCGCAGGAGGTGCGCGATGCATTTGCCATGCAGGTTGGGTATTTATAATTGCAAATACGGCTTCAGCCACCATCCTGATGGTTTCGGCTGAAGGCAGTGTTGTAGGCACGTCCCTTGGTGCACTACTTTCTGCTGATTGCGGACGCTCTGACTGACTAGCACCGCTCATAGCTGCCTATAGTAGCAAAGTCACACGATTAGACGACAACCAAATTGCTAAAAGCAATCATTGGAACACTCAGATTCTACAAAACAAATGTATTTTTCATTCCTAAGTGGACATTCATGGGTTCTTTTTGATGTTATAACGATGACGCACACATGTGCTCACCACCGCTTAAAAGAATTCGCCCACGAATTCATTTAAGCCTGACCGTAACATGGCTCTGATACCAAATTATAACACCACCATCGGTCGCATGGCATATAACAGAAGTCCAGCTGGAACCCGACGCCATATACCACAGACAGTCGGAAGGGTTACAAAAGAATATTCAAACCATCTAGTTAAGACTACTCATCCTACACAGAGCATTCTAGAAGAAGATTTTAAAGTTGAAAGAACCCAAAACATAAATCCAATAAACATGAATGTCCATAACACACTATAGGAATGAAACCCAAAATACACTGAAAGAGGAATATGGCCTTATGGCCTTACAATACTTCACTTAATAAATAGTGTTTTCCATACATCGGCTCGCAAGCCGGCCACACATGACAAAAGTAAAGTACAACTATTCTTTACGGCCTTCTAGGGCAAGCACAGCAACATGGGCTCCAGCCCGCTATTTGGTACTCGGCTCTGCAGCACCTGCAAGCACATTCCACCGCACGGTGGCAAACAAAGCAACGGTCAGCCAAAATCCGACCAAATTATAACGACCCCGCCCCTAGGTCGGGACGGCGGTGCTCTTTCCCTTCATTACATTAGCCCAGCTAAATAATAAATTGCAACTATATATTTCGCCACAGGTGTAGGCTAGCACGACCAAACACCCCGTGCACTCAGGGCATATTAACGGTGAATCCTGTCATTACAGCGTCTTCACCACCAACCCTAAGATGGCAATAACATGTGAGCATTTAGCCTTTCTGACCACCGTCTATGGCTCCCAACTATTCCAACGGCCAGTCCCCGTCTTCGGGTCTCTCGCACCGAACCACATATCCTAGGTCCAATTCCACTTGCCCATTGCTCACGCTGCATATACAATATAAGTCCTATGCGCGGGACAAGCTTCTCTCGGATCCCAAACTTTTCCAAACAATCTCATAACCTAGTTATGATCAAGGCCGGTTCGCAGACCGCCAAGTTAGCAGAACACGTTTCCGCTCAATTTTTTGGGTGTGCCTTGAAGCTAACCTCCAAGGATCCCTGCTGCAATCTACCGCGTAGAAACCCGAAAAACCCAAAGAACGGAGTCTTTTCCGGCAAAACATATCAAATGCAACATCACCGATCCAGACAATACACGTCCAGTTAGGCTTCACACACAATGCCTATGCCCGTACTTACGATTCCGGACTTTATATACAACACAAGGGGGACTATTCACATCAACCCCAAGGAACACCACACACTCACCGCACACTCGCGGGAGCGGGATTCCCTATGCAGAAAGAAAGAGCTTCACATGCTCAAGTAGAGAATCGTTACCTTTGTAGTCCGCTTTGGCGCCACGGGAAAACTACACGGATGGAAATCTTCGCAACGAACTTTCCTCCACAGATCCGCTGTCAGATTTCAAAACGGTGCTCTGATGCTCCGTCGGCGGCCGGAATTCCTTCCTTCTTCCTCCTCTTTCCAACTCCTTGAGAGAGAGAATGGTTGGAGAGAAATGAAGGATTAACTCCCCTATTCCCGGCCTTAACAGTGCAGGAAACCATCTGGGCCGTTGGATCTTAATTAAAGAAAATGAATGGCTCAGATCCGTTAAAAAATCTCCAGACCTGTGCCGGACACGTCTTGGCACACGGCGGTGTCCCAGGCCGTGTGCCTCGATCCAGGCACGATCGTCGAACACAAAATAACCACACGGGCAAAGACACGCCCGTGTCTCAACTGACACGCCCGTGTCGGGTGTCCAGCCATGCCCGTGACCAGGGGTCTGTCACGCATAACCGCCACGCCAACCGACACGACCCAACTGAACACGGGTACGGACACGGGTAGGCACACGCCTTTGTCCAATGACACGCCCGTGTCACTTAGCCATGTTTCTAGCTGTGTCCTTCTCGGGATGAAAACGGCCAAAAACACCAGCCAGACACGGCCTTGGACACTCCTGTGTCCTAGGCCGTGTACCCCTATACAGACACCAAAAATCCCTTTTTGACGCGACCGACTCAAATACAATTTTCGGGGCGTTACAAAAGAGGGACATTCCCATATAACCGCGGGCAGATACGTCGAATGTGACCTGGCTGGTTGCATTCAAAACACACCAGACCACGACGCCCTTCAGGTTACTGAAATTGCTGAGGATGAGGAGGTGGATGCAACGCAGACAGCTGCGGAACCGGATGCTCCACTCTATAATTTTGGCGGAAACGACATCCACCACTTTGATGTCCTCTTCCTCCTCTAAAGTCCCGCCTCCTCCTATTGCTTGGACCAGCTTCCATCACGTTCTCCGCAGGTCTCTTACCACATCCCAAGTGGTCCGCCTCCAATCTCTTTGCCATATCGATAATCTCTGCCAAACTAGCATCCGCTATAAACAAAAGGGCCTGCCTTAGGGGATCTCGCAGCCCTTTGTTGAAGCATTTTGTGTATCCTCTATCATCCAGTTCATATGAGTCCACGAACCTTGTGAGATGTTGGAACTCTCGCTGGTATTCTGTAACCGATTTTGATCCCTGCTTCAGTAGTAGAAACCTCTGCTCGAGCTCATCTTGAGCTGACGTAGGAATAAAGTGCTCCAAGAAGACACCCGACAACTCGTTCCAACTTATCACGGTGTACACTCGTCCTTGGAATGTGGAGCCCATGAGTGACTTCCACCACGTCTTAGCAAGCAGATCCAAGATGGACACCGCCAACGATACAACCATGTTGGTCGGGCAACGGATCCCCTCCAATAGATCTTGGATCATGTCAAGCCATTCCTCCGTGCCTACGGCCGACTCCGTCCCGAGGTAGGCGGGAGGGGAGAGATCCCGAAAGGTGATCAGCCAGTTAGAGCCCGGAGCCTATTGTTAAACCGGAGACTGCTGCGCCCTAAAGCCATCCAGGATGGCAGTGAGCGTCTGCCCCAACTCGGATTGTTGAAACTGAGTGGGTATGGATGGGGCAGGAGTGCCCCCCATCGGCTCAGCGTGTATTGGAATCTATACGTAAAACACAAACGTATGGTCAGATTGGCTAATCCTGAGGTCAAAGTTGGACAACTTAGTGTCAATTAGATATGGGCGCACCACTACTTCTGCTAAGTCAGTTTGTCCGCAAACCGACTAATCGAACGTGTATGGTACCATTGTTGAATGACTTCTTTAATTAAAGATCGTAGCAAACTGATCCCATAACCCACAGGCCCCAGGATCGAAACTTGGCTCTGATTCCATTTGTAAGACCCCCCTACCGGATCCCAAAATATGGCACGAAGCGGGGTCTTATGCCCGGAACAGCCGTCTTGCGGTAGCATTAGCTCACAGACTAACCTGTACCACAAGATGACTATTCCGCCGGCTACAAACAATATCAATTTAAACATGCCAACCCAACCATAATATAAAGGAGAAGAAGTCAAATCCACACTAAGCACATAGTCCAAATACACCAAATAGGAGAAGCTAAAACATGCTTCTACAACATCAGAGTACAGCTATAAGATTGCCCAAACGGGCTACATAAAAATCTCACAACACTCACATCCGTAACCGACGGTAGCGACGGCACCATCACATCAGGCCCTGTCATCCTGACCTGGTTGTCCTGCTGCAAAGTCTGCGGCTGCTCTACCTACGGGGTGACCTCCTAAAAAGGAAGACGTAGCAACCGTTAGTCGAAAAGACTATTTGGCTTCACAAACGCTCCCCCTGCGACTTCTCGGCACCGGGCAGAGAAAAGTGCAAGGGTACATGTATAATAAATAGTGTGACAGGTACAAGCAGGTGGTAATGGTACAATAAGAATAATAACATTATATTCTAGCAGTTCTACATAAACAATAATAAACTATCAAGTACAAGTATCTACAACAGGAAAGTAACTTAACTTATAAGGATGCCCATACAAGCTTATAAGTTAAGGATCGGGTTACATAAAAGTAACTCATCGTATAAGAGTGCCCATACAAAATTATATGATGAGGATCTTGTTTGTGCAATGCTATGTATGATATGTATGTTGTGCAATGACTCACCCATGATCACACCCATGTAATTACGATGTCGACACAGATTATATTTCTCACTATTCGAGCAGGTAGCTAACCTCTCAGGCATAGGCCATCGTGGCCAGGCGGTGATAGTAGAGCTGGCATCTCAACTACTAGGCGGGTATCCACACTACTTAACCTAGGCCTCTGTGCGCCTCAACGCTAAGAACACAACAGCGGAGCCCATGCGTACTATGGCCCAGCGGGGTCTCGGGTAGATGTGCACCGAGAACACAGCCCGAAGTGGCCTGGTGTGACCCGAAAGGGGCCTCAGAAGAAAGAATGAGGACACAGTCCAACTGTTCACTTGGCACGGAAGCGGCCTCAGGACGTGAACACCGAGGACATAGCCCAACCGCCCAAAGTCTAACTGTCAACTCCCGTCGGTGGGACGATCGGCGAGCTCGTAGACCTGTCACACTATCCTTAACCCAGGATTACGACATCGCGTGTCGACTCACACCGCATCCAAATTCCACATCACCGTGGTATGGAAGGGGCATCGAAAGTAAGCACGAGGACACAGCCCAACCATTCACCTATACCTCAATTCAACATTAACTCAACTAGTGACGGCCAACACGGCACTTACATCCATCCACAATACTACTCGTAGGGAGACTACGCTCTAAGTATTGGACTACTAGATTTCATTCTAACCCTCATACATACTCATGGCCATGGTTTATCCTTCTATTTGTCATTCCAAAAGATTTCAACATATTACAAACATGATGCACATAAATAATAATCTACCCATTTGTATCTAGTCATTTCATTCATCATAGTATAAACATGATGCACATATATAATAATCTATCAATTTTTAGCAAGTCATATCGTGCCATAAAGCTTGCTTCACAATTCAGTTTTATGAAATCTAAATAATAAGATTCATCATTCATAGCACTACGGTGGTTATCATAAAATAGTTCATCAAAATCTCGAGTTAATTTGCAACATCAATTCCATCGAATTCAAATTCATATTATATAAACCCCAGAATTTAAGTGCAGAATAAATCTGGACAACAACTTCGACCGGAGATTCCTGAAGTTACAGGAAACCCGCGAAGACGTGTAACCCCTCGATGGAAAGGTATTTCCATGGGTTACAAATTTCATATTCAGCCCACAACCTAGATTTGGCTGTATCCTATTTGAGATCGGCTTCAAAGTCCGTTGCACACAGAACAACATTTCTGCATGCAGGATTTATCGGACGTCATTTACGTTCAAACTTTCCCGTGGCTACAGACTTCGCATGAAGACGTGCAACCACTCGTTGGAAAGGTATTTTCAAGGGATATAACTTTCGTGTCTAGTCGGAAGCCCATATCTGTCCATATCTTACTTGAAAATGGACACAGAGATCACTGCGCGTAGAACACAGATTCTGCACGCATCTTAAAGAGGAATGAACGACATCAGTTCATCTTCCCCCTCAAGTCGATCTTCTAAAATCACTCCAGAAATTTCTCCTCCCTTATACACTCTCAAAGGGGCCATGATACTTCACGAAACCATCCACCCATCGTCATAGAACACATGTCCTAGCATGACCATCGCTAGAAAACTCCTTCTCTCCATCATGACTCTCTTGAGTCGATATCTCTCCTAAGAAAATAACTAAAGATCTAGCACCAAGGGAGAGGGTAGGAAGCTCAACTCATTGCCGGTGTTTCCACTATTTCCGGCCATGGATCGTGTAACTCTTCTTGGCGGCATCTTCTCCCTCATGGCGACGGCGGATCTTCTCCTCCAAAACTTCTCCAGCAGTTTCCCACTCTACAGAAGTTTCTCTCAGGAAATAGGGGATGAAATGAGCATGGAAATGGCTAGGGTTTTCTCTTCCCTTTATATATGAAAAGTGACACGCGTAGGGACATACCCGTGTCCTTACCCGTGTCCTGCTTGGGCGAAACGACAACGATGGTTTCCATGTCGGTTCAATACTCGACACAGGTAGGGACACGCTCGTGTCCCGACCCGTGTCTACATGGCATGGATGTGTTCCCTGGCCGTGTCCTTCTCTGGATGCATTTTGACGAACTCAACTCGACACAACGACACACGGGTAGGGACACGCCTGTGTCTCTACCCGTGTCATACAATTCATTGATATAGACACGATCTGTCGAGTTAAACTGGTCTCTCTTTCTCTCTCTCACACACACACGGGTAGGCCCGTGTCTTGCATCATGGTGTCGACACCAGAGTGTCGACACCTCAACATCTGGGTGTCAACTCAATGTGTTGACACCTGGTTCCAGTGTGTCGACACAGCATGTGTCGACACCAGTGTGTCGACACCTCAACCGGGGTGTCGACACACTATGTCGACACCTTGACCCAGTGTGTCGACACATGGTGTCGACACACGGTGTCGACACCAGAGTGTCGACACCTCAACATCAGAGTGTTGACACCTTGACTCCAGTATGTCAACACCTCAACACCAGAGTGTTGGCCAATGACTCGGGTGATACAAATCCTATTCACACATGCTTCCCAGTTCTCAGCACTTCCCTGAACCCAAGTCAGCTCTCCTGACTCAAAAACACATAAGAGGGGCCTAGTGTGATTCGAGACGTTACACTGACTATCCTGACAAAAGAAAGGAATCAAATGACAAGAAGAAATTGCAACATAAGGGTAAAAAGGAGAAATCTCTTGTAGCAAAGAAGGAGAAAAGCTGGACAGACTCGTCATCATCATAGTCTGAAGCTGAAGCTGAAGCAGAAGCATACATTGGATTATTTACAACTGAAGAGGATTCAGAAGAAACAAAATTCTTGGAAATAATGGACTCTATCAATGGGATTGAAGATCCTCATCGTAAAGGACGGATGGCTATGCCTGGTGAAGATCACTGCCAGGATCAGCCTGGTCCCAGTAAGGTAAACAATATGCCATCAGGTTCTGATTATTACACTGGATTAGAATCAGAAGCATCTGCATCAAAAGATGTGGTTGGATCTGAATCTGAAGGGGATGTTCATCAACTCATTGATGAATATGGTGATTTATTGAAAGCACTTAAGAGAAGCAGGAACCTTGTTAAAAGTCAAACTAAGGAAATTGCATCTCTTAAGTTGGCTGCATTAGATTCAGAAAAAATGTTGGATGTAAAGATGAATGAATTAGCCAAACTGAAAAACATATCTGTTATTCAGATGGGTATAATTACATTCAAGAATGATCAAATCAAAAGCCTGGAAGTCAAACTTCAGAAAGAGAAGGATCTGCTGGCTAAATTCTCTAAACCAAAATCAGTCTTACCCTTAATTGATGACTTTATTCCCCAAAAGGGTAATACAAGATTGGGCTTTAAGGGAAATGCAAGGGCTGCCAATTCCAAAATAAAAGGCAAAGCCCCAGTACAGCCACTAGCCTTTAAACCCCCCAATTCCTTCGGAAAAGTGTGGCATCCAACTAACAGATTTGATCATGATATCACACATGGTCATCATGAATCATCATGGTTGATGCTTCAACTCCAGCTCTCAAGAATAGAACCACTCAACCTACAGTTTTAAAGACTACTGACAGCAATGCTGTTGAAACTGTATTGAAAAGAAGATATAATAGATATGAGTGTTGGTGTTGTGGCAAGATGGGCCATTATACCATTGACTGTTGGCACAACATAATTGTTAGGAAGAATGTCAGCTTACCTGTCAAAAAGACTACTGATAAGTTTGACAGGTTTCAGTCTAACCAGAACCTAGGACCCAATAATTATTGGGGTTCTAAGGTTAAGTAATTTTATTTTATGTAGGTGAGTCCAAGTGTCCATACCCCTATATGGAACTTGGACAGTTGATGTTCCAAACACATGATTGGAACAAGAAGAATGCTGAAGGACTACACTCCTATAGAGAATGGAACAAAAGTGATCTTTGGTGTATCTGAAAAAGGAGTCATCAAAGGGTTTGGTAACATTTCTAATAGTTCCATCACTATCACTCAAGTGGCTTATGTGAAGGGTCTGAAAGATAACCTAATAAGCATAAGCCAACTGAGTGATCTTGGTTATGACACTTCATTTATTAAGAATGGGTGTCAGATTAAAAAGAAAAGTGATCAGAAGGTCATCTTGTCTGGTTATAGAAAAGGAAATGTTTATTACTTAAATTTTGTGAGTGAGAATAATAATTCTCCTGTTTGTCTTGTTGCTGATGAGAAAGCCTCTCATTGTGTCAAATGGCACAAGAGGCTAGCTCATCTTAACTCCAAGATTATTGGACAACTCTTTAGTAAAGAGTTAGTGAGGAATGATCCTCAAGTTAAATTCATTAAGGGTGGTATATGTTCAGCTTGCCAAAAAGGCAAGCAGACCAAATCCTCCTTTCACAGTCTTGATACCAAAGACTCAGTGAGGTGTTTGTACCTCTTGCATATGGATCTATTTGGTCCTATGCCAGTTCATAGTCTAAGTAATAAAGTCTATACCTTTGTGGTTTTGGATGACTATTCTAGATTTACATGGGTTTTCTTCCTGAGGCAGAAATCTGAAACCCCAACTATCTTCGACAATTTTGTTAAACAAATTCAGAATGAACTTAATAATTCAGTGGTCAAAATCATAAGTGACCATGGAACTGAATTTCAGTTTGAAAGTATGACAAAGTTTTGTGAAGAACTAGGGACTCAAACAAAATTCTCCTCACCTACAACTCCTCAGTAAAATGGTATTGGTGAAAGAAAGAATAGGGCACTTATTGAGGCTGGAAGAACACTATTGAGTGACACTTCTATCCCAGAATATTTCTAGGCAGAGGCAATTAATACTGCATGTCATGTTCTCAATAGAGCTTCCATCACCAAAAGCCACAAAAAGACACCCTATGAGATTATGAAAGGAAGAAAACCAAATATATCATATTTTAGGATCTTTGATAGCAAGTGCTATATACTTAATAATGGCAAGACACACCTAACTAAGTTTGCTGCCAAATCCCAATATGGGATATTTGTTGGGTACAACAACTGTAGTAGGGCATACAGGGTCTACAACTTGACTACACAAGTTGTAGAAGAATTTGTTCATGTAGTATTTTATGAATCTAAGCTAATTAACTGTGATCTGTCTAGCAATTCTTGTAGCTCTACAGGTTTAAAAGAAAAGATGGACATGCTAACTGTTAGTGAAGACCAAGCTACAAGGCAGAATGTGGAAAATGTTGGTTAATGTCTAGGGGGAGTACAAGACTCACAAGTTGCTGATGAAGATAATGAATGTTGGGTATTGTATCCACAACGTACCTGATTTGAAGAAGCCCCTGGACAAGCTAAGGTAAATAGACAATGTATTTGATAAAATATTTCAAGTTGTGCTTGCAGTTATTCCACACTAAGTACACACCAATGTTAGGGTGCAGTAGGTCAATATACACGGGTCTGCACGACGTAATCCCTCGTTGAGCAGATCAGTGTGTTGGCCTACGTATACTCTCTCTATTGGAGTGTACTTATTTTCAAGTACAGGGTTGTGTTAAGGCAAGAGCAGAAAAGGAGCAAGGATGGGTCAAGGAGCACCTCATGCGTGGAAAGTCGAAAAATCGTCTAAGTGTAAATCGACGAGAATCACAAAGTGATTCTCGCCGATTCGGCGAGAATCACTAGTGATTCTCGCCGAATAGTCGAGAATCATTGGCTGATTCTCGCCGACTCGATCCAGCTACTTCAAAGCGAGCAACTCTGATTCTAAGTAAGAATCGACGAGAATCACCAAGTGATTCTCGCCGAATCGTCGAGAGTCACTGGCCGATTCTCGCCGTCTCGACCCGGCTAAATCAGTGTGTGCAACCAAGTTAACTTCGACGAGAATCATCTTTGATTCTCGCCGAATCGTCGAGAATCCCCTTTGATTCTCGACGATTCAATGAGACTCACTTTCGATTCTCGCCGATTTTGACTTGGGCAATTTTCTGGAAAAAGCTGGACCGGACTCTGCCGCTGGCACTGTTTTGAACCGGATTTAGGGTTTCTTCTGGTGGGACCCACAACGGTCATTTAGGAGTATACTTGTGTATAAATACACGCATATTTTTGAACAGCAAAACATACACACAGAAAGAAGCCGAGCGACGACCTTGACCCAAAATCGCGATTTCCGCTCCGCCGCCACCGTCGCCGCTCGAGCAAGTTGATCGCCGGTCTTGATCGGGGTTTCTTCCAGATTTCCCGTCGACAGAAGCTTAGCCAATCATAGTGTCTCACGTGTCTAACCGGAGATCCTTTGTCTCTTGATTTGTTGATCGGGAAAACATTCCCCGTCCGAATCGATTGAGACGATCGATCCTAGTGTGACCGTTGGAAGACCTAGCTAGCATTGCTACGAAGTTTGGATCTCCAAAGTACAGTAGCCGCACACCTTTGTCGCCGCCGATCCCGTGAACCAAGCCGCCGCCCATTTTGCCGCCGCCGGTTCCGGGGAGATTCTCTCCAAGAGAGATCTAGGGTTGTGGACTCTTCGTGGACTTCAAGAACACGTCGTCAACGAAGAGGGACACCTTAGTCTCCAAAAGTAGTTTGTATTTCTTGTACATTCTAGTTTTACTTTTGTTGTAAAGTAACATTGGTTCCTAGTTGTAAGGGTTGGGTGCAACCCGTGTTGTGGGAGTGTTGACTCCTACGTGTGGAAGGGTTCCTTCCGATAGTGCAAGGATTGGATTTCAATCCTGTTGGTGAAGAGACCGAGTCGTCCCTTGTTGGGAGATAGGTCGAAGGGGGAAAGTGGATGTACCCAAATCGGGGAACCACTATAAATAGCTTGTGTACTCTTTTGTGCTGTGTTGTTTCATTTTCGTGTGCAGGTATAATTTCAATTCCACAAAAACGCTGCTCGTCACCTATTCCCCCCCCCCCATAGGTGAAGGTAGTTGACACTAGGTGGACTTTCAAGTGGTATCAAAGCGAGGTTACTCATCAAAAAGGTTAACACCTTGAGTTGAATCCTGCCGCCAGTGTCAAGAAGAAGGCAAACATCTACTATGGACGGGCTCAAGTTCACAGGCAAGATCCCAGTGTGCACCAGGCTCAAATTTCCTATCTGGAAGGAAAGGATCAGGTTCTATATGGAAGCGGTTGATCCTCGACTCTTCATGATCGTGGAGGAGGGACCTTATGTCCCCACTAAGGCCTCCACCATTGATCCGACCCAGAAAGTGCCAAAGAAAATTTCTGAAATGGACAAGGACGAGATGGTGCTGGTGGGACTTGATAAGAAGGCGCAGAACATTCTGGTCAGTGCGGTCGATGACTCCATGATGCAGAACTTCTACAACTGCAGGACAGCAAAGGAGATCTGGCACTGCCTGATTATCCTAATGGAGGGCACTGATGAAGTGAGGGATGATCGGAGATCCCTTATGAACCAGAAATATGAGGCCTTCAGACAAGGGCCTAAGGAAGAGATCGGAGTCACCTTCGAGAACTTCCTCAAGATTGTCAATGCCCTCAAAGGATATGGAAGAGTGTTCACTGATGGTGAACTTAATGATAAATTCCTTAGGTCCCTTACTAAGGAATGTGACACAAAGATCTGCGCCATCCGAGAGTTTGGCAGACTTGCTGAAACAGACCCGCAAATTCTGTTTGGGAAGCTGATGTCCCATGAGCTTCAACTGAACACCAGGAAAGTTGAAGAAGAAGCAGAGAAGGTTGCATCCAAAGAAAATACTGTGGCTCTAAAAGCCATTCACTCCAGAAAAGGCAAGGGTGCGGTTTCATACCGTGCCAGGAAAAAGGATGAGGAGGAGGACTCCGAGCCATGCTCCTCTAGCTCAGATCTGTCTGAGGAGGATTTCTCCCTCATCACCAGAGAATTCAAGAAGTTCCTCAAGATGAGGAATCAAAGAAATAAAGACGGCTCCTCCTCCAGGCATCAGAAGAAAAATTATTCTTCTGACAGGTATGCTTCTAAACCGAACAAACATCGCTCCTCTGACATCATTTGCTTTGGATGCAATAAGCCAGGACACGTCGTGGCCGACTGCTACCAAGGCAAGAGAGAAAAAGGGAATGGAGAGGAGAACAAATCCTCCAGAGATAAGAAGAAAGATCGGAGCTACATCGCCAAAAGGCCAAAGACACTGAGTGAGTCTGATTCCTCAGACTCTAGTGATGATGAGGAAGCCTACTTCGGGGTGGTGGGTCGCTCCGACTCAGAAGGAGAATGCCCCCCATTTACTGGGAAGGTAAAATCTCACACCCCTCTCTCCGACTCTGAATCTGATCCTGAGTCTCAGGATGATGACCCTGAGGATAGCCTTTCGGCCCGTGAAGCGGAGCTCCTCGAGAAGTATGAGCTTTTGCTCAAAACTTTCGAGGAGTGCCGTAAGAGATTGAAGGCTGAGAAAAAGGAAGTGAAATTCCTTAATGGAGAGAGTGTCTCCCTAAGGGAAGAAATCACAAGTTTGATTTCTCTCCGACAGGAGCACCTTGACCTGACTTCAAAGCATTCAGAGTCTTTTAAGCTCCTTGATCTTAAGCAGGAGGAAGTCGACAAGTTGGAAGAACAACTTGCGGCAGAAAGGAAGATCGTCAAGAGCTTCTCTATGCCAAAAACAGTTCTTCCAGAAGTTGACACCTTCTCTGCTCAGGACAAAGGAGCTGGATTGGGGCATGTAGGGGTATCTGGTTCCTCATCCAGGAGAAACAGGAACTAGAGGAAGAATAAGGCCGCCAAGAAGGCCTCTGCTGCTGAAAAGGGAAAGGCTCCGCTCAGTCCTGTTGCGTTCAGAAAGCCTAGCTTTCCTTGCAACCAACATGACTTTGAATCAACCTTTGGTCATCATTTCCGGCCCTCGGTTGCAAAGCCAAAGAGCCGATATGATGGTTTGACCTTTCCCCGGAACTTCGGTGAGAGTGCCCTCAAGGCACCTTATGAGGAAATCCACATGGGAAATTATGGTCAATTCTCTAGCGGCCATAATGGAAAGCAGGCACCAAGAGTCAAGCCTGTTATACTGACGAATCAGAAGGTGAAGAAGTCATGTGACTGCAATCACTATGAGGCCTCCACCTCCAGATCCAAGGCCCCGGCTGTACCCACCATTCCCAGGGTAAGGCAGTAGCCTAGGAAGAGGTACAACAGATTTGACTGTTGGTGTTGTGGCAAAGTCGGTCACTTTGCCGTGGATTGTTGGTTTAACCCGAGGTATAACGAGACTCCCTATGTTAGCAATGCGAGGCCGACCACTTGTAAGGTTAACCAACCGAGGGGGAGTATGCTAACCAGGAATCTAGGACCCAAGTTCGAATGGGTTCCTAAGGGAAATTAATTTTATTTTGCAGGAATGTCCAAAGGCCACCAAAACTCCAATCTGGTACTTGGACAGTGGATGCTCCCGGCACATGACTGGGACAAGAAGCCTGCTGCATGATTACACTCCAGTCGAGAATGGACCCAAAGTCATCTTTGGAGGGTCAGATCGAGGAGTCACCAGAGGTTACGGTATGATTTCCAACGGTATAATCTCTATCACCGACGTGGCTTATGTTGAAGGGTTAAACCATAACCTGATCAGTGTAAGTCAGTTATGTGACAAAGGTTATGACGTTAAGTTCTGCAAGGATAAATGTCTGATAATTTCACGTACCTCTTCTGAGACGGTATTATCAGGCATTAGGAGAAGAAATATCTTCTGCTTAGATTTTCTCAGTTTAGATTCATCTACCCCCGTATGCCTTGTGGCAACAGGCAGTGCATCTCTTTGTGAACAATGGCACAAGAGATTGGCACATATTAATTTCAAAACAATTAGTATGCTGTTTTCTAAAAACTTAGTAAGGGATGCTCCCATTATCAAGTGCATCAAAGATAGCCCCTGTCCTGCATGCCAGATGGGCAAATAGACTCGGGCTACCTTTAAGAGCATTGCAGACAAAGACTCTTCCCGATGTCTTTACCTTCTACATATGGACTTGTTTGGTCCAATGCAAGTTCATAGCTTGGGAGGCAAGTCCTATACGCTAGTGATAGTTGATGATCATTCTCGGTTTACATGGGTGTTCTTCTTAAAACGAAAGTCGGATACGTTTGACATCTTCACTAGTTTTGTCAAGCAGGTTCAGAACAAATTTAACTGCCCAGTGTCAAAATCAGAAGTGACCATGGAACAGAATTTGAATCTGGTGCTATGACAGAGTTTTGTGAAGAACAAGGTATCTTTCATGAGTTTTCCTCCCCGCGCACTACTCAGCAAAATGGAGTTGCGGAGAGGAGAAATAGAACTCTCATTGAATCCTGCACGACAATGTTGAAAGACGCTTCTCTCCCAGAATACTTCTGGGCAGAGGATGTCAATACAGCTTATCATGTACAAAACCGGGCATTGATCAACAAGCATCATCGTAAGACGCCTTATGATCTACTGAGAGGCAGGAAACCAACCATGTCCTACTTGAGGATCTTTGGTTGCAGATGCTATGTACTGAATAATGGGAAGTACCCGCGTACTAAATTTGGTGAAAAATGCTTCAAAGGCATATTCATGGGCTATAGTTCCCACAGTCGGGCATATAGGGTCTTCAATAAGAAAACACTAGTGGTAGAAGAATCAATTAACGTTGTATTTGATGAAGGAAGTTTGCTTAACAGCAATTCTTCCAGTGGTATTCTTGAAGATGCAGGTGCACGACTTGAACAGCTGGATCTCGATGAGACCGCTAAAGATGAAACTCCTAAGTACGTCAAAGTTTCCACCTCCACGTCATCTGGGAATGTTGAAGATCAAAATGGAACAAATCTCTTAGAAGAAGGAGAAGTCCAAGAAGTTGTCGAAGCTCCAAACGCTAGACTTCTAGAGCTCCGACACGTGAGGGATCATCCTAGAGATCAGATCATCGGAGATCCTCGTGTCGGTGTCAGAACTCGAAGAGGTACTATTAATGAAATTTTGCATCTTAGCTTCCTGTCACAGGTTGAGCCAAAGAAGTTCGACGAGGCGAACAAAGATGCGGGATGGATTCTAGCCATGTAAGATGAACTACATCAATTCGAACGTTGCAACGTTTGGACGCTGGTTCCCAGACCACACAAGCAGAATGTGACTGGCACCAATTGGATCTTCAGAAACAAGCTGGATGAACATGGTGTCATCGTAAAGAACAAGGCAAGGCTGGTGGCTCAAGGTTACAGACAGGAGGAGGGGATTGACTTCGACCAGACCTTTGCACCAGTGGCAAGGCTCGAGGCAATCAGATTTTTCCTGGCGTACGCTTCGCACAAAGGATTCACAGTCTATCAAATGGATGTGAAATCAGCATTCTTGAACGGAGACCTGAAAGAGGAAGTATACGTCGCTCAACCCCCAGGTTTTGTCAATCCTACTTATCCCAATCATGTATATTTTCTTAATAAAGCTTTATATGGTTTAAAACAAGCTCCACGAGCTTGGTATGAGACTCTATCTAGTTTTCTTCTTGAGAACAAGTTCTCTAGAGGTAAAATAGATAAGACATTGTTTCTCAGGGAAGTCAAAGGCAAGATTTTGCTGGTGCAAATCTATGTCGATGACATAATATTCGGCTCAACGGACAACAATCTTTGTAAAAAGTTTTCCAAACTTATGCAAGGAAAGTTTGAATTGAGCAGTATGGGAGAGCTAAAGTATTTCTTGGGACTTCAAGTGAAACAGTCTGAGGATGGAATCTTCATCTCTCAGACGTAGTTCACAAATGAACTTCTCAAGAAATTCGGTATAGAGAATGCAACCTCTATGAGGACTCCAATGGGATCCAATATGTCTCTGGATAAGGATGAGAAAGTTAAACCTTTCGATGAAACCAAATATAGAAGCATCATTGGATCCCTGCTCTACCTTACTGCCAGTAGACCGGATATCATGTTCTCCACATGTGTCTGTGCCAGATATCAGGTGAACACTAAGGAATCTCACTATGTCGCTGCAAAGCGAATTCTAAGATACCTTAAAGATACTCCCAATCTTGGCTTGTGGTACCCGAGAAACAATGATGTCGAGCTAGTAGGTTTTTCAGATGCTGATTTTGTAGGGAGTAGGGATGACAGGAAAAGCACTTCCGGGACGTGTCAATTCCTCGGAAGAAGGCTTATCTCATGGAACAGCATGAAGCAGAATTGTGTAGCTACCTCCACAGCAGAGTCTGAGTATATCTCGGCAGGCAGTTGTTGCGCACAACTCCTATGGATCAGAAACCAGTTAGCCGACTACGACCTTCAGTTCAAGGAAGTACCAATGTACTGTGACTCCTCCAGTGCAATTGCAATTGCCAATAATCCAGTATCGCACAGCAGAACGACGCATATTGAAGTGCGCTACCACTTCATTCGGGAGCACGTGGAGAACAAGGACATCTCTCTCTGTTATGTCCCCACGGACAAGCAGATTGCAGATATTTTCACAAAACCCTTAGACGAAGCCAAGTTCAGTCTTTTCAAAACTAAACTGGGAATGCTAAACTATGAGGAATGAAGACTCCAGAAGCTCCAGGATCGTGCCTCTAGGGGGAGCCTCTGCCAGGAACTCAAGTGTGAGCACAGGTGCAAGAACTGAGGGGGAGCAAGGGGTCAAATGCAACAGACCTAGATTTGCAGAAGCTGAAAAGGGGGAGATTACCCTCTCGGTTAATGCTAAGGTGGCTCCAAGTTTGCTTTCAAGAAATTGGTTATTGGTAATGAATATCTCTCTCAACTCACTTTCAAGTTTATGACTTTCATTCCCATACGCTCTATTCACCTTAGCTTGTAGGGTTTCGGCTTCTTCAAATAGGGGGAGATTGTAGGGTATTGTATCCACAATGTACCTGATTTGAAGAAGCCCCTGGACAAGCTAAGGTAAATAGACAATGTATTTGATAAAATATTTGAAGTTGTGCTTGCAGTTATTCCACGCTAAGTACACACCAATGTCAGGGTGCAGTAGGTCAATATACACGGGTCTGCACGACGTAATCCCTTGTTGAGCAGATCAGTGTGTTGGCCTACGTGTACTCTCTCTATTGGAGTGTACTTATTTTCAAGTACAAGGCTGTGTTAAGGCAAGAGCAGACAAGGAGCAAGGATGGGTCAAGGAGCACCTCATGGGTGGAAAGACAAAAAATCGTCTAAGTGTAAATCGACGAGAATCACCAAGTGATTCTCGCCGATTCGGCGAGAATCACTAGTAATTCTCGCCGAATCGTCGAGAATCATTGGCTGATTCTCGCCGACTCGATCCAGCTACTTCAAAGCGAGCAACTCTGATTCTAAGTAAGAATCGACGAGAATCACCAAGTGATTCTCGCCGATTCGGCGAGAATCACTAGTGATTCTCGCCGAATCGTCGAGAGTCACTGGCCGATTCTCGCCGTCTCGACCTGGCTAAATCAATGCGTGAAACCAAGTCAACTTCGACGAGAATCATCTTTGATTCTCGCCGAATCGTCGATAATCACCTTTGATTCTGGACGATTCGACGAGACTCACTTTCGATTCTCGCCGATTTTGACTTGGGCAAATTTCTGGAAAAAGCTGGACCGGACACTGCCGCTGGCACTGTTTTGAACCGGATTTAGGGTTTCTTCTGGTGGGACCCACAACGGTCATTTAGGAGTATACTTGTGTATAAATACACGCGTATTTTTGAACAGCAAAACATACACACAGAAATAAGCCGAGCGACGACCTTGACCCAAAATCGGGATTTCCGCTCCGCCGCCGCCGTCGCCGCTCGAGCAAGTTGATCGCCGGTCTTGATCGGGGTTTCTTCCAGATCTCCCGTCGACAGAATCTTAGCCAAGCATAGCGTCTCACGTGTCTAACCGGAGATCCTTTGTCTCTTGATTTGTTGATCGGGAAAACATTCCCCGTCCGAATCAATTGAGATGATCGATCCTAGTGTGACCGTTGGAAGACCTAGCTAGCTTTCCTACGAAGTTTGGATCTCCAAAGTACAGCAGCCGCACACCTTTGTCGCCGCTGATCCCGTGAACCAAGCCGCCGCCCATCTTGCCGCCGCCGGTTCCGGGGAGATTCTCTCCAAGAGAGATCTAGGGTTGTGGACTCTTCGTGGACTTCAAGAACACGTCGTCAACGAAGAGGGACACCTTAGTCTGCAAAAGTAGTTTGTATTTCTTGTACATTCTAGTTTTACTTTTGTTGTAAAGGAACGTTGGTTCCTAGTTGTAAGGGTTGGGTGCAACCCGTGTTGTGGGAGTGTTGACTCATACGTGTGGAAGGGTTCCTTCCGATAGTGCAAGGATTGGATTTCAATCCTGTTGGTGAAGAGACTGAGTCGTCCCTTGTTGGGAGATAGGTCGAAGGGGGAAAGTGGATATACCCAAATCGGGGAACCACTATAAATAGCTTGTGTACTCTTTTGTGCTGTGTTATTTCATTTTCGTGTGCAGGTACAATTTCAATTCCGCAAAAACGCTGCTCGTCACCTATTCCCCCCCCCCCATAGGTGAAGGTAGTTGACACTAGGTGGACTTTCAATGAAGTACAGCATGATGGGGAGAATGGAGAAGTTCAAACTGTATAAGGATTGCCTCCAGTAGTAAGACATCTAAAGGATCATCAAGCACACCAAATCATTGGTGATCCAAGACATGGTGTTCAAACCAGAAGCAAGAACATGAACACAATCCTTTGTTCAAGCTTCCTGTCTCAGTTGGAACCCAAAAGATTTGAAGAAGCCATAAAGGATTCAAACTGGATTGATGCAATGCAGGAGGAGTTGAATCAATTTAGGAGATGTAAAGTATGGGAGCTGGTCACAAAACCAAAGAATCACAATATGATTGAGACTAAGTGGATCTACAGGAACAAAGTAGATGAAAATGACATCATAGTCACGAACAAAGCAAGATTAGTTGCCAAGGGCTATAGGCAGGAAGAAGGAATAGACTTTGATCAGACATTTACTCCAATGGCAAGATTGGAAGAAATAAGGCTATTCCTTACCAATGCAGCTTATCAGGGGTTCAAGGTATTTCAAATGGATGTCATGTCAGCATTTCTGAATGGTAACTTAAAAGAGGAAGTCTATGTTGAACAACCCTCAGGTTTTGTAGATCATCTTCATCCTAATTATGTTTATAGGCTTAAGAAAACCCTCTATGGGCTGAAACAAGCTCCTAGGGCTTGGTATGAAACTTTGTTTACCTTCCTCATTGAGAACAAATTCTCAAGGGGGGAAAATAGAGAAGACTCTATTCCTTAGGGAATCAAAAGGCAAGATCATCTGAGTCCAGATATATGTTGATGACATTATATTTGGATCAACAGAAAACAACCTTTGTAGGAAGTTTGCAAAACGTATGCAAGGGAAGTTTGAGTTGAGCAGTATGGGTGAGCTTAAATTTTTCTTGGGACTCCAAGTTAGACAGACTGATGATGGATTCTCCATATCCCAGTCTAAGTTCACCAAGGAGTTAATAAAGAAATATGGTATGGAGTCATCCTCCACCATGAGAACTCCTATGGGGTCAAGTATGCCTATAGGCAAAGATGATGCAGGAAAACCTGTAGATGAATCTTTGTATAGAGGGATAATTGGCTCCCTTTTATACTTAACTGCTATTAGACCAGACATCATGTATGCAACATGTGTCTGTACTAGGTATCAAGCAAGACCTAAAGAATCTCATTATACTACAGTTAAAAGAATTTTGAGATATCTCAAGGGAACACCTAATATGGGCCTTTGGTACCTTAAGAATAGAGACTTTCTACTGACAGGTTATTCAGATGCAAACTTTGCAAGATGCAAAGTAGATAGGAAAAGCACAACTGGCACATGTCAGTTTTTACGTGGAAGATCGGTGTCCTAGAGCAGTAAAAAGCAGACTAGTCTGTCAATATCCACAGCTGAGTTAGAATATGTTGCTGCAGGCAGCTACTATGCTCATCTATTATGGATTCTACATCAACTTGAAGACTATGGTCTCAAGATAAGTAGAACTCCATTATTTTGTTATTCTACACGTGCTATTTCTATTGCTAAAAATCCTGTTTCACATAGCAGAACTAAGCATATAGAAATCAGATTCCACTTCATTAGAGATCATGTAGAAAAAGAAGATATATATGTAGAATTTGTCAATACTAATTATCAAATTGCTGACATGTTCACCAAACCCCTAGATGAAACTACATTCAATAATTTCAAAATTGAATTAGGAATGCTGAACATAGAATAGAATGACAAATTTGACTAAGTAATTCTGTGTCGTCACATCAAAAAGTCTATGTCGACACTTAGTAGTTGGTGTCAACACTTCAAGAAAGTTGTGTCGACACATCCAGAAAGTTGTGTCGACACTTAGAATTTTTTGTCGACACGGAGAATTTCTGACACTTACTTTGGTATCGACACATGAAGTAAATTGTGTCGATATATTAAGAATGTTGTGTCGACACTCAGTTTGGTGTCGACACATAGTAGGAAATACCTCTGTCGAGACCTTAGTAGTATGTGTCGACACCATCTCAACAATGTCGACACATTAAGTGTATTTCCACGCGCCTTTTGACCTTCTTTGTTTAGAAACATATAAATAGGTCGAAAACAAACCCTGTCGACACGCTCTCCAAATTCTCGAGACAAAATCCTTATGTCGACAAATTATTCCTCTTCCTAATCCAAAATTCCTCCCATTCCCAATGGTGCCCAAACACGACGACAACATTAACAAGGGCTATGAACTCGTTCGTGATGCCTTTGATAGTGCAGAACCCGAAATCAAAGTTGTGATTACCCTAATCACAGTCAATGGATTAGAATACCTGGTGTCAGAACCGACAAAGATTTGGAAGAAGGAGATCCTTGAATTTTATGCAGCAGCATCTCTGGATTCAACATGACTAAAGATTAGGTCCTCAGTTCAAGGCATAAAGGTCAAACTCACCTTGAAGAGTTTAAGAAATACTCTACACCTGCCCAGAGTTCAAGAAGAAGATGTGGTTGCATCTTCCAAGACCAGGGAAGCTCTCCAATGGTGTGGACTGGATCCCACCACCAAGATTGGATCTTCTATGAATAGAAAGGGGATGAACTCCCAAGGAAAATTTCTTTCTAAAATAGTTGGAAACGTGATTCTATGCAAACCATGAGGACATGATAGGATATCTGTCTATATGTTCAACCTCATGACCAGAGTTATCTTCAGGATTAACACTAACTGGTCTGCAGTCTTATTTGATAAGATAAAAGAAAGCTTCAAGAAACCAAACCTAGGAAGAATACTAAGTCTATATCTAGCTGAGACTATACCTGAAGTGATGCAACAGACAGCAGGATCTAAGATCAACCACATGAGAAGGATGGATTTAAAAATAATCTCCAGATGGGAAAGGGTGCTAACCAAAGATGTTCTTACTACACAAAAACAACTACCACAGAAAAGGAAGAAACAAACCCCCAGGAAACCTGAATCTTATAGTGATTCAGAAGAACAAGTGACATTCAGTTCAGATGAAGAATAACAGGAATCTGCAAGGGAATCACCTGCCCCTAAGACTGTAGATGATAGTCAGATGCAGGGGGAGTAGATTCCAGAAAGCACCATCCAACTGGATCAAGTTCAGGAAGTGCCTCATCTAGGGGGAGCTAATGAGCTTTCTCCAGCTCAACAAGAGGCATTACCTTTAGAAGTTGCTCATGAGAAATAGCAAGCTGCATTAGAGAGTGAAACAGCCACTCAAACTATCCTTGAGGTAATACATGATTTTAATCAAACTACACTAGATACATATGTTCCACCTGTACAAACTCAACAAAAATTCACTCTTGAAGAGTTATTTCCTGATATTTATGAGGCAAGGACTGAGGAGGAGTTGACTAGGACTGAGAAGGAGCTGCACTCTAGTCCTAAAGAGCCATTTGATATAAATAGTTCCTCAGCTTTTGAAGATGATGAGGCCTCAAAATCTAAGAAAAGAAAACTTATGGTTGTGAAGAATAAGTGCTTAAGCTACAAGAGGGCTTTGTAAACAGTCACTCAACAACAAGCCCCAGCAGTTAACTACAGTTCACTGTTGGTGGATCTGCAAGTTAAACTGGATGAAAAAAGAGCAGCCATGGAGAAATATATAGATGAAAGTCACAAAGACCTCTAGTTTACTTTGGCTCAAGACATTAAATCAATAAGATTTAAAGTCAATCAAAATAAGAAGGAGATGACAGATTGCTTCCATAAGGGAGGTAATGTTGTAGTTTATCTTGAAAAGCAGCAACAAGAGGCAAGGACACATATTGATGATATAGTAGTAAAGCAAGGGTATGTCCTAGAAAATCAAATTAGAATGAATGACAAACTTATTGAATCTCATAACGTGATTGTCACAGAACTTCAGAATACAACAACTGTTTTAACTGCAAACATTGCTAAAGACAAGACTGAGTTTGATACACTTCTCAAAGAAAACTTGACAAATGTTAGCATTGCTTGTCAAGAATCTCAACAGATAATCTCTGACCAGCTGCTGAAGTTCCGAGAATTCTACAAGGAAGGAACCAATTATCTAGTTAATCAGATAAGATTCCAAAAGGATGATCTCAGGGATCATGTTGAGAGAGAAGTCATAAAGGTGGAGAGGTTGTTAGTCACTACAGTCTCTTATCATGCCAAATGGATAACTAATTCTATCAGAGCCACTCTTGAATATCCACCCTTGTGTGATGATGATAATACAGCTGAGTCAGGCATTCAAGCTGCAGGAAATGAAGGGGGTCAGCAGGAGGTAGGTCAAATCATATACTCCCCTTCTAACTTTGAGGGAATTCAACAACTGGTTCAACAGATGTATAGCCCTCCAGAGGCTGCTAAGAATGTTATAATTGAGAAAGTGGAAATGTCTGAGGCTGCATTAAAGAGAGAGAGGAAGAAGCTTAACTTTCCAAGAAAAGATTTAGAGAGCAGGCTGAATCAAAGCCAGATTTTGAAAGATGGAGTTCCACTTCAAGGAACATAATACTCACTGCCTAGCAAGCTGTGTATGATAAAATGCATGATAGAGGCAAGTGCTATTCTAAACTAGAGTAGAACAAGTACCAACATAGGTAAGATGCCATATATCAGTTTAGAAGAGATCAAAAAGATGGGAAGGTACCTGCTACTGATGTGGAGGCAAGTAAATACTTCCCTAAGCCTTACCATTTTTTTGAAAGGCAGAAGATCAAGGCTGAAGAGCTTAAGAAGAAAGATCTTAAAGTAAAGAAGCCAGCTGAAGACACTGGAACTAGTGTACAAGCAAGGGTTCAATCTGGCAAAGGAATAGTGATCAAGGAGCCTGATCAGCCTTAGGATAGTTTTATTAGATTTTAACAATGTGGAAATCTATGTAACCATTTGAATGTTAAACACTTTTGTAATTCAACAAAACTTTGACTCTTGTTCATTACATGTTATCATTCTTTGTGTTGATATAGTATTTTGTTTCTGGCTATAAATTACTCTGCCTGAGAAATATTTTCTTTTATATACATCATGTTGTGTGTTTTATTATAAGTGATGTGTATCATTGACTTAGGGTTATGACTTCTCCAAATAGGGGGAGATTGTTGGGCACATTGGAAAATGTGAACCAGATTTGGAGAAGCTTCACCTAACTCAATGATATTCATCAAGGTGTATTTGATGTGGTGTTTTGAGTTTCATTGTGCAGGTTAAGAAATTAGAAGGAAAAATTTTTAAGTACAAGTGTCGACACTTGAGAAGCATTGTGTCGACACATGGGAAAGTCTGAGTCGACACCAGGAGTCAGTTTGTGTCGACACACAAGACTTGTGTCGACACATAGAAAATTATTCGACAACAACTGTGTCGACACACTGAACATGTGTCGACACACAGAAAGCTTCGTCGATAACAACTGTGTCGACACACAGGACTTGTGTCGACACACAAAAAGCTCAGTCAACAATAACTGTGTCGACACACAGGACTTGTGTCGACACACACTAGAATTTTTATTGAAGTCAACTATGTCAAGATAAGAAGTGATTGTGTCGACACACAGGACTTGTGTCGACACATTCTGCAGAAGCTATGTCAAGAAGATAGAGAAGTGCTATGTCAACATTATGGGAGTTGTGTCGACATCACCAAGGAAAGTGTCGACAAATAGTCTTTTTGTGTCGACACATTTAAAGGATTGTCTCGACACTTTGCTGACTGAGATAAAGTATAATGAAGCAACTGGTGACTTGACAGCTGTCATGACCAAAAAGGCTATTGTATCTGTTAGTGCTGTCAGAAGGTTGTTATGAACCGGATCAGCCGGTAACCTTGGATGAATCCTATATAAAGACATGTTCTATCATCAGATAGAGAGAGAGAGAGATTGAAGCATAAAAAGACAGAACCAATCTAAGAAGAAGAGAATTCTTCATCCAGAAGTCATCATGTCTCTAGCAGATCTTGAACAAGTCTGCAAGAAGAATTCAGATTTAATTCTGAAAAGAAGAAGAAAGCTGGATTGAGGATCAACTCCACTTCACAGGAAGATCAACCCTACTTTGTTCAAATTCAAGAAGCTTTGAAGAAGCTAAGACAGGTTGATTATAAAGATATCTATTCTATCAAAAACTGATCAAAAAACCTTCATCCCTTTCTCTCTCTACCTAGGTGAAGGATTTATTCTTTTTATTATCAATTTTCTGTAGGGTCTATTATAGATCTGAGTTGTACGCCTAAATTATAAAGGCTAAGGTAGGGCTGAGTGCCTGAGGTAGGGGATTAATATCTCTGAGTTGTAGGCCTGTGGAAGAGGCTGAGGTAGGGCCTGTGTGCCTGAGTTGTACGAGTGTGGACTCACTCTAAGGTATGATTCTTTGAGAGAATCTGAGATGTAGGACTTGCTGAAGTCTGAGTTGTAGGAACCATTCAGGGTTCTGAATTGTAAGATCTGAGGATCTGAGAAGTAAGACGGAAGTTAGGCTGAATCTAGTATACTGCTAGATAGGTGAAGGGGAAAGTGGATGTACCCATCACTTGGGGAACCACTATAAAACTTTGTGTATTTTGTGGGTGTTGTGTTTATTTTTATCTGTGTTGTGACAGTGTGCATAACAGGTCTTATTGTTATAAATTTGTCTGCCTAAGCAATAAAAAGATTTATACCTATTCACCCTCTAGGTGTTTAGGTCATCTTGAAACCAATTCTTTCAGACATTAATATAATTTTTAAATCAAACTAAAAATTTATTAAATCAAGAGAAAGTTAAAAATAAAATTTTAGGGATTCAAAATTTGAAGTCCTAAAATATGAAAGTAAAATGAGAAGAGCTAAATATTTAGCAAAGTTTTCTGTAATAAATTCATTAGAACTCAAAATTATGTATTTAGCAAACAAAGTTAGATTAAAAATTATTAACACTTTTTCACTAAAAAGAAGTTTAAAGGAAAATTTAAACTACTACTTATGCTCTCTTAAAATTTTAATTTAATTCTAAAGCAATAATATTGGTTATTGGGTTGGAAAAAGGAAAAAGTAAATTGAAGAGATCTTAGATTGGGGGTGATTAATTTTATCCTCTCACCCCACACAATTTTTTTCTTTTTCATGTGTTTTTCTCTTCAAACAAAATTGCTTATGAGTATTGAATTTTATCCTATTACTCTTTTTTGGTGCATATATGTACCAAGGAATACTTGATTCCCATGACCTATGATCTAACCAGAAGGGAAAAATTACATATGTGTACCAGGGGATATCCTCTTATCCCCGTGACATATGAACTAACAAGAAAATTAAAAACAACGGGAAGGTTTGACAAAATTTAGATTAAATAAAAAAACTAAGAGAGCAACTATAGTGATTTAAGCTTTCCTAAGAATCTTAAAGAATAAAGTGAAGATAATTAAAATCTAAGAATTGTTAATCTAAATACTACAAAATTGAAACCAAATACAATAAAAGAGAAAAAAGGCTAAATAGATTTCTCTAAACAAATTTATTTCATAGATTTTTTTCTTAAAATCAAATCATCTAAAAATTAAATTTAACTAACTTTGATGAAATAAAAGATTAGAAAATAGAAAATTATAAAAAATTCTTATAAATAAATTCAAAATAAATTTCTGAAAAGTCACAAAAATTTAAGGAGGGGTTTATTATATATATTTTAATTTTTTTTCTTTTTTTTTTACTTTTTTTTTTATTTTTGATGATAAAAAGAAAACAAATTTTTTTAAAACTTTTTAAAGATTTTTTTCATTTTTTTAAATTTTGAAATAAAAATAATAAATAAGAATCCACCCCCATACTTAAAAATAAACATTATCCCAAATGTTTATAAGTCAAGTAGGTGGGGGGAAAGAAAGATAATTTGTGAAAATTTCGAAAAATAAATTCATAAAAGTAAACGATAAGCAAGGGGTGTCTCCCAAGAGCGCTTTTCTTTTTCTCATCTTTAAGCTAGACGGTTGTGGTTAGGAGAAAGGAAAATAAAAATAAAAATGAAGGGGCAACTCCCTTAATTCGCGCTTTGGCGAAGATGCCAAAGTTGGTCGCCTGAGTACTCCTTCGTTTTTTTTTGAGTTTCTTTCTCGCAGTTGACTTGAAAATTTAGATTCAAATCACCTATCCATACTTGAGGTGATTTGAATATTTCTAGATGAGCGGCGAATGGATCGGGGATAACGTTATATTGCAACGACTCATCTTATTCCTGAAACTCGTTAGTGAAAGAAAAATTAAGAATATGCGCATTAGAAAAATCTTCGCAAGAAGGATGCTCTTTTGAAGTTATATGATTAGGTATAAGTTGTTTATTTTCTAAAATAAAGTTGTTATCTAAAACAAAATTACTGGGCACTATAGTTTCATGAATTTCAATTTCTGAAAATTCATAAGTGGAATTTGAAAATTCATGAGGAGAAGGAAAATCAGAAGAAATAGGAGAAGAAACATGTTTTTGTACTATTTGACCGGGTGTTCCCATGACCTTAAAATATTCTTGATATAATAATTCTTCCTTCTCTACCGAATAAGTCACCAAGGGGGCACATGAAAATTCATGTTCCGTATTAGGTGAATTATTTGAAGAGGGTGAAAAATCATTAGAATAAGAAATAATGTCTTCTAAATTTTGGGGAGGATCAACGATGAATTGCGTAAAGTCCCCAAAATTAGAAGAAAACGGTTGTGGTGTGCTTAAAGAAGAACAAAAATCAGGATCTACATAATTGTTCTCATAACTCAGAAAGTTTTCCGGTTGATCTTGCGAACAAGAAAAACCAAAATCTGAGTTGGAAGAAAAATTATTTAAATCAAAATAATTATTCGCATTTGAAAAGTTATTTTCATGAAAAATAGGTGAATTTTAAAAATTACTTTCATGAAAATTAGAAGCAGAATCAACATCAAAGTGAGGATAATTGTTAATTTCAAAATTATTTTCATAACAAAATTTTTTATAATAATTATAATAACAATTATCACTTTGATGAGGAGCACCACAATAAGAACAAGAAATTTGACGCTGTCTTGCGGCTTGCAAAAGATTAATTTTATGTGTAAGCTCAGCAACCTTAGCGGTCAATTGAGATAACATTTTTTTAAAAAAGAAAAATAAAACAACCGTTACCTAATAAAAATGAATTTGAAAAAGAAAATAAAAAAAAAGAATTGGGGATAGAGAAAGAGAGTGATAAAAGTAATAAAACTTGCACTTTCCAAATATCAACAAAATAGTCCCCGACAACGACGCCAAAAACATGATGAGGAATTTTATAGTTTTAAAAAGTATATTCAAACTATAATCCCGAAATAGGCATGCACACCTATTGAAATATAGTATATGAAATATCGTATTAAACTCGGGGCGTGTTGAGTACTTCTACTCACGCAAATTGATTTTATTTTATCGGAATATAAATTGAAGGTAAATTAAAACTAAAGCTAGAAAACAAACTAAAAGATAACACTTGATCTATAATCTCGTTGGATTAAAATGAACCTTCATGAACATAAAGTACGCAAGACTCTTAAATTGCTCACTCGACCGTGGAGGTTCCCACAGTACAAAAGCATCTCTCGCGAGCTCATGCTTTTGACTAACCTTAGGTTGGTTGATTAAGACATCTCGGCCAGTCGAAACCCCTAAGCTTGCTTTAGGAGGTGAACCCCTCTATTGGATTTGACTCTAATCCGAAAGATTTATGTCATCCTCTCTCGAGGAGTGCAATCAACTAATTTTATCTTTGAGTGATCTACTCGTATCCGCAACCTCTCGGTCATTTAAGATACAGATCTAGGATCGAAGAACATATCCGCGAAATATGAATTCGATACATTAAAAATCAAAGATAAATCATTAGTGAGCAAAATAGAGAGCTTAAAAATTTTGTGAAAAATAAATAAACTTTATTTCATTCCAAAGTTAATCATGATCAAGTGCTTATGGAAATTTAGCTACTCATAATTTAAAAATACATTCATTCACTATGAAATAAAAGAGTACAATTGCATTAAAAGAAAAATCTAAACTATATTGCAAATAAAATAAAATTGCGTAAAATAAAACTAACTCCAAAGATATCCCGAAAATAAGCCACCCAACTCGATTTTCAACCCCAATGGTTGACCCACTCATCATTCCCCTTTGGCCATTATTTATAGGAAAAAAAGAAAGGATGAAAGGCACATGAAAGGTTGGAAGGCCAAGGGTAAGAGGAGGAAAATAAAGTGGTAATAAAAATTAAATATTAATGAAATATATGAAAAAAACAACCAAATTAAATGTGGGAGTTTCATAGTTTATAAAGAGGAGATGAATGGTGGACATAATTAATAAAATTAAGATGGTGTTGAAACATCAAATATTTATCAAATATTTAAGAGGAGATAAATGGATGGAGGAGATAATGTAGAAGAATATAAAGGTGGTGGTTTCATGGAATAAAGAGGAGCTAGCAGTTTCATGGAGAAATGAAGAGATGAAGTAAAAGGTTATAGTAATAATAATAATAATAATAATAATAATAATAATAATAATAAATTGCATGTATTTAACTGTGGCGGTTTTTAGAAAGAGAAACGGGTGGTGATGTAGGTTGTATGATGAGTTGGGGGTTTTGACATGAAAAGGTGACAACGATGGCATTGTGTAACGACCCGAAACTCAAAGGAGCAGAGGGGAATAATTTGGGCCAGTTTGAGTTCTGGCTGCAGGCACACGGCCTGGGACACGGGCGTGTCCCAGGGCGTGTCAAGCCTGTGTCGACACTAAGGCGTGAAGTCGACACTTTGGTCTCGACATTGTGTCGAGACTGGGCACACGGCCTGCGACACGGGCGTGTCGCAGGGCGTGTCGACCCGTGTCGACACTTAGCGGTGAAGTCGACACAGTGCTTCGACGTTGTGTCGAGACACGGCACACGGCCTGCGACACGGGCGTGTCGCAGGGCGTGTCAACCCGTGTCGACACTCGTCCCGCGAAGTCGACACTTTGGTGTCGACAGTGTGTCGAGACATGGCACACGGCCTGCGACACGGGCGTGTCGCAGGGCGTGTCGACCCGTGTCGACACTTAGCCGCGAAGTGCCGAGACCTTGTACACGGCCTGGAGCCCAGGCGTGTCAAGGTGACACGGGCAAGGACACGGGCGTGTCCTAGAACCCGTGCAGTGCTCGGGTTGAAAACGGGAGAAAATCATGGGGTACACGGCCAGATACACGGCCGTGTCAGGTTGAACACGGGCGTGTCAGCTCGAACACGGGCGTGTTCGATACCCGTGTGAGGTTCCAGGTGATTCGATTTTGACGGCGAATGAGGCACACTGCCCTGGACACGGGCGTGTGCCAGGCCGTGTTCGGTCCAGATTGGGCATTTCAGTCCCGAATCGAAGCCGTTCATTTCTTTGACTGAAGATCCAACGGCTGGGGGTTGTTCCTGAAGGGATATACCCGGGTTTTGACTTGGAAAACCCTCACTTTTTCCACTTGTTCTCTCTCCAAACCCTTGGAGAAAGAAGAGCTAAGGCAAGAAGAAGAGGAGCTAGATCCGCCATTGGAGGAGCTTCGGAGCTCCGAATCGCAAGCCGACTCCGGATCCACGGAGGCAACGCAAGTGCGGTGATTTCCATCCGATTACTTTTCGATGGCGCCAAAGAGGACCGCAAGGGTAACGATCCTCACTTGTGAGCATGATAGCTCTCTTTCTTAGCATAGGAAGCCCTCTCTCGCGAGTTTGCGAAGAGTTGGAGGCGTTCCTTCGGGTAGATATGTAAAGTCCCCGTTGTTTAGCGTCCGTACGCGAGAACGGACATAGGCATTTTGGTTGAAGCCTACCCGGACATGTTAGTCCGGATCGGTGATGTTGCATTGCATAAGGCCGGAGAAGACTCCGTGCTATTTGGTGTTTTCGGGTTTTCTACGCGGTAGATTGCAGCAGGGAGCCTTGGGGACTAACCCAAAGGTGCACCCGGAAAACTGGGCGGACACGAGGTCTTGCCAACTTGGTGGCTTGGAAGCCAACTTGAACATAACCGGGTTATGTGACTTGTGCTGAAAATGGGACTCGGTAGAAGTTTGACCTGCGCATATGGTTTAAATTACCGTTGCGGGCGCATATGGTTTAAATTACCGTTGCGTTGTGAGCACGGGTTAGATGGAACCGTACCCACTTTATGTCGTTCGGATTAGGGCCGTTGGCATAGATGAGGGTCTTCGGCGGTCTATGGTTTTAATTACCGTGACCCATGCCAGGAAGACAAACTGCTCATTGCTTGGCCGTCCAAGAGAGGATGGCGGTGAGTCGGCAGACTTAGACTGCGTTCACCAAGAATGTGCCCTGAGTGCACGGGGTGTGTGGCCGTTGAGCCTCCGCCTGTGATGAAATGGCTATATTTATAATGCTCGCTTATGCTAATGAAATGCAGGGAAGGAGCATCGCCGCCCCGAGTTGGGGGCGGGATCGTTATAATTTGGTCAGCATTGCTGACCGTTGCCTTATTTGCCACCGTGCGGTGGTTTGTTTGCTTGCAGGTGCAGCTGGACCAAGCGGTCAATAGCGGGCTAAAGCCCTTTTTGCGAAGCTGGCCCTCGAAGGCCCAAGTGGAAATGTTTTATGTTTTATTCATGTATGGCCGGCCTGCGAGCCGAGGTTTGTAAATCATGTAAAAGACAAGTGAAACATTTTGTACGGCCTTAAGGCCGACTTTTGAGTATTTTGTAATAACATTCCTATTATCATGTTAGTGGACATTCATGCTTGTGCTGGGTTCTTGTTTTGCAACTTATAAACTGCTTCCGCTAGAATGCTCTGTGTAGGACGTTGAGAACGGTTGGATGGTTTCCATACGTAACCACCCGGTCTGTCTGTGGTATATGGCGTCGGGCCCCGGCCAGACCTACTGCTATATGCTATGCGACGGATAGGGGGCGTTACAATTTGGTATCAGACTACTGGTTTTGGTTGGGCTTGAATTGAATTCGTGGGCGAATTCTTTTTAAGGGGAGGTGAGCACATTGTGTGCGTCATCGTGATAACCGTAAACCGAACCCATGAATGTCCACTTAGGAATGAAAATACTCGTGTTTGAGGAACCTGCGTGTTCCTATAATTGCTGTTTGCAATTTATTTGGTCGCTTAACGGTGTTTTGTACCACTATAGGTGACTCGAAGTGGCATTGGGCCGTCAGAACGCCGAGTTTCTGAGGCAAGTAGTGCACCGGAAGTTGCTCCCGCAACACCTTTGTCGGCTGAAAATATAAGATTGGTGGCTGAAGCGGTGTTGGCCGTGATCAATGCGCAGCCTGGGAGGCAAGCGCAGCAGCCCGCTCCTGTGATGGAGCAAGTACCTCTTCAAGAGGCCGAGCCGAGGAGGATGGAGCAAGTGGTTGTAGAACCAATAGTGCCAAGGAGGGCGACTGAGAGGCAGTTGAAGCATGTAATGAGCTTTAACCCTCCGTTATTCTCGGGGTTGGGAACCCTATCGCAGGCTGAAGACTGGCTCTCTAGGGTGAAGAGAGTCATGACAGCGACGGAGACGGAGGAGTGGCAGATGACCACCATCGCTACATTCCTGCTGGATGGAGAAGCGAGGATGTGGTGGGAAGGCTTGGAGCTGCATCATCTGAGAGGAAGACAATTGATAGACGTTCCGATGGAAGAGTTCTCGGAATTGTTCTTAGCAAGATACCTCCCTTCTACTCAGAGGATTTCAATGGAGAATGAGTTCCTGAGGTTGGTGCAGGGTGAGCGAAGCGTGGATGAATATCTCCATGAGTTTACGCGGTTGAGTCGTTATGCTAGCTCCACCATCATGGATGAGGAGCGCAAGACTAATCGTTTTTATGAAGGCTTGAGGGATGAGCTGAGATTGTTACTGTCGGGGCCAATGACGCAGGGTTTCTTAACCTTGGTCAATACTGCCCGGTCCTTGGAGAAGGACATGAAGAGTGTACAAGCGAAGAAAGTCTTGGGCGAGAAGAAATCTGGGTTCAAAGTGCCGACTACTTCAAAGTCTGGCTATCAAAGATTCTTTAAGAAGCATAGGACTTCGGGTCCAGCTCCTTCTGGTGCTTCTGGGGCGACTACGAGTCGGACCCCGGGCGCGTGCTTCACTTGTGGCAAGACGGGGCATTTCGCCTGTGATTGTTGGAGCGGACGTCCTAAGTCCGAAAGGAGGCCAGGAGCTACCTACGAAGAGAAGGGAAAGGCGGTGGAGTCGACCGCATCTCACTATGCTCCGGCCCAACCAAGGGTTTACAATCTTGGCCAACAGGAGGCCATTAAACAAGCTGACGTGGTGACAGGTACAGTTTAAATTATAGCAAGTCAATTCCTTTATATGCTTGTTATGCACATGTTACCTTACCACTACTTGTTTAGGATTTGTGTTGATTTGTGAAAATCCGGCACGAGCACTCTTTGATACGGGAGCTTCACACTCCTTCTTGTCCGAAGGATTTATATTACGGATCGGAGTCCCTTCTTCGATGGCAAAGGATAAGTTGGATGTGTGGTTGCCAAATGGGTGTTCGATGCGAGCGGATAGAATCTGCGAGGTTAAGACTCGTATTGGAGAGCAGGAGTTTGACCTGCAGGAGTCCTTACTTCCGTTGGTGGAGTTCGACGTCATATTTGGAATGGACTGGCTCTCGGAGCAGCAGGCCCATATAGATTGCGGTAGCAAGGAAGTAAAGCTGGGAGCAAGTCGTGAGACGACTTTTACGGGCTTAAAGGGGTCAAGCAAGACGTTGATGTCTGCTCTTCAGGTGGTGAAGGCGGTTCGTGCCGGAGCAGAACTGTTCTTTACACTAGTGGAGGTTGCAAAGCCGAAGCCCGCGATGGATTGTATTTCAGTGGTATCGGAATACCCTGATGTGTTCCCCGCAGATCTTCCTGGAGCCCCGCCTCAACGGGAGATAGATTTTACTATCGAGCTAGTGCCAGGTGCAAAGCCTGTGTCACGATCTCCGTATCGACTAGCGCCTAAGGAAATGGCAGAGCTGAAAGTTCAACTACAAGAGTTGCTGGAGCAAGGGTATGTGCGCCCGAGTTCTTCGCCTTGGAGCGCACCGGTCCTCTTTGTTAAGAAGAAGGACGGAAGCTTGAGGTTGTGTATTGATTATCGGGAGCTAAAAAAGCTGACTGAGAAGAACAAGTACCCGATCCCCCGGATTGACGATCTCTTTGATCAGTTAGTCGGGTCGACGGTGTACTCGAAGTTAGATCTCAAGTCTGGGTACTATCAGCTGCGGATAAGGGAGAGTGATATCCCGAAGACAGCGTTTAGTACGAGATACGGGCATTATGAGTTTACGGTCATGCCGTTTGGGCTGACTAATGCGCCGTCAGTGTTCATGGATTTGATGAACAGAACGTTCAGGGAGTACCTAGACCATTTCGTGATCGTCTTCATCGACGATATTTTGGTGTACTCGTAAAGTGAGGAGGATCACTTCAAGCATCTCCATTTGGTGTTGGAGACACTCAGGAGAAATCAGCTGTATGCCAAGTTCTCGAAGTGTGAGTTTTGGCTATCCTCAGTGGCGTTCCTCGGGCATATAGTGAGTGGAGAGGGTATTGCGGTGGATCCGGCGAAGATTGTTGCGATACGGGAGTGGCCTGAGCTTGCTACGGTAGCAGATGTCCGGAGCTTTTTGGGGCTTGCCGGTTATTATAGGCGCTTCGTAGAGAACTTCTCGTGGATAGCGTTACCTCTCACTACTTTGACGAGGAAGGATCATAGGTTCATTTGGACGCCGGAGTGCGCGCGAGCTTTTGAGGAGTTAAAGTGTCGGTTGACCACGGCGCCTGTGCTGAGTTCGCCGGTTGGAACCGAAGGCTATGAGATATATAGCGATGCTTCGGGCAGCGGGTTGGGTTGCGTGCTATTGCAGCACGGCAGCGTGATAGCTTATGGCTCGAGACAGCTAAAAGTGCACGAGAGGAATTATCCGGTCCACGACTTGGAGTTGGCGGCCGTGATTTTTGCCTTGAAGCTATGGAGACACTATTTGTACGGTGTGAAGATTGATATCTACACCGATCACAAGAGTCTAAAGTACCTGATTGATCAGAAAGATCTGAATATGCGGCAGCGTAGGTGGATGGAGTTCTTGGGGGACTATACATTCAAGATCCACTACGTGCCTGGTAAAGGGAATGCTGTTGCGGACGCGTTGAGCCGCTGAGCCCCAGCTCAAGCGAATTGGCTATCAGTGCATGATGAGCAGTTGGTGCAGGAGCTGGAGGCGTTGGAGATTGTTTGTGTGGATAGACAATCTAGTGCTGAAGCAGTGCTGAATTGGACTGAAGTCCAATATGACCTGGCTGATCGGATTCGGCAGGCTTTGGATATGGATGCTCATATGAAGCAGTGCATGATAGAGGCTCTGGATGGGTCAAATTCCCAATTCGTTGTGGAGGACGGATTGCTGTGGAAAGACGGTCGTTTGTGCGTCCCAAGTGTGGGCAGTTTACGGGTGGAGTTGTTGTACGAGGCGCACCATACCAAGTACTCGATTCACCCGGGGAGCACGAAGATGTACCGTGATGTTAAGAAGCTATTTTGGTGGCCGGGCTTGAAAAAGGATGTGGCGCTATATGTAGCGAAGTGCCAAACTTGCGCCTTGGTAAAGGCGGAGTGCCAAAAGCCGGGAGGATTTCTTAAGTCCTTGCCTATTCCGGAGTGGAAATTCGACGACATCTCTATGGACTTTGTGCATGGTTTGCCAAGGTCGCAGAAGGGGAACGACACCATTTGGGTGGTGGTCGATCGATTAACAAAGGTGTCGCATTTTATTCCGCATAGGAAGGATGATCCGGTGGAGAAGCTGGCAAAGCTTTATGTGGATAACATAGTGCGGCTTCATGGTGTGCCCCGTAGCATCGTGAGTGACCGTGATGGGCGGTTCACGTCCAATGATTGGAGGCTGGTGCAGCAAATGTTGGGAACAAAGCTGAAGTTTAGCACAGCCTTCCATCCGCAAACTGATGGGCAGACCGAGAGGGTCAATAGAACCATGGAAGACATGCTTCGCATGTGTGTCTTGGACTTTGGAAAGCAATGGGAGGACCACCTTTATTTGGTGGAGTTCGCATACAACAATAGCTACCAAGCAAGTATTCAGATGGCGCCTTTCGAGGCCCTTTATGGTAGACGATGTCGCACGCCGTTGTCTTGGTTAGAAACGGGCGAGTCGAAGTTGTATAAGCGATCGGAAGTGGAGGATGCTACTTCTTTGGTAAGGACAATTCGGGAGAGGTTGCTTATCGCTCAGGACCGGCAAGCAAAGTACTATAATGCCAAGCACAGGAACGTGGAGTTCGCTGTGGGCGATTATGTATACTTGAAGATCAAGCCGTTCAAGGGTGTCTCGCGGGTGCGACGATTGAAAAAGCTAAGCCCGAGGTACCTTGGACCGTTCGAGGTTCTGGAGCGAGTAGGAGAAGCGGCCTATCGGCTGAAGCTTTCAGTGGAGCTAAGTGGTTTACATGATGTATTCCATATTTCGGTGCTTCGGAAGGCGGTGCAAGAGCCTACGCAAGTGATCACGGCCAATCAAGTGCCGGTGGATAGTGGGCTAACGACAAAAGTCAAGCCCGTGCGGATTGAGGACTCGGAGGTCAAGCGGCTACGCAATAAAGAGATCAGGATGGTCAAAGTCCGGTGGGACAATTGCGGTCGTGAGGAGCTCTCTTGGGAGCGAGAGCAGACGATGCTTGACGAATATCCGGAGTTGTTCCGCTCAGGTACAAATTTAAGTTTTGTACATGTTTTTCCCTTTATGTAATTTCGTGGGCGAAATTATTTTAAGAGGGGTAGAGTTGTAACGCCCCGAAACTCAAAGGAGCAGAGGGGAATAATTTGGGCCAGTTTGAGTTCTGGCTGCAGGCACACGGCCTGGGACACGGGCGTGTCCCAAGGCGTGTCAAGCCTGTGTCGACACTAAGGCGTGAAGTCGACACTTTGGTCTCGACATTGTGTCGAGACTGGGCACACGGCCTGCGACACGGGCGTGTCGCAGGGCGTGTCGACCCGTGTCGACACTTATCGGTGAAGTCGACACAGTGCTTCGACGTTGTGTCGAGACACGGCACACGGCCTGCGACACGGGCGTGTCGCAGGGCGTGTCAACCCGTGTCGACACTCGTCCCGCGAAGTCGACACTTTGGTGTCGACAGTGTGTCGAGACATGGCACACGGCCTGCGACACGGGCGTGTCGCAGGGCGTGTCGACCCGTGTCGACACTTAGCCGCGAAGTGCCGAGACCTTGTACACGGCCTGGAGCCCAGGCGTGTCAAGGTGACACGGGCAAGGACACGGGCGTGTCCTAGAACCCGTGCAGTGCTCGGGTTGAAAACGGGAGAAAATCATGGGGTATACGGCCAGATACACGGTCGTGTCAGGTTGAACACGGGCGTGTCAGCTCGAACACGGGCGTGTTCGATACCCGTGTGAGGTTCCAGGTGATTCGATTTTGACGGCGAATGAGGCACACGGCCCTGGACACGGGCGTGTGCCAGGCCGTGTTCGGTCCAGATTGGGCATTTCAGTCCCGAATCGAAGCCGTTCATTTCTTTGACTGAAGATCCAACGGCTGGGGGTTATTCCTGAAGGGATATACCCGGGTTTTGACTTGGGAAACCCTCACTTTTTCCACTTGTTCTCTCTCCAAACCCTTGGAGAAAGAAGAGCTAAGGCAAGAAGAAGAGGAGCTAGATCCGCCATTGGAGGAGCTTCGGAGCTCCGAATCGCAAGCCGACTCCGGATCCACGGAGGCAACGCAAGTGCGGTGATTTCCATCCGATTACTTTTCGATGGCGCCAAAGAGGACCGCAAGGGTAACGATCCTCACTTGTGAGCATGATAGCTCTCTTTCTTAGCATAGGAAGCCCTCTCTCGCGAGTTTGCGAAGAGTTGGAGGCGTTCCTTCGGGTAGATATGTAAAGTCCCCGTTGTTTAGCGTCCGTACACGAGAACGGACATAGGCATTTTGGTTGAAGCCTACCCGGACATGTTAGTCCGGATCGGTGATGTTGCATTGCATAAGGCCGGAGAAGACTCCGTGCTATTTGGTGTTTTCGGGTTTTCTACGCGGTAGATTGCAGCAGGGAGCCTTGGGGACTAACCCAAAGGTGCACCCGGAAAACTGGGCGGACACGAGGTCTTGCCAACTTGGTGGCTTGGAAGCCAACTTGAACATAACCGGGTTATGTGACTTGTGATGAAAATGGGACGCGGTAGAAGTTTGACCTGCGCATATGGTTTAAATTACCGTTGCGGGCGCATATGGTTTAAATTACCGTTGCGTTGTGAGCACGGGTTAGATGGAACCGTACCCACTCTATGTCGTTCGGATTAGGGCCGTTGGCATAGATGAGGGTCTTCGGCGGTCTATGGTTTTAATTACCGTGACCCATGCCAGGAAGACAAACTGCTCATTGCTTGGCCGTCCAAGAGAGGATGGCGGTGAGTCGGCAGACTTAGACTGCGTTCACCAAGAATGTGCCCTGAGTGCACGGGGTGTGTGGCCGTTGAGCCTCCGCCTGTGATGAAATGGCTATATTTATAATGCTCGCTTATGCTAATGAAATGCAGGGAAGGAGCATCGCCGCCCCGAGTTGGGGGCGGGATCGTTATAATTTGGTCAGCATTGCTGACCGTTGCCTTGTTTGCCACCGTGCGGTGATTTGTTTGCTTGCAGGTGCAGCTGGACCAAGCGGTCAATAGCGGGCTAAAGCCCTTTTTGCGAAGCTGGCCCTCGAAGGCCCAAGTGGAAATGTTTTATGTTTTATTCATGTATGGCCGGCCTGCGAGCCGAGGTTTGTAAATCATGTAAAAGACAAGTGAAACATTTTGTACGGCCTTAAGGCCGACTTTTGAGTATTTTGTAATAACATTCCTATTATCATGTTAGTGGACATTCATGCTTGTGCTGGGTTCTTGTTTTGCAACTTATAAACTGCTTCCGCTAGAATGCTCTGTGTAGGACGTTGAGAACGGTTGGATGGTTTCCATACGTAACCACCCGGTCTGTCTGTGGTATATGGCGTCGGGCCCCGGCCGGACCTACTGCTATATGCTATGCGACGGATAGGGGGCGTTACACATTGTGGATGAGAATGATGTGAATGAAAATAGTTGAATGTCATAGACTTGCTTAGCACCGGTCATTTTGAGAGTTGGCGATGATGGCGTGGCGGCATCAATGCATAATAATATATTTGTCATGAGCTTGCATGAAGAAGAGCTGAATGGGTGGTTGGGACGTGAAACGCTTGATCGGTTTGAAGGAGTGCAGCGAGACTTTGACTTGGTTTCATGTAGACTGCATGAATTTCTCGGCCAACGTGACGACTTCGGTAAATATTTCTTTTGCAAACGTCGGGATCGCCACCACGTCAATAAACCTACAAAAATAAATATATATTAAACTAGTAACTAAATTATAAAATAAATGATTTATAAATGAAAATATATAAATTATTATTAATTTTATATTAATTATTAAACTAAAATAAATACTAAAAAAGAGTTATAAATCCAACAAAAATAAATAAAACTTAAATTATTTAACAGATATCAAAAAGATATAATTTATTAACTAGAATAAATAAAATATGATTAATTAAAACTAAATATTAAACTAAATATTATTGTAAAAAATGCGTATATATTACTTATCAATTTCCCCAAATGTCCCATTGAAAAATAGCAAGCAATAATCCTAATGAAGTCCATAATCAATGTTGCGTCTAACGGTAATATTCAGATAATGTTAAGCATTGATTACTTAGGAATTATCGCAATAAACTAATGGACAGGGGAGAGGAAAAGTTCATATCTGGAACAACACAGAAATCGTTGAGCAGAGAACAGAATTCATCGAGCTAGGTCCATAGTTCGTCTAGCTAAGAAGATATATTCGTCGACCAGATAATAGTTGTTCGTCGAACTGAGATCCAAAATCGTCGACCTGAGAATAGATAACTGCTTTCTCTGGAACCTTGCCAACTTTGTGCATCAAGATCGTCGAGCTGAGATTCTGACTTCGTCGACTCGTGTTCCGAGAAATGATTCTTGGACTTTCGAATGTTGAAGTGAAGTATCCAGAGATCGTCGACATGAGATCCAAGTTCGTCGAGCTCAACTCATAGAATTTTCTCTGAGTTCATCGAGCTGAGCACGACTATCATCGACCTAAGTTCGACGAACGTCGAACTCATCTTCTGAGTCTTTAAGATTTCTCCAAGTCTTGAGTGTTTTGCAGTATGTTGATGGTTGGTCCATGCAGTGTTGGCTCTAAGGACATGGCCTAGACTCTAGGACACACACATCACCCTAGTTATACATGTTGGGTCAAACATCCTAGTTTAGTGAACCTAGCCCAAATCCAACTAGGGATCAAACACTTTATGTTGAATTGATTGTACGATTGCACGGTGTGCCCTGTAGCATCGTTAGTGACCGAGATGGGCATTTCACTTCCAATGACAGGAGGCTTATTCATAAACTATTGGGTACCAAGCTAAAGTTCAACACGAGCTTTCATCCTCAGATGGATGGTCATACTCCGAGGTGTAAGATTTGTTGAAATATGAGATTGGTGAAGTAGCTGAGTCTAGCCCAAAGTGCTAGATAGGCAATGCAGGATAGTTGACGTACCCATTCTAGGGAACCACTATAAATCCTTGTGTTTGTGTTGTGTGTTATGTGATTCTGTGTGCTTATTCTTAAATATTTTAATTCCGCTTAAAGACATAGAATTCACCTATTCATCCCCCTCTAGGTGATTTGAGTATATAACTAGATACTTTCAATTGATATGAAAGCGTGGTTGTTCGTTAAAAGCTCAACACCTTGAACAAGATCTCTATCTAGTTGTGAGAGAATAACATGTCTAGATCGATATAAGTAGTGATATGTCCTCAATGAAGCTTAGTATGCTCAACAAGGAATAATAAAAAGTTCATGAAATCTGCCCAAGTATAGAAATTCAACTTCTCGGGAACTCAAAGAAGTATTTCTGAAATTAATCGAAAGTACTCGTGATATTTCATGAAATTTAGATGAATTCGTCGAGTCATCTCGTAACATTTCTCTAAATCAGAACTTCTTCACGTATCATGTCGACAAATTCGCCAAGTTCTCTCGTATCATTTCAACGAATCTGCAGAGTTCTCCCGTGTCATTCAACGAATTTCTACCACTTAGGATACTTTTTCTACTTCATTTATTGGATCAGAAGAGTCAAAAATTACAAAGGTATGTGCCTCTATTTATTCTAAAATGTTAATACTATATACGATGTCCTAATGGCTTCACATATTTCACACTTCCCATCGAAACTATAAGGAAGCTCCTGCCGATTCATCTCCCGACAACAAACAGACACTTTTCTAGCATACTCAAATTCATTCCCGTCCATAACACCCAAAGGCTCTGGAAATGTACAAGTCGGTGGTGAATTTGTACGCACTGGTTTTGCAACAGCATCTGATAAATTTCGAAATGAAATTCTCATGCTAGAAACGGTCTGTATGTCGTTCGTTCTCGAGCATTTGTGCAAGGTCCTCTGTAGAGAAGTTTTCGAATTTTTCAGAAATACAAAGATACGACTTGAAGGTACCATGATCAAGAGCAAGTTTCGAAACAAGATGATTAGACTGAAGTCTAGTTCTCTTAATCGATTCTTGTGGATGCTAGCAATTGAGGAGGAAGATGTCATTTAAGAAATAGATGTTCACAAAGCTCTTTCTTTATATGGTTTGTCTAGAAGTACATCTTCAATCCGGAGAAAAGCTATGAATGAAGAGTGAAAGCCCTTATCTGACATTATTAGAAAATTTTTGCACGAGATGTTCAAGCTCATAGCAGTTGTTATCTACAGGAAAAGGCTAGATTGGGGAGTGGTGTTATTTGATAAGATCAAGGAAAGTCTAAATGAACTGAACTTTAGAAGGATTCTTACTTTGTATCTGAATCATGTTGACAAGTGATTGAGGTTAAACACTCGGAAATTATTTGCGGTCACGCGGCGACCCGGCGGTTTTATTTGAGAAAAAGGCGAAGTGATTTTATTTAGGAAAACGGGTCGCGCGTATTTATTTATTTATTTTGGATATAAAAAAGGGTTTAGATCGAGTTTTAACGAAAGGAGGCAAGTGCACCTATCGTGAGTAGTACAGGATATTCCGGGTGGAATATCGAGGTCGTATTGTTCTCGGGGCCGGTTCGATTATTTCTACTCTTCCCTGGAGGGGACTATTATTTTACCGATAATTATCTTGTCGGGATATTTTATATATAATAAAAAGGCAGTAATAAAAAGGCAGAAAGAAAATGAAAGCATGAAAAGAAAGCAATAAGGTGGTGCCGATGAAGAGCTTAGCTCGATGGCACCGAAAAAACAATTGAACTAAAATAGACTTTAAATAAAAAGAGCTCCTAAATTTCTAATTAATTAAGGCGGAGACTTGGCCGTGGAGGTTCCACTAAAATGAGCTCACCTATCTCTAGGACTATCGCTCACCTGAACGCTAAGACTATTCGACCGAACGCTAGTCCGACGAAGGATTCCTCTTAACGCCCGCATTACGCTAAGAACCCCGCTATTGGGTGGGGAACCCAATCCGGTAGAGTTGGAGCGCCTCCTCTCTCGAGGGTTAGTGCGGAACTCTCTTTGCCAAGGGGTGATCTGTCCATACGCACGGCCTCTCGGCGAGCGTATGGAAAACGGAAATAGGGCCCACACATCGATATGTGGTCCTACGCGTCGTTAACCCCGGGCAAACCTTAAGTACTTTTAATTAATTAGAAAAATTAGACCTTTAATTATTTTAAGCTATTTTATCTGTCCCAATGCTCTTCGATGGCGAGGGCTAAGAACGATTAGCCACTCATCGGAATGGGGACGACTTGCGAGGAAAGCAAAAAAATAAAGCAGTAAAGAAAGCTGAAAAATGAAAGCAGTAAATGAAAGCGGTAAATGAAAGCTGAAAATTGCAAGTCCTACCCAAACGAGTAGGACTGAAGAAAGCTGTAAATTGCGAGTCCCGGCGCAACTGCGTGGGCGGGAGAAATGAAAGCAGTAAAACGCACACACGCAAGTCCTACTCAAATGAGTAGGAGAAAATAAATACGGGTCCTACTCAACCGAGTAGGACAAAATAAATGCAACGCACACACACACTCTCTCGACATAAATAAAAACACACGCACTCTACTGAAATGAAATCCAGCCATTAAACTCAAGTGAGTAGGCGGAAATAAAGAAAATTACAAACTCACGCACTCTACAGAATTAAAATAAGCAGGCGCCATTTAACTCTTAACGAGTAGGCGGAAATAAATGCGCAAGTACAAAAAATGTAAAAAAACTAAGTTATCTAAAATTGAAAACAACTGCATTTCTACCGCTAGAATGCGGTAGAAATGCATAAAAAGAGAAAATAAAAATTAACCGGAAAGAAAGTTTTGCAAATAAACGAAAAAATGCAAGTGCTCGAAAAATTAAAACGAATACATTTCTACCGCTAGAATGTGGTAGAAATGCGTAAAAAGAGAACGAAAAAATTAAAAGAGGAAAAAGTTTTTGAAAATAAAATTGAAAATGCAAGTGTTTGGAAAAACAAAATAACAACATATCCCCTCTTATAATGCTATAAAAACTCCTAAAAAGTGGAAGAAAAGATAAAAGGACGAAAAATTCTAAAAAAAAGTCTAAGTGAAACGAAAATGACAAAACCACTTTAAAATCGTTTTTATAGTTTCATAAGGACGGGTTTTAGAACAAAAACTAAATAGTTATTATGAAAATGAAGACATCTACTTAACAATAAAAAGAAGAAATAACATTTAACTCTCATACACACACGCACACGTATAAAAAAGAACGAAAAACTAAGTTAAAACAAAATGAAAAAAAAAATAAGATTGCAAAGGGTGTGAGTTGCATAGATACATTCCAAAGGCGAAATAAGAGAAGAAAACACATATTTCATTAAATGAAAAGACGAGTTACAAAGACACGAAAATAAAACTAAGGAGGGGGGGGAGAAATTATCCCTTACATAAGCCTTGGAAGCATCCCGACAGCATAACACCTAAGCAAAATGGTGCCCAAAAGGGAACAGAAATCCTAAGCAGCAGCTCTGAATTTATAGAAAAAATTTACAAGGGTCACGCCCTTGGTCACGGGCGTGACAGGGGGCGTGACAGTACTATTTGGAAGGCGGCCGGCGATTTGACGGGAAAGTTGACTTCGGCCTGGACACGTGTCGGTCTCGCAGTGGTCACGCCCTTGGTCACGGGCGTGACAGGGGGCGTGACAGGCAGGTGGATCTGGGCGCGGTGAGCGCCGAAAGTCTTCGGGCGGGTCTTGTCGGGCTAGCTGGAAAGGTCACGCCCCAGGTCACGGGCGTGACTCTGGGCGTGACAGCCGGTGTCGACACTCGACGATCGTCGAGATGAAATCGTCGAGTGGAGTGAACACGGGCTTGGGTCACGCCCCGTGTCGGGTGACACGGGCGTGACCCCGGGCGTGTAAGGCTTTGCACTTCAAAATTGCAGATTTCACAGGAATTTGACGTGTCACGCCCTGGTCACGGGCGTGACCAATATGTCACGGGCGTGACATGTCATTTTTTGGCAGATTTTCATTTTTTCCTGAAAAATAAAATAAACTAAGTTAGTATAATATTTACAAAAATAGGAGCATTTTATTGAATAAAAATAAGTAAAAACGACAAAAATAAATGAAAACATCTAAATTAATGTACACAAAAATAGGTATATTTACAACTTATCAAATACCCCCATACTTAAGCTTTTGCTATTCCAGAGTAAAAGTTGGAGATGAACTTATAAGGAATAAAAGAAATCCTAAGTTTAGCTATCGCTTGAATTAATTAAAAGGAAGATCAAAATAAACATCCGGGGTTAAAGAATTAAATCATAATTTATGAAATGTTATGAATAGAGGAACAGTTTCAAAAAGACTTCTAGAAAAAATAAAATAGAAAGCAAAAATTTATTTTTATTAGTTTAACAAAGATGGATTGGATTTATAAAAAAACTTTAGCTTAAAAGAAGTTAAAGGAAATAATACAATTTAAAAATTATGCTCTCAAAAAAAATTTAAATTAAGTCTAGAATCATTGAAATAGGCTAAGTGGTTTGGTGGTTTATGAAGAAGGCTTGAATATTGAGGTGAGGTAATTTTTTCTCGAACCTCCAAATTTTTTCTTTTGGATAGTTAGGAAAACGAAATCTTATTTTCCTAACTCATAATAAATTTTTTTCTTTCTTCATAATAAATAAATAACCCAATGTATATTTGTAGGAGTAATGAATTTTATCCTCTTACTCCCTATATAATCTTTTTAAATTATTGGGTGCCTATGTTTACGGAACGAAATCTTATTCCCATTGACATAGGATCTTTTAAGGGATAGGGGGGAATCATGTCAATTAAGACACGAAAAAAAATGGAAGTGGCTTTAGTTTTTCAAAAATAAAACTAGCTTTTAATCAAAAAGTTTTGAGAGCAACCTTTTTAAAATGAACGTTCCAATATTTCTAAAAGCATGAAGTAGAAATAATTGAAATCCATGGATGTTATTTTCTAACATAAAAAACGAGCTTCTATTTATAAACTTAGAAGTGGTGGTGAAAAACAAGTTCTCTATTATAAGGAAAGGACATAAAAAATTCTTTAAATCTTAACCCCAGACACTTAAATCTATCAAAATTTAATTAATAAACGAATAGTAAGCAAAGAATAACTAAAATTCGCATACAAATTAACTCGAAACTAGATTTGTGGAAAGCAAAAAGAGTTAAGATATGGTGTATTCGAATTATTTTGTTACATAATTTAACAAAACATTTTTTTTTTGGAATTTTTAGAGTTTTTATCATTTTTTTGTGTTTTAATTATTATCTTTTTAAGATTTTTTTAGATTTTTTATCTTTTTAGGGTTTTTGGGTTTTCTAATTTTTTTATGTTTTTTAGTTTTTGAGGATAAATTATTTACAAGAATGAGGAGAGAAAGAAAAGTTATTTATAAAGAAGATAGGGGGGGAAGAGAGATTTTTACAAAAAAAGCAAAGTAAAAACGCGAATGCGGCCCCGCGAACAGACTCTTATTTGAATGGTTGGTTCGATGAGTCGACCGTCGCGGGCAGGCAAGACGCAAGTTTTTACAAAAAAGAAAATGAGGGGGGAAGAGAGATTTTTTTTTTTTTTTTTTTTTTTGTTTTGAAATTTTATGAAATAAAAACAAGGAAAAACAATAAAAAAATTTTTTTTAGTTTTTTTTTTTTTAATTTTTTGATGTTTTTGTAATTTTATGCGTTTTTGTAAAGTGCAGAAATAAAGAAATACGAAAACACCCCCATACTTAAACCCAACATTGTCCCCAATGTTGCAATGTAAGTATGCGGAACAGATAATATACAAAATATAATAAGTACAAAAAGCAAAAGGGAGGGTAGGAGCTTCCCTAAGACGAGCGCGGGAGGCCCAGGTTGGAACCCTGCATTATTGAGAAGAAAAAGCAAAAAGATAACAGAAAAAATAAGAAAGATAAACTCGGCCTAAAGATCGCGGGCGGTAGGGGGGGCGATGTGTGTGGGGGAGTCGGAGGTAGCTAAGGCCTTAGCCACGTGAGTGTGACGGAAATGCGCACCCCTAACGTGCACAAGAATGAAAAGCGCGCCGAATCAAAATAAATTAAAATATAATAAGTTAAATTAAATTAAAATATATTTTTTAAGTTTTTCAATTTTTTAGTTTTGTAGTTTTTTGTTGTTGGTTTTTTTTTTTTTTCAAAAACAAGAATGAAAATAAAAAATAAAAATATTTTTTGTTAAGTTTTTTTTTTTTTTTTTTCATTTTTTTTTTTTTGAACTTTGTACATTTTTAGGTTTTTGTTTTTAGAGTTTTTGTTTTTTTTTTGTTTGTTTTAAGATTTTTTTAGATTTTTAGGATGTATAGAAAATGACGTCATTTCAAAAAAATATTTTATAAATAATAATAATATGATAAAAACAGATATATATATATTTCCAAGTTTTTGTTTTTTTTTTCTTTCTTTTTAAAGTAGTTTTTTTTTTGTTAATAGTATTATTATAAATAGATTTTTTTTTTTTCAAAAATAAGGTAAAATTAATAGATTTCCAGGGTTTAAAATAACGAACCTAAAATTCCCCGGCAACGGCGCCAAAAACTTGATTGAGGTTAAACACTCGGAAATTATTTGCGGTCACGCGGCGACCCGGCGGTTTTATTTGAGAAAAAGGCGAAGTGATTTTATTTAGGAAAACGGGTCGCGCGTATTTATTTATTTATTTTGGATATAAAAAAGGGTTTAGATCGAGTTTTAACGAAAGGAGGCAAGTGCACCTATCGTGAGTAGTACAGGATATTCCGGGTGGAATATCGAGGTCGTATTGTTCTCGGGGCCGGTTCGATTATTTCTACTCTTCCCTGGAGGGGACTATTATTTTACCGATAATTATCTTGTCGGGATATTTTATATATAATAAAAAGGCAGTAATAAAAAGGCAGAAAGAAAATGAAAGCATGAAAAGAAAGCAATAAGGTGGTGCCGATGAAGAGCTTAGCTCGATGGCACCGAAAAAACAATTGAACTAAAATAGACTTTAAATAAAAAGAGCTCCTAAATTTCTAATTAATTAAGGCGGAGACTTGGCCGTGGAGGTTCCACTAAAATGAGCTCACCTATCTCTAGGACTATCGCTCACCTGAACGCTAAGACTATTCGACCGAACGCTAGTCCGACGAAGGATTCCTCTTAACGCCCGCATTACGCTAAGAACCCCGCTATTGGGTGGGGAACCCAATCCGGTAGAGTTGGCGCGCCTCCTCTCTCGAGGGTTAGTGCGGAACTCTCTTTGCCAAGGGGTGATCTGTCCATACGCACGGCCTCTCGGCGAGCGTATGGAAAACGGAAATAGGGCCCACACATCGATATGTGGTCCTACGCGTCGTTAACCCCGGGCAAACCTTAAGTACTTTTAATTAATTAGAAAAATTAGACCTTTAATTATTTTAAGCTATTTTATCTGTCCCAATGCTCTTCGATGGCGAGGGCTAAGAACGATTAGCCACTCATCGGAATGGGGACGACTTGCGAGGAAAGCAAAAAAATAAAGCAGTAAAGAAAGCTGAAAAATGAAAGCAGTAAATGAAAGCGGTAAATGAAAGCTGAAAATTGCAAGTCCTACCCAAACGAGTAGGACTGAAGAAAGCTGTAAATTGCGAGTCCCGGCGCAACTGCGTGGGCGGGAGAAATGAAAGCAGTAAAACGCACACACGCAAGTCCTACTCAAATGAGTAGGAGAAAATAAATACGGGTCCTACTCAACCGAGTAGGACAAAATAAATGCAACGCACACACACACTCTCTCGACATAAATAAAAACACACGCACTCTACTGAAATGAAATCCAGCCATTAAACTCAAGTGAGTAGGCGGAAATAAAGAAAATTACAAACTCACGCACTCTACAGAATTAAAATAAGCAGGCGCCATTTAACTCTTAACGAGTAGGCGGAAATAAATGCGCAAGTACAAAAAATGTAAAAAAACTAAGTTATCTAAAATTGAAAACAACTGCATTTCTACCGCTAGAATGCGGTAGAAATGCATAAAAAGAGAAAATAAAAATTAACCGGAAAGAAAGTTTTGCAAATAAACGAAAAAATGCAAGTGCTCGAAAAATTAAAACGAATACATTTCTACCGCTAGAATGCGGTAGAAATGCGTAAAAAGAGAACGAAAAAATTAAAAGAGGAAAAAGTTTTTGAAAATAAAATTGAAAATGCAAGTGTTTGGAAAAACAAAATAACAACATATCCCCTCTTATAATGCTATAAAAACTCCTAAAAAGTGGAAGAAAAGATAAAAGGACGAAAAATTCTAAAAAAAAGTCTAAGTGAAACGAAAATGACAAAACCACTTTAAAATCGTTTTTATAGTTTCATAAGGACGGGTTTTAGAACAAAAACTAAATAGTTATTATGAAAATGAAGACATCTACTTAACAATAAAAAGAAGAAATAACATTTAACTCTCATACACACACGCACACGTATAAAAAAGAACGAAAAACTAAGTTAAAACAAAATGAAAAAAAAAATAAGATTGCAAAGGGTGTGAGTTGCATAGATACATTCCAAAGGCGAAATAAGAGAAGAAAACACATATTTCATTAAATGAAAAGACGAGTTACAAAGACACGAAAATAAAACTAAGGAGGGGGGGGGAGAAATTATCCCTTACATAAGCCTTGGAAGCATCCCGACAGCATAACACCTAAGCAAAATGGTGCCCAAAAGGGAACAGAAATCCTAAGCAGCAGCTCTGAATTTATAGAAAAAATTTACAAGGGTCACGCCCTTGGTCACGGGCGTGACAGGGGGCGTGACAGTACTATTTGGAAGGCGGCCGGCGATTTGACGGGAAAGTTGACTTCGGCCTGGACACGTGTCGGTCTCGCAGTGGTCACGCCCTTGGTCACGGGCGTGACAGGGGGCGTGACAGGCAGGTGGATCTGGGCGCGGTGAGCGCCGAAAGTCTTCGGGCGGGTCTTGTCGGGCTAGCTGGAAAGGTCACGCCCCAGGTCACGGGCGTGACTCTGGGCGTGACAGCTGGTGTCGACACTCGACGATCGTCGAGATGAAATCGTCGAGTGGAGTGAACACGGGCTTGGGTCACGCCCCGTGTCGGGTGACACGGGCGTGACCCCGGGCGTGTAAGGCTTTGCACTTCAAAATTGCAGATTTCACAGGAATTTGACGTGTCACGCCCTGGTCACGGGCGTGACCAATATGTCACGGGCGTGACATGTCATTTTTTGGCAGATTTTCATTTTTTCCTGAAAAATAAAATAAACTAAGTTAGTATAATATTTACAAAAATAGGAGCATTTTATTGAATAAAAATAAGTAAAAACGACAAAAATAAATGAAAACATCTAAATTAATGTACACAAAAATAGGTATATTTACAACTTATCAACAAGGATGAGTTTGATATGTCCTCTAGAAGGCCCATACATCACCTGAAGAAGATAGATTCCACCATCTTTAGTAGATGGGAGCGAAGAATTCGAAAGGTAGGTGGGATAACTGAAGTTACAGTAGAGGAAGAGTTCTTTGATGATGAAAGAATACTGTCTCTAGACCCTAATGAAGCACATGAGAACTTTCGTGCAGTTACTGAGGAGGGTAACCTCATTCCAATGAATGATGAAAGTCTGGCAGACATTTTTGATCAATTTCTAGTCAGTTCAGATGCTGTAGAGACAATGGTTTTAGAAGATTCTCAGGCTGATGTTTTTCAAGATGTTATTACTTCTATGGTGGTTGATGAAAGTGTTCTTAGTGAGAAGGAACTTGCTGTAAAAGCTGGGGGAGAGCTATTAGCACACTCTTCCCAAGAGGACCTATGAGAGGTTAAAGTCCTTGCAGAGGGGGAGAAGGTGGATGTGCTCCCTGAAGTAGTTCAAGATAATGAGTTTGTTCGTTCTGAAGAGTTTCAAGTATAAAAAATTATTATGCTTTCTGAAATAGGAAGAAAAGCAGTGATGATTTTTCATATCCAAGAGCATGTAGGAGGAGGCTTGATCCAAGAGGACCATTGCTCATTGATAAATTCTGGTGAGAGGGAGGATGCAGATATACCTCCTGCCCAAGACCCACTGACTCTAGGGGGAGCTTCTTCATGTAGCAAAGAAACTAATGCCAGAGTAGAAGTTCTAAGATCTGGGGGAGAGAGTGCCCCTCCTACTGAAAATTCACTTTTAAAGTCCATATAGGCCATGTTAGCCATGCAAAAAGATCACTTTGACTTTTCTCTGAAGCAAGTTGTAGACAGAGTGGCAGAAGTATAGAAACATCTATCCTATCACCTAACTCAAGTAAATCAAATGGATTATCTGCAAAACTCTCTTATTGAATGGTTAACCCAAGGGGGTAAGGCCATTGACCTTTTCGATAATGAGCATCAATCGAGACTATAATGAAACAACACATCTTTCTAAATCTCATGATGCCATGATTTATGTTGATGCGCGAAAACGACACCGGGGCAGCTAACATGGAGGGGGTGTTCGATCTCACAAACTAGGAGGGGAAGAGGATGATGGTTGCAGGGATAGAGGAGAAGAGGGAAGCTTCTGAGTGCTCGAGAGTGGAGAAAGCAACTTGTCAAGGAGTTGCGGGGATAGATGAGAGGGTGCTGAGAGCAGAGGCGAAGCTTAATCAACAGAGAAGGTTGATCAAGAGAGGAGGAGGTTGATTAGGAGCTGTCGAGCAGACGGTAAATATGATGGTTGAGCTTGCAGGTTGGTTGCCGAGAGAGCTGAGCTGAGCTATTTAGATGAGAGAGAGAGGGGGCCTCTAGCAGCAGCAACAGCAGACTTCGCCCGCCGCGGCTTAAATGCCACTCTTGCGACGGGCTTTCCTTTGATTAATAGCGAGAGCTACAACTCGGTAGTACACCTTTTCAAGAAAGCAATAATGGGGTACAATGGGAAGCTGGCGGCTAAGGAAGAAGTGCTAGAAGAGGTCACGCGGACAGAGCTAGGCAGGCTAGCAGACCGCGTAGCTAAGTAAAGGAAGCATACCGCATGGACTGAAGATCTATGTCGGCAGGCCGCGCGGCTAGATGCGCAGAGGAGGGTGCGGTCTGAGAAACGGAGTCCGCAATAGTTGAGCTGGCTGGCTGACTTTGAGCGTGAGCACTTTGGCGATGATGAGACCTCGAGAGCTGACCCACAAAATGAGAGGCATGGGGGGCTATTTATAGGCCCGAGGAGGTAACGGCTTGCGGTGACGTTACCCACGGTGAGACGGTAACTAGAGCGAGAAAGAGATGAAGTCCGCCGAGTCCGCAACAGGCTGCGCGTACTGGGACTTGGTAATGAAGCCGGAGCTGCTGGCAGAAATGGGAGACTCAGTGGCGGACTGTGATGCGGGTCCATGGAGTCCGTCACTTCTGAGCTGGGACTATCCGCCTACTGCTGGGTTGGCGGATGCTGGAAGCTATGTGGCGGACTGTGAGGAGATTCCGCGAAATCCGCCACTGCTGAACTGATCGAGCTGCAAGTGGGTGCGGGCAGCAGAGTGCCCGCTGAGTCTGGCGAGTACGCATTAGGTTATGCGGACTAGGAGTGCCTTCTGAAGGATTTGATGCCTGGCGGGCTGGAAGGAGTCCGCCACTACCGACTGAGTCCGCACGAAGACTGCGGACTGAGGAGGAAGCTGCTACTACTGGCTGAGCCTGCGACAGGCCTGCGGACTGAGGAGGAGTTGACCCCATTGCTGCTGAGAAGCTGGTGCTGGCTAAGGAAAGGGCGGACTGCATAGAGAGTCCGCCAAGTCCGTCGAGTCCGCAGCTCTGCAAGGTCGAGTCTGCTTATGTTGGAGATGGAGAGCCTAGCAGTTGAGGCTTTTGGGGTTCACCAATGAAGGCAGACTGGAAGTTTAGATCACACTTCGAGTCCGCCCAGCTCACGAGGAACTTGGATGCTGCTGGTCTTGTCGGATAGCCGGAATTGGAGTCCGCGCCTTACAGGAGGACTGGAGGAGTCGGTTGCCCATGTTGCTGGGTGAATGGACTGAGCGACCTGTTACCGGCCCGGGCGGATAGGGAGTTGAGTCTGGCAGAGCGGGACCTGCGGATACAACCTTGTGGTTAAGCCGAAAAGGGGGCGGCCTGCAGAGACAGACTGCGGAAGCAGTCCGCGGACCCTACCGACCAAGGAAAGGCGCGCGGCCTGGACGGTCAGACCGCTGAGACCGCGCAGGCCGCGCGGCCTGGGCGAACAGAAAATTCTGTCCGCCCTCCCTAGGGCACCATGACCTCCAAGAAAAACACTGGGCAGGCCGTGACGAGCGAGCTGGATCCCTTGGGAAGGATGGCCGATTTCGGGGTTAACATAATCCCCTCACTTTCTTAAGTTCCGAATAGAACTTCGAAAAAGTTGGAGACCTATGAAAATCGTGATCCACCCCAACGGTAAGAGAAGGGGGGCAAGGAGATATAGAACCTGAAGCCACTCCTTAGGAGTCTGGTGCTGCCTGTCTCTTTTCCTGCAAGGGGAAAGTTAGGGTAGGCATGTATGGGTGGTACATTGAGTGTGTACCTGAGTTCGCCTTTGCAAAATGAATAAGGTGTGTCTTCCACTAAGTTCTGCAAAATGAAAGTGAGAGGAAAACATAGAAACATAATTACTTACAAGTACCTGATGGAGGCTTGCAATTGTTGAAATTTGTGAAGTGGAAGTGGGTGAAGGGACAGGCCGGGCGTCCTGGGGCGGACAGCTTTGGCGGACTCGGCGGATTGGGCGGACTGTGATGTGCGGCCTGGTGGAAGGTCTAGTGGAAAGCCGGCTGTCTTCTGAGCGGCTTGTTGCATGGAATCCGTGGACTATGCGGCCTGGTTTCTGCGGATAGGATGTTTGCTGATTGGCTTTGCCAAGGAGCGGCCTGAGCGGATGGAGGCTTGCGGACTGGTGCTTTGCTCAGTGGCCGCGGGTGCAAGCTTGTGCTGATAGGAGGTTTGGCTCGTGTCCGCGGGTAGCTTGCGGACTGTTGTGTCTGCGGTGTGGGCTGTTGCGGACTGTTCTTAGAGCTTGGCTGAGGCCTTGTCGAGCTCTGGTATTACAGCAGGTGCCCTGCTGTGGAGATCGATTGGCGGACTGGGCTTGGAGTCCGGGGATGGCTGCTGCGTTGGATAGTAGTGCGAGGAGCTCGCGGACTGATGGCGGTCTGTGCTAGGGTGTTTGCCGGACGGGAGTTTGTGTCCGCCATGCTCGCATTGGCCTTTGATGGTTTTGGACTTGATCACACTTTGTGCCAAGACCATGGTGTCCACGGTATCCGCCAAGTCCGATGTGACCGGGCGGACTGTTGCTGTCTGCCTTTGGTCGTGGACTTGTGGCGGATTGAGGTGTGAGTCTTGCGGACTGCCTCGGGTTGGTGCGGACTGCCATTAAAGGGGGTTGCTGTCCTGCAGTGGTTGGAGCTTTGCGGGCTGATGCCTTGTCCGCATAGCTTGGGCGGACTGGAGAGGGTTCGTCAATGGTTGCATTGCTCCTGGCGGTTTTCCTTGGTATCCGGCTAAGTCTATGCGGACTCGGCGGACGAGTTTTGCTATCGCGCGGGCTGGGGTGGTGACGCTATCTCTTGGGCGGTGACCACACTCCTCACCTTGCCTATAAATAGGACCCCCTGGCACATCTACAGTAACCCAAGTAACTTGAGTGAACAGTAAGTTGGGTTGAGCGAAGTGCTGCGGTCTGTGTTTATCAGTCCGCGCGGATTGTTTCAGGGTGACGGTTTGCTGTGTGCAGGTCGCGCGGGTAGCTTCAAGGAGCCAGGAGTTTGGTTGTGACTTCGGTCAAGTACTTGGAAGTGTGCGGTCTCTGCGGAGTCAGCAGGAGGTCGCTCTGCGGCTTGTCAGCTCTGTTTCATCTTTGCCAGCTTCAATAACCTGTCTGCCGGCTTCAGGCGGGTAGGGGTGTTCCTCAGTTCAGGTTCAGCAGGAGGCGAATAACGGTGTGTCCGCGCGGCCTCGCGGATTCGGTGGACTCCGTGGCTATTCGGCGGATTGTAGTGTAGCTTCGGCGAGCTTAGCGGTCTTGGCGACCTCGGCGACCTCGCGGTCTCGGCGAACTACGGTGCTGTCCGCCCGGCTTGTTTTTTGGTGCTTTCTGTTTACAGCTGTTATACTAGCGAAATCATGTCTCGCTATATATGCCTCGTGTTGTAAAGAAGTAAATGTATAAAAGACCTGCTTGTGCTTCAATTGTTTGTTGGGATTTACCTCTGTTCCTTGGTTTCCGCTGGTTCAACGTGAGAACTGGGTAGTTCCGAAGATATTAATTTGGCGTTTGGGCTATCTTGCTGACCACGTTGAGAAAATATAACAGCAAGCACCTATTATCCTCTACAAAAAAGGACGGATGAAGAGTGTACGAGAAGGAAAAATGAGTTGCAAGTACCTGGAAGGGACTTGCAAGTCTTTGCTTGTTTTTGTAAAAGAAGAGTTAAAGGTATGCGCAGTATATGAAAGTAACTTGCAAGTACCTGTGAAAGGGCTTCCAAGGGTCTGCTGATTTCTGCAAGAAGGTTAGGAGCATGTATTGCGTATAAAGAATAAGCTGCAAGTACATGAATGAGACTTGCAGGTGTCTGCTAATCTCTGCAAGGAAAGAGTTAGGAGCAGACATATACATGAAAGGAGCTTGCAAGTACATGTGGAGAAGGCTTGCAAGTGTTTTCTAATCTCTGCAAAAAGAAGAGTTAGAAGCAAACACATATATATGAAAGAAGCTTGCAAGTACCTGAGAGAAGGCTTGCAAGTGTTTGCTAATCCCTGCAAGGAAAGAGTTACAAGCAAACATATATATGAAAGAAGCTTGCAAGTACCTGAGATAAGGCTTGCAAGTGTTTGCTAATCTCTACAAAAAGAAGTGTTAGAAGCAAACAAATATATATGAAAGAAGCTTGCAAGTACCTGAGAGAAGGCTTGCAAGTGTTTGCTAATCTCTGCAAGGAAAGAGTTAGAACCAAACATATATATGAAAGAAGCTTGCAAGTACCTGAGAGAAGGCTTACAAGTGTTTGCTAATCTCTGCAAAAAGAAGAGTTAGAAGCAAACAATATATATGAAAAGAGCTTGCAAGTACCTTGGAGACGGCTTGCAAGCATCTGTTGATCACTGCAAAGAGAAAAGAGTGAGCAGCAAGCATATCATAATGAACTAAATTACAAGTACCTGGATGAGGCTTGCAGGTGTTAACTGTTGATGAGATAAGGGCGATATGACCCAATAGCAAGGAAAATGCCTGATGAACTCTTTATCATGAATCCTAGATCAATAAATCGAGCGTTAACTGTTGATATGGCTAGATGGACATGATCAGATTAGCAGAGAAGGAACTTGACGAATTCTGCCAATCTTAACCAGATTGCAATAGCATGGCTTTGATGATTGAGGAGAGTAAGATTCTTTGATCAATGCTTGATACCATTAGATTTTGATAAGAACAATGAATAGCTCTGTGACTCTTCATCTGATGGCGCTTAAGCAGGCAGTGAATAGAAGATGAGAGTAATAGATCTTGCATAAGTAGAGGGATTGTAAGTCATCATCCAATGGAACTTGAGCAAGCGATGCATATAAGATAAGCATAGGCAAAATGAATGCAATAAATCCCTTTGGTAGGTCGGATTAACCTGTTCATCTGTGAAAGAGGACAGTTGACAAAAAGAGGTCTATACTCGGAATGACTAAAGAAGGTTGAATGCTGCCACAGGTGTTCCCCGTGGGCCTTATGCATCACTCGCTAGATGCACTGCTCACTTGCCTTGGGTACAATCATCACTGATCAATGAGACTAGTTGCGCCAAGTGGCTTATTGCTTGTCTGTGGATTGATTAGTGGAATTGTGGGAACCTGCGAAGGCACGGATCGAGAGTACCAGAGAGTGTTCGGCCATCACAGTTGTGAGATGATCGAAGAGACAAGGCTACGCTTGATCGCCATTGCTTGTCAAGCAAAGATCATCGTAACTGTAATGTTTCCTTTGCAAAGCATAGCAGAGCTAACACATGGGGCTCCCTTAGCACACACTCTGTGTCAGATGCCGGCTAGGATCCTAAGTCTGAAGCCCAACATCGTAGATTGAACGGCTCCCACTACACATATGGGTATACTCCCGCCATATGTGGTCGAAGCGGAGGTGCCAGAGAACATTCTATGGAGGGAGCATTCCAGACTTGGTGATATCTCATTGGTGTACTGATCTCTTTGGCAAAGAGAAAAGAGGAGGTAGAAGCATCACAAAAAGGGAACTTTGTTAGTATAAGATCCCAGATAAAGGCTTTGTTGAAAAGTAGAAATGAACACTGAGAAGTGCTTTGAAATGAAAATGTCTGAAAAGAGTAAGGGAGAGAGTTGAGATAACCCATCAGAGTTGTGAGAGAATTTAAAGGAATGTGAAGTCCTTTGCTTGCTTAGAATAGCCTTCCAAACACACCCTCGTCGTCAGCATCGAAGCATTCAATAGCTTGGTTATCAATGAGGAGAGGAAGCTCTTCGACTCGGTTCACTCCTTTGGAGGAGCAAGGAACATCTGCAACTTCTTTGCCTTTTGAAGTTGACGGATCAGGGCGATCTTCTTTAGAAAGCAGGTCACGCATCTTGCCCTGCCGGAGCATCCTTTGCACAAGCTGGCGGAGTGCTCGACAGTTTTCAGTTGGGTGACTTGAATCTTTGTGGAATTCGCAATAAGTCTCTGAGTCTTTAGACCTTTGATTGGCTGGTCGGTAGGGCTTCTTGTAGTTTGCCCTTTCTTTCATGATTCGGCTTACTTATTGCATGGCCTCGTCGAGATCAAACTCATGCAAGTCACTGTCTTGCTGCTGAACTACTGCTATTTGAGAAGAAGCTAGCGGTAGCAATGGGTCTTGAGCACGATCACGGCTCGGGAAGGAGTATCGAAGGCTTTGAAACCTTCTCTCCTTTCTTGATTGAGATGGGAAATTATTGCGAGGAGACCTCAGAGGCTGATTATGAAAAGGATCTTTCTCTGATAAGATCTTGGAGACGAAGCCTGGATTGCTCTTTTCGCCTCAGATGTACGAGTTGGCAAGAGCAATCAACTCTTGGTAGGTTCTTGGAGCACGGACATTGGCTTCAAATTTGAGAGGCTCTACACAAAGACCGTGAATAAGAGCCACTCAGTACATTTCTTGATCAGCAATTTTGATGTCCAAAATCTCTCTTTGGAATCGATCAACAAACTGAGAACAAGTTTCATCACTGCGCTGCTTGATCTCAAAGAGGGCTTCAGGACCGCCCTTTCTCTTGTTGGAGGTAGAGAATCTGAGAAGAATCTCCCTTCGTAGATCAACGTAGGAAGTGATGGAGTGAGGACGAAGGCCATAGAACCAGTCCCTCACTTGCCCATCAAAGGTTGTGACAAGGAGCTTGCATTTAGTTGCATCTGAAAGGGTTATGAGCGCAACGGCTGACTCAAAAGCTTGACGGTGTTTCACTGGATCAGTCTCTCCAGTGTAGATTGGTAGTCGAGGCTCTCTGAAGTTTGCTGGAGTAGGCTCATGGCGAACATTCTCTGTGAATGGTGAAGGTTCTTCTTGCTCTCCTACAACATAAGGAAAGAAGGGGGCATAAGCTGCAGCTACAAAAGAAGCGGGAGGATAAAAAGGAAAAGTTGCTGCATGAGGAGCAAAGGTAGGACCTGGAGGGTAAGGATGACTTCCCTGAAAGTTGAGAAATCGAGCTGGGCTTCCCCGGGCTGCTTCCCGAAAGAAGTTTTGGCGAGCAGCAATCTCTTCATCTTGAGGTCGCAGAGGCACTGCAGGACCTTGCGGGATGGTTGTTGTGTAAGGAGGAGGATAGACTGGCGGGCAAGCTCGAGGATAAGCTTGCTGATGTTCCAATGTTGGCGTTGGGTTGATCGGAGCAGCTGGTGTAACAACCCCATCCATTCATATGATATATTCTAGAAGGTCCGGCCGGGGCCCCACAGGATATATCACAAAACAGTCGGTGAAGGTACAGGATGATACCAGAGTCGCGCATCGCACCTAACACAAAGCATTCTAGCGGAAGCCTAGACTACAACTTGAACTCCTCATGAATGTCCAAACATAAAACTCCACATTTTATATCATATAGGAATGTCTTACAACACGTACAAAAGAGTTGGCCTTATGGCCTATACAGGGCTTTCACACAGTGGCCTAAACAATTGGCGCGCAGGCCGACCACAAGAAAAGAAAACACAAAAAAGAACACAGCTAGCCTTCGAGGGCTAGCAGCAGCAGCAACAACAACACCCGCAGGAACATCAGCCTCTATGCGATCCGCTCGGCTCTCCAGCACCTGGAAAGGGACAATCCACCCACCGGTGGCAAACAAAAGCAACGGTCAGCGTTTAGCTGACCAAATTATAACGACCCTACCCCTTCTCTCGGGGCAGCGGTAATCTTCCCTGCAGGCATATTAGATCACAAGTATGGCAAGCTATATCATCAAAATGTGCTTTCACGCACACAAGCCATCACAACCGTTCGCCGCCCGGCCCAACGGTCCGTGCACTCAGGGCACATTCTTGGTGTTCTTGCAACCTCTTGCCCACCACCGTATCAGGGTTATATCACCCAACGGTAAATCTCTTGAGCATTTCCTCCATGGCGTGCAGCCGGAGTTAGTCTTCCTACACCGGGATGGCCCGTAGCCCCCCATTGTGTCATGGCGCGCAGGCCGAAGACTCTTACTATGCGCTCCAACAGACCGCACTTTTTGGTCTCATGTTAGACGGACATAGCGCAGGTCGGATCCTCCACCCCCCGTTGCTCAAATCGCCTTGCCTTCTCCGAGTACGGCGTACTCATGGCTATATCAAAGGCGCGGGTCGGTCTCACCAATCCTGTTCTTGGCATTCAAGCCTGGGTATTTCGCTATACCCATTTCCTCACAGCAACAGCGGGTCTTTCCTGGGCACACCAGTACTTCCTGTGACTCTCTCCACATGTGGACACCGCACAAGCACAAATGTCAGGGGTCTTTCCTGGGCACACCAGTACTTCCTGTGACTCGCTTCACAGGTGGACACCCTATGTCATCAAGCATCACAAAAGGGCCTTTCCTGGTCCCACCAGTACTTCCTGTGCTTCATTCACAGGTTGGACCCAAAAACATCCCATGGCTATTTTCCTGGGCTACCACCCCAGTACTTCCTGCTACTCCTTTTCGCAGGCATAACCCGTAGACTCCTTACACTACACGTTTATCACGGAGTCTTCTCCGGTTCGTATGCAACATCACCAATCCAGACCAACCTGTCCAGATGGGCTTCACACAGCATGCCTATTCCGTACTCCATTTCCGGATCTATATGCTAACAAAAGGGGATATCAAGTATCCACCCAAAGATTCCCAAAATCAGCCACCTCTTGGTGGGGGAAATCACAAGATATGCCAAAAAGAAAGCCGTCACATGGCTAGGAAGAAAAGTCGTTACCCTTGACGACCGCTTCGGTGCCATGGCCTGAAAGCTAGCTTGCAAGACTCGCAAGATCGTCTCTTCCACAACGCTGGTTTCGGATCTCTCGTCGGTAAACCGCAGCACCAGCAGCAGCAGACCCCTTTCCTTCTTCCTCCTCCTTTCTCTCTCTCTTTCTCTCTTCACTTGAAGAAAGTTCAAGGCCAAAGAAATGAGAAGTCTTTCTCTGATTTCGGCCCTTAAGGAAAAAGAAGAAGAAGCTTCAGCCCTTGGATCTAGACTGAAGGAATGGACGGCCACGATTCTGCCAAAAACACATATTTTGACCCGACACGGCCTCGAACACGGCCGTGTGCCAGGCCGTGTGCCTCAAGCGGTGGTCAACTGACTTATCCAAACCAGTGACACGCTCATGGGACACGCCCGTGTCATGGGCCGTGTCACCAACACGCCTTCAGACACGCCCATGTCTGTGGCCGTGTACCTGGGGAAAAAAAATCCCAAATCATCCCGAGACTTCACACGGCCTGTGACACGCCCGTGTCCCAGGCCGTGTGCCCAGACACGGCACAAAGACACGCCCTGTCGAGATCCTTCGGCGGGCTGAGTTCGTCGCCTGATTTGACACGCCCTGTGACACGCCCGTGTCACAGGCCGTGTTCAACACTCGACACTCACTTCCCGACACTCGACGATCGTCGAGACAAAATCGTCGAGCATACGACACGGCCTTGGACACGCCCGTGTCCTGGGCCGTGTGCCTCCTCTCGACGCATCGTCGAGAGAAAAATCGTCGAGACAAAAGCCGATCGTCGACACAACCTCGACACGCCCTGCGACACGCCCGTGTCGCAGGCCGTGTCAACTGACACGCCCTGGGACACGCCCGTGTCCCAGGCCGTATCACCCAAAATGCCTGTTTCCGAACTTTGGGCTGTTACAATCCTCCCCTCCTACAAGAAATTTCGTGCTCGAAATTCAGACATAGGAAAGGTAATAGAAAACAGCAAGAAAAATGTGACAACATATATAAAAGTTGATGTTACAACATTCTTGCTACAGGTTACAAAAACAGCTCAGGGAACTCTTCTCGCATGCTCTGCTCGCATTCCCATGTCAGTTCTTCACGGCCGCAGTTGTCCCACCGGACTTTTACCATACCGACCGTCTTGTTCCGCAACTATTTTTCGGCTCGATCTTCGATCTGAATGGGTCTAACTTTCGTTGTTAGCCCATACTCCACCGGCACACGATCATCCGCGATCACTTGAGTTGGATCTTTTACGGCCTTCCGAAGCACCGAGATGTGAAAGACATCATGTAACCCACCCAAGTCCGCCGACAGAGCTAGCCGATAAGCCGCTTCGCCAACTCGCTCAACCACTTCAAACGGACCCAAATATCTGGGACTCAACTTTTTCAATCGTCGAATCCTGGAGACACCTTTGAATGGCTTGATCTTCAAGGAGACCCAATCGCCAACCACAAATTCTACGTTCCGGTGCTTGGCGTTGTAGTACTTCGCATGTCGATCTTGAGCAATAAGCAATCTCTCTCGAATCGTCTGTATGGTTGAGTTTGCTTCCTCAACCTCATTTGGTTTAACAACCCGAGCTTCGCCCGCTTCGACCCAAGCCAAGGGAGTACGACACTTCCGTCCATATAGGGCTTCATATGGTGCCATCCCAATGCTTGCCTGGTAGCTGTTATTATATGGAAACTCGACCATATAGAGATGATCTTCCCATCTCTTTCTGAAGTCAAGGGCGCACATTCGGAGCATGTCCTCCATTGTTCTGTTGGTACGTTCAGTTTGGCCATCCGTTTGTGGATGAAAAGCCGTACTGAAAGTCAACTTTGTGCCCAACAGTCGGTGAACTAGCCTCCAATCATTTGACGTGAATCGCCCATCTCGATCACTTACGATGCTCCGAGGAACACCGTGAAGACGCACAGTCTGGTCAACATATAACTTTGCCAAACTTTCAACTGAATCATCCCGCCTGTTCGGGAGAAAATGTGCTACTTTCGTTAGCCGGTCAACAATCACCCAAATGGAATCATTTTCTCGCTGCGATCTTGGCAACCCATGCACAAAATCCATGGAAATATCATCAAATTTCCACTCTGGGATCGGCAGTGACTTCAAATAACCGCCCGGCTTTTGGCATTCCGCCTTCACCATCGCACATGTTTGGCATTTGGATACATAAAGGGCAACATCTTTCTTGAGCCCTGGCCACCAGAAAAGCTTCTTCATATCATTGAACATCTTTGTGCTCCCGGGGTGAATGGAATACTTGGTATAATGCGCTTCATACATCAGTTCTTCCCTCAGTTTCCCCACATTTGGGACGCACAAACGACCCTCTTTTCGCAAAAGACCGTCATTCCAGGTGAATTTGCCTTCTGGCCCTTGATTCACATAGCGCAAGAGATCGTTATCCAACTCCGTTGCCCGTCGAACTCGGTCCACAAGGTCACATTGTACCTCGGTCCAGTTCAAACATGCAATGGCAGTGGAATTCTTGTCAACACAATAGATCTCCAATGCCTCCAACTCCTGGATAAGACGTTCATCATGCCTTTGTAACCAATTTGCTCTAACCGGAACTCGTCGACTCAAGGCATCCGCGACAACATTCCCCTTCCCGGGTGTATAGTGAATCTCGAAAGTGTAGTCCCCAAGGAACTCCAACCACCTTCGTTGTCGCATGTTCAACTCTTTCTGCTCCAATAGATACTTTAGACTCTTATGATCGGTATAGATCTCCACCTTCACGCCATAAAGGTAGTGTCGCCACAGCTTGAGTGCAAAAATCACCGCCGCTAATTCCAAATCATGGACGGGATAGTTTCGCTCGTGCACCTTCAGCTGGCGTGAGCCATAAGCAATCACCTTTCCGTTCTGCAAAAGAACGCAGCCTAAGCCGCTCCCTGAGGCATCACTATAAATCACAAATCCATCGGTTCCACATGGCGAAGACAACACTGGTGCCGTGGTCAACCGAACCTTCAGCTCTTCAAAAGCTCGTGCACACTCTGGCGTCCAAACGAACTTCTAATCTTTTCGCGTCAGTGTGGTTAGCGGCAAAGCGATCCGCGAGAAGTTCTCCACAAATCTTCTATAGTAGCCCGCAAGTCCAAGGAAACTCCTGACCTCGGCCACGAAAGACAACATTGGCCATTCTTGTATGGCTTTTATCTTCGCTGGATCAACTGCAATGCCCGCTCCACTCACCACATGGCCCAAAAATGCCACTGACGATAGCCAAAACTCGCACTTCGAGAACTTGGCATATAGCTGATTTTGCCTCAACGTATTCAACACCAACCGCAAGTGACTCTCATGCTCAGCTTTGGACTTCGAGTATACCAGGATATCATCAATGAACACTATCACAAACAGATCCAGGTACTCACGAAAAATACAGTGCATCAGATCCATAAACACCGACGGCGCATTACACAATCCAAAGGGCATGACTGTGAACTCATAGTGCCCATAACGCATTCCAAATGCGGTTTTGGGAATGTCACCTTCCTGAATTCTTAACTGGTAATAACCAGACTTCAGGTCCAACTACGAATAGACCGTAGATCCCACCAGCTGATCAAATAATTCATCAATCCGAGGTATAGGATACTTATTCTTCTCGGTCAGCTTATTCAATTCACGATAATCGATACACAACCGTAACCCACCATCTTTCTTCTTTACAAAAAGCACAGGCGCGCACCAAGGTGACATACTTGGGCGGATATAACCTTGCTCTAGCATTTCTTGTAGTTGAACCTTCAACTCAGCCATCTCTTTAGGCGCAACGTGATATGGCGAGCGGGCCACAGGTTTCGCACCTGGCACCAACTCGATCGTGAAGTCAATCTCCCGCTGGGGTGGTAGCCCAGGGAGATCCGCGGGAAACACATCTATAAAGTCCGCCACAATCGGAACCTCGCACAAAGTGGCCTTAGGCTCAACAGCCTGAATTAGTGCAAAGTAACACTCCGCACCCTTTCGAACAGCTTTGACTACCTGGAGTGCAGACATCAACGTCCCGCCCACTCCTCGCATACCCGCGAACTTGGTCTTCTGTTCGGTATTTTGGCCCAACGTGATTTCTTTGGACTGGCAATCAATCATAGCATGCTGCTCCGCAAGCCAATCCATCCCAAAAATCACATCGAATTCTGATATTGGCAAAACAAATGCGGTTAAACGAAAATCCCGACTTCCTAACTGAACCGCCACATCGCAAGCTTGATCCGCAAGCATCCAACAACCATTCGGCAACACCACTCTGACGCTATCTGCCTTTGCACGACTGGGTATCCCAAGCCGCGTAAGAAACTCACGAGACAGAAAAGAATGCGATGCACCTGTATCAAACAGTGCTCGCGCCAGCGTGTCCCGAATCATCACAAATCCTATGACAAACATGTCACACACACAAACCACAAACATAGGAGTACTAAGTAAAACATACAAACAATAGCAAACTAAACTCATACATGTGACCACGTCACTCTGCTTGATGTCCTCTTGCAGGCCAAGATTGTAGACCCGGGGTTGCGCCTGCGAGGCAAAAGAATCCACCACCGCCTTTCCTTTTTCCGCATAAGATGCTCCCGCCTTCTTTTCACTCTTTGGCGGCATCCGACAATCTCGCGCAATATGTCCCATCCGGCCACAATTGAAGCAGGTACGAGTGTCTGGCTTGGAGGTTGCCCCTGATGTTGCTCCCGTTGCAACTGATGAAGGAGCTTGTCCACTAGGCTTGGACTTCTTACCCCATCTCTTCTTATAAAATGATTTTCCCGATCGGGGCGCCTTCAACTCCGGTTGCGACACAGCCAAAGCTCTCTTCCCTTGCACCCTTTTCATGTCCTTTTCCAACGCGGTTGCGGTGTCAACCAACGCTTGGAAACCTTGGTTCACAGAACTGTACACAAGGAATCTCAGCTCGTCCCTCAGTCCTTCATAGAACCGATTCGTCTTCCTCTGCTCATCAGCAAAAATCGAACCCGCATACCGCCCCAAGCGAGTAAATTCATGCAGGTACGCGTCAACACTGCCATCACCTTGAGTCAACCGTTGGAATTCATTTTCTATGGCTATCCGTTGAGCCACAGGAAGGTGCTTCGCTAGGAAGAGCCGGGAGAATTCTTCCATCGATACTTGGGTTAACGGACGACCCGCCAAATGATGCAACTCCATCTCATCCCACCATAAACGCGCTTCTCCTTCAAGCAAGAAGGTGGCTAAGGTAACTTTCTGATGCTCCGCCGTTCCTATCGCCGTCATCACTCGCTTGACGCGCGATAACCAATCCTCAGCCTGCATCGGGGTTCCCGCTCCCGAGAACATAGGCGGATGGAAGCTCATAAACCGCGTTAGCTGCTTCTCAGACGCTCGAGGAGCCACACCCACGACAGGTTCAGGCCTTACCGCCACCTGTTCTGGCCTCACAGCCGCTTGTTCCTGCCTAAGGGGCTGGCCTTGGATCATGGTAAATAAGGCCTCCGCAACCAAACGGACATGTTCCGCAGACGGTGGAGGTGTAGGCACCGCGGCTGGTGCCGTACTTTCATCAGAACGCTGGGGCTCAGACGGCCCAGCTCCACTTCGTGTCACCTAAAGGTGGACAAGACACACACATTAGCGGTCGTACCCAAGCAAGCAACAAAAACGAAGAACACGCAGGTTCCTCAAACACACAAATATGCATTCCTATCATGGACATTCAGGAGTTCACTCGTAGACTTTGGTGTGCACAAACACGTGCGCGCCACCCCACAAAAGAAGTCGACCACGACTTCGAGAGGGAAGGAGCAAGACGACCGATACCAAAAATGTAACAACCCCATCCGTTCATATGATATATTCTAGAAGGTCCGGCCGGGGCCCCACAGGATATATCACAAAACAGTCGGTGAAGGTACAGGATGATACCAGAGTCGCGCATCGCACCTAACACAAAGCATTCTAGCAGAAGCCTAGACTACAACTTGAACTCCTCATGAATGTGCAAACATAAAACTCCACATTTGATATCATATAGGAATGTCTTACAACACGTACAAAAGAGTTGGCCTTATGGCCTATACAGGGCTTTCACACAGTGGCCTAAATAATTGGCGCGCAGGCCGACCACAAGAAAAGAAAACACACAAAAGAACACAGCTAGCCTTCGAGGGCTAGCAGCAGCAGCAGCAACAACACCCGCAGGAACATCAGCCTCTATGCGATCCGCTCGACTCTCCAGCACCTGGAAAGGGACAATCCACCCACCGGTGGCAAACAAAAGCAACGGTCAGCGTTCAGCTGACCAAATTATAACGACCCTACCCCTTCTCTCGGGGCAGCGGTAATCTTCCCTGCAGACATATTAGATCACAAGTATGGCAAGCTATATCATCAAAATGTGCTTTCACGCACACAAGCCATCACAACTGTTCGCCGCCCGGCCCAACGGTCCGTGCACTCAGGGCACATTCTTGGTGTTCTGGCAACCTCTTGCCCACCACCGTATCAGGGTTATATCACCCAACGGTAAATCTCTTGAGCATTTCCTCCATGGCGTGCAGCCGGAGTTAGTCTTCCTACACCGGGATGGCCCGTAGCCCCCATTGTGTCATGGCGCGCAGGCCGAAGACTCTTGCTATGCGCTCCAACAGACCGCACTTTTTGGTCTCATGTCAGACGGACATAGCGCAGGTCGGATCCTCCACCCCCCGTTGCTCAAATCACATTGCCTTCTCCGAGTACGGCGTACTCATGGCTATATCAAAGGCGCGGGTCGGTCTCACCAATCCTGTTCTTGGCATTCAAGCCTGGGTATTTCACTATACCCATTTCCTCACAGCAACAGCGTGTCTTTCCTGGGCACACCAGTACTTCCTGTGACTCTCTCCACAGGTGGACACCGCACAATCACAAATGTCTGGGGTCTTTCCTGGGCACACCAGTACTTCCTGTGACTCGCTCCACAGGTGGACACCCTATGACATCAAGCATCACAAAAGGGCCTTTCATGGTCCCACTAGTACTTCCTGTGCTTCATTCACAGGTTGGACCCAAATACATCCCATGGCTATTTTCCTGGGATACCACCCCAGTACTTCCTGCTACTCCTTTCGCAGGCATAACCCGTAGACTCCTTACACTACACGTTTATCACGGAGTCTTCTCCGGTTCGTATGCAACATCACCAATCCAGACCAACCTGTCCAGATGGGCTTCACACAGCATGCCTATTCCGTACTCCATTTCCGGATCTATATGCTAACAAAAGGGGATATCAAGTATCCACCCAAAGATTCCCAAAATCAGCCACCTCTTGGTGGGGGAAATCACAAGATATGCCAAAAAGAAAGCCTTCACATGGCTAGGAAGAAAAGTCGTTACCCTTGACGACCGCTTCGGTGCCATGGCCTGAAAGCTAGCTTGCAAGACTCGCAAGATCGTCTCTTCCGCAACGCTGGCTTCGGATCTCTCGTCGGTAAACCGCAGCACCACCAGCAGCAGCCCCCTTTCCTTCTTCCTCCTCCTTTCTCTCTCTCTTTCTCTCTTCACTTGAAGAAAGTTCAAGGCCAAAGAAATGAGAAGTCTTTCTCTGATTTCGGCCCTTAAGGAAAAAGAAGAAGAAGCTTCAGCCCTTGGATCTAGACTGAAGGAATGGACGGCCACGATTCTGCCAAAAACACATATTTTGACCCGACACGGCCTCGAACACGGCCGTGTGCCAGGCCCTGTGCCTCAAGCGGTGGTCAACTGACTTATCCAAACCAGTGACACGCCCATGGGACACGCCCGTGTCATGGGCCGTGTCACCAACACGCCTTCAGACACGCCCATGTCTGTGGCCGTGTACCTGGGGAAACAAAAATCCCAAATCATCCCGAGACTTCACACGGCCTGTGACACGCCCGTGTCCCAGGCCATGTGCCCAGACACGGCACAAAGACACGCCCTGTCGAGATCCTTCGGCGGGGTGAGTTCGTCGCCTGATTTGACACGCCCTGTGACACGCCCGTGTCACAGGCCGTGTTCAACACTCGACACTCACTTCCCGACACTCGACGATCGTCGAGACAAAATCGTCGAGCATACGACACGGCCTTGGACACGCCCGTGTCCTGGGTCGTGTGCCTCCTCTCGACGCATCGTCGAGAGAAAAATCGTCGAGACAAAAGCCGATCGTCGACACGACCTCGACACGCCCTGCGACACGCCCGTATCGCAGGCCGTGTCAACTGACATGCCCTGGGACACGCCCGTGTCCCAGGACGTGTCACCCAAAATGCCTGTTTCCGAACTTTGGGCTGTTACAATCAGCTCAATTGGTGATGAGAGTTGAAAGAACTCCATAGTTAAGCGTGCTCGGGCTGGAGTAGTACTGGGATGGGTGACCTCCTGGGAAGTCCCCGTACGGCCCAGCTTGACTATCGAGTTCGCTCATCAAAGGGAGGCTGTGGCCACCAACAACCCGCCTGTGGAGGGAGAGGGGTTGGGGTGCTTGGGCTGCAGCCCGGTAGGGTCGCCTAGAGCGGAGCCGTGACACTGTCACGTTGGATCGGCTAGGGGCCTTACAATAAAAGGTGCACTTTTTATTGTAACGTCCCCTTTGCCGTCCGTGGATCAACACCACTAAGCCTCCGGCGGACCGTTACCGGGCTGCAGCCCAAGCACCCCAACCCATCTCCCTCCACAGGCGGGTTGTTGGTGGCCACATCCTCCCTTTCATGAGGTAAACTCGATAGTCAAGCCCGCACTACGGGGACTTCCCAGGAGGTCACCCATCCCAGAATTTCTCCAGCCCGAGCACGCTTAACTATGGAGTTCTTTCAACTCTCATCACCAATTGAGCTGCAGCTCAATTGGTGATGAGAGTTGAAAGAACTCCATAGTTAAGCGTGCTCGGGCTGGAGAAATTCTGGGATGGGTGACCTCCTGGGAAGTCCCCGTAGTGCGGGCTTGACTATCGAGTTTACCTCATGAAAGGGAGGCTGTGGCCACCAACAACCCGCCTGTGGAGGGAGATGGGTTGGGGTGCTTGGGCTGCAGCCCGGTAACGGTCCGCCGGAGGCTTAGTGGTGTTGATCCACGGACGGCAAAGGGGACGTTACAGCTGGAGCTACTGCAGTTTGAGAATCTAGCCGCTGCGTTATCACAACAAGCATTTGGTTGATTGCTTGGAACTGTTCAGCATTCTCACGGCGCGACTTCTCAAAGGATTCCCAGAGAGGATCTTCACTGGGACTTGGAGCAAGGTTCTCAGCTGAGTGATGATCTGACATGGTTAACTGTCGCTGTTCATTGTCAGATCGAATCTGAAGGCCGCATGTTAACTGTTGATGCGCGAAAACGTCACCAGGGAAGCAAACACGGAGGGGGTGTTCGATCTCACAAGCTAGGAGGGGAAGAGGATGATGGTTGCGGGGATAGAGGAGAAGAGGGAAGCTTCTGAGTGCTCGAGAGTGGAGCAAGCAGCTTGTCAAGGATTTGCGGGGATAGATGAGAGGGTGTTGAGAGCAGAGGCGAAGCTTGATCAACAGAGAAGGTTGATCAAGAGAGGAGGAGGTTGATCAGGAGCTGTCGAGTAGACGGTTAATATGACGGTTGAGCTTGCAGGTTGGTTGCCGAGAGAGCTGAGCTAGGTGGAAGAGAGAGAGGGGGGCCACTAGCAGTGGCAACAGCAGACTTCGCCTGCCGCGGTTTAAATGCCACTCTTGCGACGGGCTATCCTTTGATTAATAGCGAGAGCTACGACTCGTTAGTACACCTTTTCAAGAAAGCAATAAAGGGCTACAAAGGGAAGCTGGCGGCTAAGGAAGAAGTGCCAGAAGAGGTCGCACGGACTGAGCTAGGGAGGCTAGCAGACCGCGCGACTAAGCAAAGGAAGCAGACCGTGTGGACTGAAGATCTAGGTCGGCAGGCCGTGCGGCTAGAGGCGCAGAGGAGGGTGCGTTCTGAGAAATGGAGTCCACAGGAGTTGAGCTGGCTGGCTGACTTTGAGCATGAGCACTTTGGCGACGACGAGACCTCGAGCGATGACACCCAAAATGAGAGGCATGGGGGCTATTTATAGGCCCGAGGAGGTAACGGCTTGCAGTGACATTACCCCCGGTGAGACGGTAACTGGAGCGAGAAAGAGACGAAGTACGCCGAGTCCGCAACAGGCTGCGCTGACTGGGTCTCGGTACTGAAGCCGGAGCTGTTGGCAGAAATGGGAGACTTAGTGGCGGACTGCGATGTGGGTCCGCGGAGTCCGTCACTGCTGTGTTGGGACTATCCGCCTACTACTAGGGTGGCAGATGCTAGAAGCTATGTGGCGGACTGTGCGGAGAATCTACGGAGTCCGCCACTGCTGAACTGATCGAGCTACATGGGGGTGTGGGCAGCAGAGTGCTCACTGAGTCTGGCGAGTCCGCATTAGGTTATGCGGACTAGGACTACCTTCTGGAGGATTTGATGCCTGACGGGCTGGAAGGAGTCCGCCACTACCGACTGAGTCCGCACGAAGGCTGCAGACTGAGGAGGAAGTTGCTACTACTGGCTGAGCCTGCGACAGGCCTACGGACTGAGGACGAGTTGACCCTGCTGCTGCTGAGAAGCTGGTGCTGGCTAAGGAAAGGGCGGACTGCATAGAGGGTCCGCCAAGTCCGTCGAGTCCGCAGCCGCTGCAAGGTCGAGTCCGCTTACGTTGGAGATGGAGAGCTTAGCTATTGAGGCTGTTGGGGTTCACCAATGAAGGTGGACTGGAAGTTTAGATCACACTTCAAGTCCGCCCAGCTCGCGAGGAACTTGGATGCTGCTAGTCTTGTCGGATAGCCTGAATTGGAGTCCGTGCCTTGCAGGCGGACTGGAGGAGTCGGCTGCCCATGTTGCTGGGTGAAGGGACTGAGCGACCTGTTACCGGCCTGGGTGGATAGGGAGTTGGGTCCGGCAGAGAGGGACCTGCGGATACAACCTCGCGGTTAAGCTGAAAAGGGGGCGGCCTGCAGAGGCGGACTGCAGAAGCAGTCCGCGGACCCTGCCGACCAAGGAAAGGCACGCGGCCTAGACAGTCAGACTACTGAGACTATGCAGGCCGCGCGGCCTGGGCGAACAGAAAATTCCGTCCGCCCTCCCTAGGGCACCACGGCCTCCAGGAAAAACCTGGTGCAGGCGTAACGAGCGAGCTGGCTCCCTTGGGAAGGATCGCCGATTTAGGGGTTAACAATTTATTCCCATGATGTGAGCATAAATGAAATTAATAGGAAGATGGGAATCTACAAGGCAGATATCATCCAGACCCTCGTTTCAAAAGTTAGAAAGGGTGAGCGAAGACTATAGTAAAGAATGAGTGAGCTTACTAAGAAAGTGCGCAAGCAAATGCACTGCAGCAATACTTATACTTATCAAAACATTAAGTGCATGCATGAATAATTAATAGGAAAAGTTACAGATCAAGCTCCACCTGTTGAAGGTGACAATCCTGATGTAGGTTGTAGGTGGAGAGTTCATTGCTAAAGGAGCAGATTATTTTAAGCAGTAGCATGTAGGGGGAAAAGTATGCAACTCCTGGTGTTTATCAACAAGTTTGGTCTGGTGCTTTTGAGGAAGAGGTAGAATTCATTGGAGAATCTTCTCAACCTCATCATTAGAGAAGAAGGTATGGGGAAGGTCCTTCTGCTAGGAGATCTGAACCAAACATTGAAATCATAGAGTATGCTGAAACTTTGTGTCCAATTTCAAAAGGAATTATCTTGGAAACTTAAAATATTGTTGATTTGGCAAATAAAGATCCAAGGATTTATTATACCAAAGATGAATGAGAAAAACACGGAGTTTCAAATGTGAAGAGGAGGCTGTACTTCAAAACATATGGAAGGGAAAATCTTAATTCTCCTCCTCCACCAAAGTATTATCCCAAGCCTTACGCTTATTTTGACAGGCATCATAGAAAGAACCTGGGGCAGCATTAATGGGACTCAATTTCAAAGTCTGTGAAATGTGTGAGAACAATGAATGCCAAAAAGACATTGTTATATATATACATATATATATGTTTTGACAATTTAATTCTACTTGCATTTACTCTGCCTTTTTATGTTCTTATTTATGATTATTCTTTGTGCAATTTGTTGGATCCCTAGTTGGATGTGGGCTAGGTTCACTAATTAGGATGTCTGACCCATAAATGTATTGCCAGGGTCATGTGTTTTGAGTTTTAGAGTTTAGGCTAAGTCTTTAGGTTCAACCTTACATGGGCCAGCCAACAGAAGATCTCAGATTGATTGACGAACTCAGAGTTAATTCTCTGAGTTGAGCTCGATGAAATTCGAGCTTAGGTCGACGAAGTATGGTTTTCAACTTCAACACATTCTTTCTAGATTACTTTCGCTGAACTCAACACGACGAAGTTAGATTATCAGCTCGACGAACTTGGAGCGCAGAATTGGCAAGTGATTCACAGAATGCAGTTCACTGTGCTCAGGTCGACAAACAAGTTTTCTCAGGTCGACGAACAAGATTTCTCAACTTAACGAACTTGTATCTCAGATCGACGAAATCTGTTCTTTGGTCGACAATTTCTGTTGCAGTTCCAGACTTAGAGTTTTCCTCATTTTCTGTCCTTATTCCATATTATTTAACATTAATTTTCGGAGTAATTAATTCTTATATTCTATGAATATATTCGTTATTGGCACCATTAATTATGGTCTTCATAAGGTTTATTACTTGCTTAATTAATTGGGACAGTTGGGGAAAATCATTAAAGAAAATATTCTCCAGCCGATTTTCATTCTCCAGGCAGACAGCATTCAATGCAGAGAATTCAAAATTCAAAGCAGAAATTCGACAGAGAATATTAAAGGGATTTTCTTTTTCAGAATATGACACGAGACAAGAAGCAGAAACAGATACACAGAACCATAGAATACAGAAACAACACTCAGACATTCTCAGTGCAGAAAACACTTTGTTTTCTCCTTGATCTTTCTGAAGAAGAAGAAGAACAACAATCACTATCACAAGTTGTCACAACCCGCATTTTCTCCGAATTTAAGATGTATCAAAGTATGAGAAAACACGCGTCGTGATGCCACGTCGAGCAGGGGATAACTGTCGACGCTCAGGCGAACACCATCTAACTAGACTATGAAAATCACATAAGTTTAATGATTAGAAAATTAGATATAATTTTAAGGGTCGTATCCCTCAGTTCGGTGGATCATCTAGTCCACAGTTTAAAAACTATACTTATACGCGACAGAAAATACTTTATTTATTTTTGACACCCTATGAGAGTGCATAAGTGACCCCCGAGGTCAACTTATTCTATGCAAGACTCTAGATTTATATTATATTATAAGTAGGAAAACGATCTTTTTACGTTACTTGGAAAGTAGTGTATGAGTTTTTTTATAAAACATGTTGATCATGAGATATACTTATAATAGTGTTTTTGGGTTTAAAAGTAACTAGCAACCTAGGATAAAACTTCGCAAGAGCAAGTAGACTATCTCCAAAAAGGTAGCAGTAAAAGAAACATATCTAGTATCATAAGGTAAAACTACCAGTGGGCGCCAACAAACTGACACGAACCCACTGGCAAGCATGTATGTCCGTAAGATAAGCAGAAAAACTACCTCACAACAAACAAGAGAAAGATCCCTACAACTCAAGGGATCACCAGCAACACCACTGCAAATCTAGCCGTCTACCCTGCTACTAATCAGAACCTAAGGCATTCATAAAAGAAAAGAACACCTCAGCAAGTAAAACAAGGAAATCAGAATTAGAGCGTTAAGTAAAAATGAGAAAAAATAGAGTAAGTAAACATGACAGTAAAAGCAAACACTATCCCAAGTAAGCAAAAGTACACCAAGTATCAAGCAACAACACCAAGCCCTGCTTAAATCCTGCAGAGGCTCCAAGGCAAAAAGACAAGAAAAAAACTTGCCACTATATGTTGTATTTAACCAGGAAGAAACACCTAACAATCCTAATTTGTGAGTTAATGGCAGTAGTAAACAAAATTGACCTGAGTTGGTGACCAAAAACAGTCCCCCTTGTCAAATAGTTCCAAAAGAAAATTCACTGTGTCAGCACAAAATCACCACAAACCCAGCCCGTACCTAGGATAAAAAGGGTGACGGCCACAACAATACCCAGCCCTTACTTGAGACTAAAAAGTGGCGGCCACGACTCGCACACAAAACATCCCGCTCCTTTGGAGCGTCAAAATACCACTACCTACCATAACCCACGATTCGGCCCTCAAAACAAAGAAAGAACGAGAGGTCGACAAGACATTCCCCCTAGGAGGTAATCACTCGGTAAGAAAAGTGACTGAAAAGAAATAAATCTCAGCCTACAGGAATCATCGAACACAGCTTGATGATTTTCGTCGAGCGCGGGAAAATCGTCGAACTCAGGAAAATCGTCAAACGCAGCTCGACGATTTTCGTCGAATCACAGGACACGAGAAATTGTCGAACTCCATTCGACGATTTGCCTTTCGTCGATCACAGGTCACGGGAAAAGTCGTCGAACGCCGTTCGACGATTTTCCTTTCGGTGAACAAAGGTCACGGGTAATATCGTCGAACGCCGTTTGACAATTTTCCTTATGCCGAACACTGGCCATGGGAGAATCGTCGAACTCCGTTCGACGATTTTCGTCAGGCCCAGAACTAAGGCACATCGTCGAGCTCAGCTCAACGATAATCGTCGAACCCAGATCAACGATTTCCATCGATCTGGCTGCATTGAGAGCACAGAAACCCTGTACCTCCAACTTCGTTTCCGTCCAATCTTCTTAACCTAATTCAATCCTATTACTCGTAATTTAAGTATGAAATCTCACTGCTATTAGTTCTAGGGCTAATAGACTAATTGCTACCCAAACCGAGATTTAACAGGGAAACATTTGGTAAAACAAACAAGACTACAACACTCCAGCCGAAGATTTGAGTTTCAGAACTTGAGAGGATGCAAAAAGAAACAAAAATGGGCATAATGGTTTAAGATTAACATGTTTTGACGGAAAAACCGAGTAAGATATCAATCTCAGGAAACAGGGAAAATTATAGCAAATATGACCATGAAAATGAGAAGAAAACTTGGCAAGGGTAGGAGCACCAATTGCCTCAAATACCAGCGATTTATCTTGCACTGCCCTTCCTCTCTCTCTCGGCTCCAGCCGTAACAGCACCTAACAGGATTCTAATGTTTTAATGGCGGAGAAAGATAAAACTAGAAATTTTGAGACCCCTAGAAAACCACGAAAATTGAATTTCTTACCGTAGGAATGAAGGTCTAGGCGAGAGCACTCCAAATCCGCTTTCGGAATCGAATTCCGTCCATTAACGCTCCCAGAATCGGCGTCTGAAGGGTAGCAGGGTTGACGGTTTTACTTCATCTCGAACAGGCAGCGATTATACTCTCACGGGAAGGAGACGATAAAAAGACTCGTTTTTTGTCTAAGGCTTTATATATATATACATGGACTCGTCCTTTCAGACTCACTGCCACCTGAAAGCCATTCATTTTAAACTTTATGATGAATTATATGCATCCATTATTATTAACACCTCAAAATGACACGAAAACCGAACCACCTCGGATTCTGACGAAATTCACACCGTAGCTAAACACCCACGCTACGAACGCAACGGCGAAGTCGAAATCAACTATCGACGAACAAAACTCGGGCTATCACTACCCGAAGCCAAAACACAAGCATCCCCTGAGAGGCCTCACTGGTCACCAAAACAGACCCGGCTTGCTAGGGGATCTTGCCAAAAAGGCTACCAATATCCACACGAGGAACCTAAAGAGCTAAAACCATGCTCTAACAAATGGCACATGCCGAAAACGCGTCAATGTAACGCCAAACGAGAATTAAATAATCACAAAAAATCGGGGTGTTACAGTCACTCCCCCTAAAAGAAAGTTTCGTCCCGAAACTTTATATACACTACTTATACTATAGAAGGAAGGTAACAAACAAGAGTACTAGAAAGAATACGTACCAATCAAATCAAGGGAACAGATGGGGGTGAGCCTCCCTCATAGCCGACTCTAGCTCCCAAGTCTCGCTTTCCAAATCCTGATTCTTCCATAGCACTTTCACCATCGGGACAGACTTCGTCCGCAGCACCCGATCTTGAGTATCCAAGATCCGGACCGACACCTCATCATATGAAAGATTAGGCTTCAACTGGGGCACAACATCCAAGACTTGCCCACTGCTTCGCACACACTTCCTTAATTGGCTTACATGAAACACATTATGAACATCTGAGAAATTTGCTGGCAAATCCAGTCTATATGCTGACACGCCAATCCGCTCAACAATCTTAAACGGGCCCACAGACCTCGGATCCAATTTTCGGTTCTTACTAAACCTCTTAACACTTACCATCGGGGAAACCTTAAGAAACACAAGGTCCCCTACAGAAAACTCCAAGTCAGACCTACGCTGGTTGGCGTTCTTCTCATATCTCTCCTGTGCAATATGAAGCTTTTCCCGAATAAGCTTCACTGCGACTTCCATTTCCTCGAGCGCATCAGGACCCAACACAGGACTCTCACCGACCTCGGTCCAAAACAAGGGAGTTCTGCAGTGCCTCCCATACAAGGCTTCAAACGGAGCCATTTGCAAGCTCTCCTGGTAACTATTATTGTATGAGAATTCCAAAAGCCGCAAACGCTCATCCCATGCTCCTCCATGGTCCAAGATGTAGCACCTGATCATATCCTCAAATATCTTGTTCACTCGCTCAGTCTGACCATTGCTCTGCGGGTGGTAAGCTGTAGAATACCGCAAATCTGTACCCAAACCCTCTTGCAGACTCCTCCAGAAGCGAGATGTAAAACGGGAGTCTCGATCCGAAATGATGCTAACTGGGACACCGTGTAATCTGATGACTTCATTTAGATACAGCTCTGCTATCTTTTTCATCGGATAGTCAATCTTGTATGGCACGAAGTGAGCACACTTCGTCAGTCTGTCCACTATAACCCAAACAGAATCAAAACCTCTAGAAGATCTCGCCAAGCCCGTAATGAAGTTCATAGAAATACTTTCTCACTTCCAAGTAGGGATCTCCAACAGAGTCAACTTGCCACCAGGCCTTCCATGATCGGCCTTCACACGCTTGCAAGTGTGGCACTTAGCAACAAATCGGGTTATATCTCCATTCATCCCATAGCACCAAGCATTTGCTTCAATTCATGATACATCTTTGTAGATCCTGGATGGTAGGCAACACTGGATCCATGAGCCTCTCTGCAAATTATACCCCTGATGTCTCCACCAGAGGGAATGCAAAACCTTCCGCGGTACTTCAAAGTACTTGCATCATCGATAGAGAAATCCGGCAACTCCCCTCTCTCAGTCCTGAGGTATAAGTGCAGAAGATCCGGATCATCTTTCTGGTGCAACCTGGTAAGTGCAATCCAAGACGGCTCTGCCACTGCCAAACTACTCTGCATGTCACAGCATCCCACGGAAATATCCATCAGGAGGAACTCTTCCACTAAATGATCGACGGTGAGATTAAAGATCTTCCCTGTCTTCCGGCTCAGGGAGTCGGCCACCACATTGGCCTTGCCCGGATGTTACTGTATGTCCACATCATAATCGACCACATACTCTAGCCACCGCCGCTGGCACAGATTCAACTCCTTTTGTGTGAACAAGTACTTTAGGCTTTTATGATCTGTGTAGATGTTGCACTGAGCACCATAAAGTAAATGTCTCCACAGCTTCAGGGGAAAGATCACTGCTGCGAACTCAAGATCATGCATAGGGTAGTTCCTCTCATGAGTCTTCAATTGCCTCGACCCATACGCAATCACCTTCCCTTCTTGCATCAACACCCCTCTGAGCCCAACATGCGAGGCATCCACATATACATAATAGTCCTTGCCCTCCATAGGCAATGTCAAAACAGGGGCAGAACACAACCTGCTCTTCAGCTCCAGAAAAGCCTCATCGCATTTCTCGCTCCAAATAAACGCCGCATTATTCTGCGTTAGCTTAGTCAAGGGCGCTCCCAGTGTAGAAAAGCCCTCCACGAATCATCTATAATAGCTGGCCAACCCCAAGAAGCTCCTAATCTCCTTGGGTGTACTCGGCCTATGCCAAACCATCACTTCAGAAATCCTTTCCGGGTCAACCGAAATGTCGTCTTTGTTCACCACATGACCAAGGAAGGAAACCTGGGGCAACCAGAATTCACATTTACTCAGCTTGGTGAATAACTGATGGTGTCTCAAAGCAGATAAGACCAATCGCAAATGCTGCTCATGCTCCTCAGCACTGCGAGAGTAGATCAACACATCATCAATGAATACCATAACAAACTTGTCCAGAAAATCCTTGAATACCTGGTTCATCATATCCATGAATGCTGATGGCGCATTGTTCAAACCAAACGACATAACCAGGAATTCGAAATGCCCATGCCTCGACCTAAAAGCAGTCCGTAGAATGTCCGACTCACGGATCCTGAGCTGATGATAGCCTGATCGAAGGTCAATCTTAGAAAACACCGTGCTACCACACAACTGATCAAATAAATCACCGATCCTCGGCAGAGGGTACCTGTTATTAATGGTGACTTTGTTCAGCTCCGTATAATCGATACACAGACTCATCGACCCATCCTTCTTCTTCACAAACAGAATATGAGCACCCCAAGGCGACGAACTCGGCTTGATAAAACCTTTAGCCAACAACTCGTCCAACTGTGCTCGCAACTCCTCCAACACACGAGGGGCCATCCGATGCGGCGCCTTAGCAATAGGATGCGTACCCGGTTCCAAATCAATCACAAACTCAACATCCCACTCGGGGGGAAGACCAGGAAGGTCATTAGGAAAAACTTCGGAGAAACCACAAACCACATGAATCTCCTACAAGCGCGACATACTGACAGCAGTCCCAACCACCGAGACTAAACAAGCAAAACAATCAGAATGAAACAGCTTCTGAGCACATACCGCAGAAATGATAGGAGAATCCTGACACGGATCAGCATACACACTTCCAGGCTGACCGTTGTCATTGATGAAGTCCAAGAGCTTCCCTTTGCACTGAATAACCGTATCATACCTAGACAACCAGTCCATGCCCAGAATAACATCGAAGACCTCTAGATCAATCATCTTCAAGTCTGCCTTCGCAAGAAAGTGCCCCAACAAAACAGGGCAATCCAAAATGCCCAAATCTGACAACACAGATTCACTAGAAGGGAACTTGATGCGGAAGGTATCACGAACTTGATCTAGAATCAACCGATACCGCTCTACAAAAGCTCTAGCCACAAACGAGTGGGTAGCGCCGGAGTCGAACAGAACACACGCCCAGCGGTTCTTCACCTTAAATTTCCCTATAGGAGTACATAAGCAACTAAGGCACTACCAAAACCAAAAACTATAACCATTCCAGAAAATAAAACTTTCAGGCTAGGAAAACAACTAACCTGAGATGACCTGAGTCGAAGTCTGGGCCTCCTCGGAAGAGATAACGTTCAGCTTTCCCTTGCCCTTGTCCACACGCTGAGGTGGAGGTAAAGCCTAAAGTGGAACTGCCTGAAGAATAGGCTGGACCTGAGGATACCTAGTCTTGATATGGCCCTTCTGGCCACACTGAAAGCAGACTTTATCCTTGGACCAGCACTGGGCAACATCATGCCCAGGTCGCTTGCACACAGAACATCGAACATCCTAACTAGGAGCACCTTGAATGGCATGAACTTGCTCCTTCCTCTGAGCTCCCGCCTTCTTGAAACAACTCTCAACAGGGTGGCCTGACCGGCCACAAAAGCTACACACTACCTTGCTCTTCTTCCCCGAAGCAGCATCGAGTACCTGGGGGTTCTTCTCTTCAGCAGACTTCCTCATGTCCTTCCTCATTTGCTGACATATATTCTTTGCGGTCTCAATTGCCTCAACTTTCAGAGCAGCATCCACTACACCTGTATAAGTTACTGATCCATAAGCACTGGCTAACTGCTGAACCTCGCTCCTCAAGCCACCAAAGAATCGCTTGACTCGATCTGCTTCAACACTCACCAACCCAGGGGCAAACTGGCTCAACTTGCTGAACTCTATCTCGTACTCACTGACTGTGAGTTGCCTCTGCTTCAGATGAAGGAAGTCATTCATAAGTCGGTCACGCTCGACCGAAGGCAGGAACTTCCTCAACAGCATCTCCTTGAACAATCCCCAAGTGCAACCAGCCACCAAGCTCTCCTTTTCCGTAATCCAATAGCTCTTAGCCAAACCCTTTAGCTGATAGGAGGCTATCATAACTCTCTGATCTTCTACAATACCGGAGTATGAGAACATCTCCTCCATGGAGATCAGCCAATTATTTATGACCATGAAATCTGCCTTCCCATCATATGTAGGAGGGCTAAGTCTCTGAAACTGAGAAATGAAAGCCATCTCTGCTGGCACCACCACTGGAGGTCTCAGGGGAGCAGGAGGGGGAGGAGCAGCTGAACACCCTGCAGGGTCTTGCACTTCCTGAGTCTGTCCTGCCACAACTGCCGCAAGTGACTGGATCTGGACCTGCATCTCCACCAACTGCCTGGTCAAGGAATTATTGCTCAACCGCAAGCTATCGATCACCGCATCACTCTGCGCTCCAAAAGTCTCACCCTCAGATAGGGGAGTCGACCTGGTTGAAGGACGCCTTTCCATCCTATGGTCATATCAACATTAGTCAAATCCTGGTGCAATAGTTGGAACTAACTACAAGTACAGACAATACATACATAAATATGATCTTAAAATTGCTAAACTTGCTCTGGGAGTTTATTTGAACAAAAATGATGGTATGCCTAACCTAGGATTGTTAACCACCATCATCTAACTCTTGTGCCTAGATCGGGAATGCATGAATTTATATTCTTTTTTCTGATTTAAAAACCATGTGTGTACATATGTCATCCTGCAAATCTTTAGCTTGTCACATTGTTCTTATGCAATGTTATGCTATGCATGATTGTGCCATGCATTCTAAAAAGGCCCTAATGCATGTCATGAGCAGCATACGCTTGAAAATGTTATGCATCCCATACTACATAACATTCTCATGGAAAGAAAAAAGAAACGTGCTAGTCGCATTCATGTGGTGAGGTTATGCATCCCATACTACATAACCCTCACATGTAGCCCCTTTGATGGATCCATATACAGACACATATTATGCATCCCATACTACATAATATGCCCCGTATAGTTCATGTTATGCTATGAGTGTAGTGTTCGTGCTTCAGCCAAGACGTGCTGATGACATATCGGTGTGTGTGTATGATATGATGCTAAACATCTAATACCTATAAGGAAAGGTTGTCTGACAAATTGTCAAGCAACCTCCCTTTGATACCAACTGTCACAACCCGTATTTTCTCCGAATTTAAGAAGTATCAGAGTATGAGAAAACACGCGTCGTGATGCCACATCAAGCAGGGGATAACTGCCGACGATCAGGCGAACACCATCTAACTAGACTATGCAAATCTCATAAGTTTAATGATTAGAAAATCAGATATAATTTTAAGGGTCGTATCCCTCGGCTCGGTGGATCTTCTAGTCCATAGTTTAATAACTATACTTATATGCGGCGGAAAATACTTTATTTATTTTTGACACCCTATGAGAGTGCATAAGTGACCCCCGAGGTCAACTTATTTTATGCAAGACTCTAGGTTTATATTATATTATAAGTAGGAAAATGATCTTTTTATGTTCCTTGGAAAGTAGTGTATGAGTTTTTTTATAAAACATACTGATCATGAGATATACTTATAGTAGTGTTTTTAGTTATAAAATTAACTAGCAACCTAGCATAAAACTTCCCAAGAGCAAGTAGATTATATCCAGAAAGGTAGCAGTAAAAGAAACATATCTAGTATCATAAGGTAAAACTACCAGTGGGCGCCAGCAAACTGACAAGAACCCACTGGCAAGCATGTATGTCTGTAAGATAAGCAGAAAAACTAGCTCACAACAACCAAGAGAAAGATCCCTACAACTCAAGGGATCACTAGCAACACCACCGAAAATCTAGCCGTCTACCCGGCTACTAATCAGAACCTGAGGCATTCAAAAAAGAGGAGAACACCTCAGCAAGTAAAACAAGGAAATCTGAATTAGAGCGTTAAGTTAAAATGGGACAAAAGAGAGTAAGTAAACATGACAGTAAAAGCAAACACTGTCCCAAGTAAGCAAAAGTACACCAAGTACCAAGCAACAACACAAAGCCCTGCTCAAATCCTACAGAGGCTACAAGGCAAAAAGACAAGAAAACAACTTGCCACTATATGTTGTATTTAACTAGGAAGAAACACCTAACAATCCTAATTTGTGAGTTAATGGCAGTAGTAAACAAAATGGACCTGAGTTGGTGACCAAAAACAGTCCCCCAAGCCAAACAGTTCCAAAAGAAAATTCACTGTGTCAGTACAAAATCACCACAAACCCAGCACGTACCTGGGATAAAAAGGGTGATGGCCACAGCAATACCCAACCCGTACCTGGGACTAAAAAGTGGCGCCCACGGCTCGCACACAAAACATCCCGCTCCTTTAGAGCGTCAAAATACCACTACCTGCCATAACCCACGAATCGGACCTCAAAACAAAGGATGAATGAAAGGTCGACAAGACATTCCCCCTAGGAGGTAATCACTCGGGAAGAAAAGCAACTGAAAAGAAATAAATCTCAGCCTACAGGAATCATCGAATGTAGCTCGATGATTTTCATTGAGCGCGGGAAAATAGTCGAACTCAGGAAAATTGTCGAACGCAGCTCAACGATTTTCGTCGAATTACAGGACACGGGAAATCATCGAACTCCGTTTGACAATTTGCCTTTCGTCGGTCACAGGTCACGGGAAAAGTCGTCGAACGCCGTTCTATGATTTTCCTTTCGGCAAACTACAACTTGAGTAATCAAGTTGTAGACCCTATAAGCCTTACTATTATTATTGTACCCAACAAAGATCCCCTCTTGGGATTTGGCAGCAAACTTGGTTAGATAAGACTTTCCATTGTTAAGTATATAACACTTGCAACCAAAGATCCTGAAATAGGATAAATTTGGTTTTCTGCCCTTCACAATCTCATAGGGGGTCTTCTTGTGGCTCTTGGTGATGGTAGCCCTATTGATCATATGACAAGCAGTATTTACTACCTCAGCCCAGAAATATTCAGGGAGAGAAGTGTCACTCAATAGGGTTCTACCAGCCTCTATCAAGGTTCTATTTTTCCTCTCAGCAATACCATTTTGCTGAGGTGTTCTTGGTGAAGAAAATTCCTGAAAAATTCCAAATTCTTCACACAGTTTTGTCATACTTTCAGACTGAAATTCAGTCCCATGGTGACTTCTGATTTTGACCACTGTACGGTCCAATTCATTCTGAATTTGTTTAACAAAACTATACAAGATACTTGGAGTTTCAGATTTTTGCCTTAGGAAGAACACCCAGGAATACCTTGAATAGTCATCTACTACCACAAATGTGTAGACCTTCCTTCCTAGACTGTGAATTGGCATAGGACCAAAAAGATCCATATGCAAGAGGTATAGACACCTCACAGAATCCTTGTTCTCAAGGCTATGAAAGGTGGATTTGGTCTGCTTGCCTTTTTGATAAGCTGAACATATCACATCCTTCATACACTTAACTTGAGGACCATTCCTCACTAACTCTTTGCTAAAGAGTTGACCAATTGTCTTATAGTTAAGATGAGCCAGTCTCTTGTGCCATTTAACACAATGTGAGACTTTCTCATCAGCTACAAGATAAATAGGAGAAACATTATTCTCACATACAAAGTCAAGACAATAGACATTTCTCTTCCTATATCCTGTCAGAATGATCTTTTGATCACTTGACCTTCTGATATGACAACCATCCTTGACAAATGAGATGTCATATCCTAAATCACTCAGCTGACTTATGCTAATGAGGTTATGTTTCAAACCTTATACATAAGCCACTTGAGTAATTATAATCAGGTTACTAGAAATGTTACCAAAGCCTTTGATGATTCCTTTTTCTGAACCACGAAAGGTAACTTTAGGGCCATCCTTGATAGGTATATAGTCCTTCAGCAACCCCCTAGTTCCAGTCATATGCCTGGAACATCCACTGTCCAAGTACCAAATATGGGCATGGCCACTTGGACTCACCTGCAAAACAGATTACTTAACCTTAGAACCCAAATAACTTTTGGGTCCTTGGTGTAGGTTAGTTTGACTTTTAACAAAACTACATGTAGCACTTCTAGTAGTTAGTTTGCTACTCTCCTTGACACTTGAATTGTGCCAACAATCTATGGCAAAGTGGCCTATCTTACCACAACACCAGCACTCAAACCTGTTGTACCTTTGTTTAGGTACAACCCTGGCTGAATTGTCTACTGCAAGCTTTTTGTTTAGTGCTGGGGCTTTGCCCTTAGATTTGGACCTAGCTTTCCTGGCAGGTTTTGTAAACCCCAATCCAGTCTTACCCTTTTGAGGTACAAACTCATCTATCAAAGGTAAAACTGATTTTGGTTTAGAAAAACTTGCTACAATCTCTCTCTCCTTCTGAAGTCTAGCCTCCAGATTTCTAATTTGATCATTCATAAATGTAATAGTACCCATCTGAATAACTGTAATGTTCTTCAGCCTGGCTATTTCATTCAGTTTCTGATCAAACAACTTGTCTGAATCAGCAGCAGCTAATTTAAGACTAGCAATCTCCTTTGCCTGAGTTTTGGCCAAGGTTTTGCTTTTCTTCAAGGCCTGCAACAAGTCCCTATATTCATCTATTAACTGATGAATATATCCTTCAGATTCAGACCCACCCACATCACTTGATGCAGATGTATCTGATTCTGACACAGTACAAGAAATTGAACTAGAAGAACAACTTTGTACCTTACTTGGTCCAGGCTGATCCTGGATTTTGTCTCCTTCAGATAAAGCATTAGCCCTTTGCACTGATTGTCCTCATGCTCATAAATTGAATTCATTAGCTGCATGAACTCATCTTCTTCCTCTTCAGCAAACAAGCCAATATAGGCTTCAGCTTCTGATTCTGTTTCAGATGATGACTGATCAGTCAAACTTTTGTCTTTCTTAGCAACAAAGGACTTTTCCTTTTTGCCCTTAAACTGAGTCTTCTTCTTGTCAGTTGACTCCTTCCACTTTTCTGGACAGTCAGCTACTATATGTCCCTGTCTATTGCAGCAATAGCACACAATTTTTGATGATGAAGATTTGCTTGGCTTGGATCTGCTTCTGTCATTACTTGATGACTTTCTTTTCTAGTAGTAGTCATCTTTTGTCTGAGAAGTGGTAGGCTTAGACCTCCACTACTTCTTCTTCAGAAACTTTTGAAAATGCCTAGTGAAAGCTGCAAAGTCTTCATCACTTTCACTGCTATCTGAATTCTTGCTTTCTGAATTTTCTGTCACAACCTCAGCAACTATTTGTGGTGGAGATGGAGACTTGCTTCTATACTTCCTAATGGCTTCAGTCTTGAAGGTCACAGCTCTTTCCTTATGCTCCACTCTAGTAGTCTTCTCTTCCTCCTTTCTTATCAATAACTGCATCTCATAAGATAATAGTTTTCCAAACAAAGTTGGAGGAGGTATTTCAGCTAGTTTGGCCACTTCCCTAATGGAACAAATCTTGGTGTCCCAGTCTTTAGTCAGGGATCTTAAGAACTTATCATTCAGCTCATAGTTGCTGAATTCTCTTCCATAGGACATCAATTCATTAACAATCCTATAGAATTTCTTATAGCATTCAGTAATGATATCAGACTTTCCTTTTCTGAAGCTTTCATACTCCTGATTTAACAAGGTCTTCCTGTCTTGTCTAACATCTTCAGACCCTTCCATATAGACTATCAAAGTATCCCATATTTCCTTTGAAGTCTTGCAATGAATCAAATTCTGAAATGTTGCATCATCAATTGCACTAACAATAATATTCTGAGCCCTCTTGTCCATAGTGGCCAGAATTATTTCATCTTTAGTCATTTCAGAAAAGTCCTTGGAAGTTTTCTGATTTGCATCTAGAATGGATATCTTCATTGGCACATATGGCCCTTCTTTGACTGTAATGTATATTCTTGGGTCAAATGCTTCCATAAAGAGTCTAACCCTCTCTTTCCATATGCCAAATATCTCTTTTCTACAGATTGGCAATTTCATGGACCCCAGTTCTTTGTGATTCTCACTAGAACCCATTTTCTTGATTCTTGGTTATGCTGATTTTGCCTACAGAATCTCACTCAGACTGTTATGTCCTTTTTGAGCATCCTGTCTCTGATACCACTTGAAAGAAATAGTGCCTAATCACCTAGAGGGGGGGGGGGTGAATAGGTGAACTTTAACTTTTTAAATTTAAGGCAGAAACACTTGAACAAATAACCCTGTATATGCAATTGTCTATAGCAATTCAGCACAGCTAGCTCAGCAATCACAAAAATAAACCAACACAGAGTGCCCACAGATTTTTATAGTGGTTCCCTAAGGTCTGGGTACATCCACTTTCCCCCTTTGCCTATCTAGTAGTGTACTAGATTCGGCCTAACTTCAGCACTTCTCCTCAGATCCTTAGATCTTACAACTCAGAACCCCAAACAGGTTCATACACCTCAGAGTGTCCCCACTCCTACAACTCAGGCTCAAAGCCCTGCCACTCAGTCTTCAACAAGACCTACACTCAGAGAACAAAGTCTCCTACAACTCAGGCACAAGGCCCTACCACAGTCTTGCAACAAGACCTACACTCAGAGCATAGAGTCTCCTACACTCAGCCTTTATAAAATAGGCTTACAGCTCAGATCTATACAAGATCTTACAGAAATTTGATAATACAAAGTATTTAACCACAACTCTGAAAGAGTGAGATGAGTTGACTGGATTCTTGATGAGTTCTTGGAAGAACTTGGCAGAGATCAACCTCCCTTGGCTTTCTTCAAAGCTTCTTGAATTAGAACACAGTAGGGTTGAATCTCCTGTGAAGATGATCTTCAATCAACTTTTGTCTTGAGAATCAGATCTCAATCTGAATCTTACTTTCCAGCCTGGTTCAGCAGCTGTTCTTCTTATAAGGAGCTCTCTCTCTCTCTCCAACTTCTTAGATCTTCTGTTGAAGATCTTCTCTAGTTTTAATCTTCTGATTGATTACTTCACTTATTGTTGTTGTGGTTGTTCTGTTGAAAGAATAAGCCTTTATATAAGCTTTCTCCATGGCGACCGGCTGATCCGGTTACTAACAACCTTCTGACAGCTCTGACAGTAGCAGTTGATCGGTTGAAATGGCAGCTGTCAAATCATCCAGTCACTTCTTGAAGTCTCTGTCACTGTCTGAAAGTGTCGAGACTGATAGTCATTATGTGTCAACACAAATAGACTAAGCGTCGACACAAGTAGACTAAGTGTCGACACTAGCCTTTATGGTGTCGACACAACTTCTTGTGTTGTTGTAACAGCTTCTCGACACTGCTTCTTCAGAATGTGTCGACACTGATTCTTTGTGTCGACACAAGCCTTCTATTAAATGTGTCGACACTGGTTGAGTGTGTCGACACAAATCCTTCTTCTTTTATACTTTGTTGAATTCTGCTGTGTGTCGACACATCTCCTCTGTGTCGACACATCTTCTTTTGTTGTTGATGCTTGCTGAGGGTCGACACATCTCCTTTGTGTCGACATATCTCCTTTTGTTGTTGAAACTTGCTGAGTGTTGATACATCTTCTTAGTGTCGACACATGTACTTTAACTTTGTTGAATCTTGCTGAGTGTCGACACAGCCTCCTGGTGTCGACACTTTTGATGTCGACAAAGTTTCTCTGGGTGTCGACACTACCTCTAAGTGTCGACACAGATTATGTTGATAATTATTCACAGTGTGTCGACACTGCCTGTATGTGTCGACACTTTTCTTCTAGTGTCGACTCTGCCTTCCTGGTGTCGACACAATTACTCCAAGTGTCGACACAGCTTCTCTAGGTGTCGACACATGCCTTCATAAGTGTCGACACTTCACCTCTAGGTGTCGACACATGGACTTCGAAACTTTTATACTTTTCCTGCAATTACTTAACCTGCACATATAAACTCAAAGCACATCAAATACACCTTGATGTATATCATTGAGTAGGGTGAGGCTTCTTCAAATCTGGTACATATATTCCAATGTACCCAACACATATTAAGATTCTGTAATTTTTATTTAAATTTCTGATGAATAATTATGGTACTTCCCTCTTAGCATATGATTAAGGGAAATATTTTGGATAAACTAATTAGAGGACAAATATTTTCTGAAAAATTATGGGAATTTGTCTCTAGTCATATATCTCTGTTAATTAAGTGATCAAAATTTATGGGTGGTCATTACTTGAGTAGATCATATAGTTCATGTTCAAAATTACCCATGGCCCAACATTTGGGAAAATTCAATAAATATCAAATTAATTAGAAAAATTATGGGTATCTAATTTTAGACTAAATTTGTTATGATAGATCTCTGGTAAAATTTATAGGAGATTTGGAAGACAATCCGGAGTACCTCCTTTATACACCTCATATAGTATAGGGTGGTCTGCATATAGTAACTGTGGGAATTGAACTAGAGTGGGTAGTGAATTTTGGAGAGTTGAATCCTCCGTAGGTTGCTGGTTTGGGTAAATAAAGGGGTTCATCATTGGAAGATAGGATTTGTAGAGTGAGAGGTTGACTAGTGTTAGGTGGTGCTCGGGATCGGCGAAAGATTGTCCTTCCCGTATGGAGGAAGTGTTTAATGCACTACGACTAGTCTCAGTGAAATTAACTAAGGGTTGGGAAATCGGGTAGCAACCAATAATAGTAAGTGCCTTGCGAAAGGGAGCTTTGGTCGTAATCCCATCGTAGTTCCTAGTGCCTTTGAGAGCCCTTCACGAGGTATACCTTGGGCAGTCCTGGGCTAACGTAAACTATAAGAGTGAAAAATCTTAAAGAGCAACTAGAAAAATTACGTGTTCAATTTTAAAGAGTGATAAATCTTAAAGAGCCCTTAACGAGGATGAGCTTCGGCTCTCCCTTGACATGGTGGAGGATTTGCGTGACCTGTTAGCTATCCGATAGGAAGAGATTAAGCGAAGAATGGCTAAGTATTTTGATAGGCACGTTAGGGTCAAGTAGTTCGCAGAAGGGGACTTAGTCCTGAAGAAGGTGGATGTAGCAGGAAGATCTGCCGCAGTGGGAAAGCTCAACCCCAACTGGGAAGGTCCATATATTATACAAGAGGCATTGAGATCAGGAGGGTATCGCCTCCGAAATGTGGAGGGCGAGACTCTAATTTACACCTAGAGCTGTGATGACTTGAAGTACTTCTATCCCAGAATCATGTACGTATTTGCCTTTGCTGAATAATGGAACCCTTTGATCTTTTCATCTCTTCTTAGCAACGATATTCATGACATGCCAAAGTTTCCTTAAGTCCAGAGCTTTCTCCCGCTGCCAGACTCTTACCTAACTAGCATGGCAGGGTTCCTCGGTGGACATCTTTCTCACTCTGGGGTTAGGTCCCGAGACGCTCCCGCTGCCAGGCTTCCACCTAGCCGGTAGGGTCGGGATCCTCGAGTGACGTCATTTTGACCCTGGAGCTGAGTGCAGTTGATGCTCAACACCTGCCGCCGTTAGGCTCTTACTTAGCTGATTGGGCTAGTGGTAGCGCCAGGAGGTTGCCTAGAGGAAAGTATTCTCGCTTTGGGGTTAGGTCCCGAGACGCTCCCTCTGCCAGGCTACCACCTAGCCGGCTAGGCTGAGATCCTCGAGTGATATCATTATGACCCTAGAGTTGAGTCTGGTTGATGCTCAATAACCGCCATCAGGCTCTTACCTAGGTGATTGGGCCGGTGGTAGCACCCGGAGGTTGACTAGAGGAATGTATTCTCACACTAGTGTTAGGTCCCGAGACGCTCCCGCTGTCAGTTTTCCACCTAGCTGGCAGGGCCGGGATCCTCGAGTGATGTCATTATGACCCTGGTGATGAGTCTAGTTTATTCTCAACACCCGTCATTAGGCTCTTACCTAGCTGATTAGGGTGGTGGTAGCGCCCGGAGGTTGTCCAGAGATGGTATTCTTGCTTTGGGGTTAGGTCCCGAGACGCTCCTGCTACCAGGCTCCCACATAGATGGAAGGTTCGGGACCCCAGATATGAGTCTGGTTGATGCTTAAAACCCGCCATCAGTCTCTTAAATAGCTGATTGGGCCGGTGGTAGTGCCTGGAGGTTGGCCAGAGGAGGGTATTCTCACACTAGGGTTAGGTCCCGAGATGCTCCCGGTGCCAGGCTCCTACGTAGCTGGCAGGGTCGGGATCCTCGAGTGAGGTCGTTATGATCCTAGAACTGACACCAGTTGAGGTTCAACACCCACCGTCAGGTACTTACCGAGCTTATTAGGTCTGTGGTAGCGCCCTGAGCTTCGCCTAAGGATGGTATTCTCGCTCAGGGGTTAGGTCCCGAGACGCTTCCACTGCCAAGCTTCCACCTAGCTGGCAGGGCCGGGATCCTCAAGTGACATCGTTATGATACTGGAGCTGAGTCTGGTTGATGCTCAACAACAACTGACAGGCTCTTAGATAGCTGATTTTGCCGGTGGTAGCACCTAGAGGTTGTCTAGAGGAGGGTATTCTCGCTCTAGGGTTAGGTCCCAAGACTCTCCCACTGCCAGACTTCCACTTAGCTGGCAGGGCCGGGATCCTCGAGTGATGTTGTTATGACCCTGGATCTATGTCCAGTTGATTCTCAACACCCTCCGTCAGACTCTTACCTAAATGATTCGGCCAGTCGTAGCGCCTGAAGGTTGCCCGAAGGGAATTATTCTTGCTCCAGAGCTAAGTCTCGAGATGTCCCCACTGTCAGGTATTCCTCACACTAGCAGAGCAGGGATCACCGATGGACATGACTGCCCTTCAGATCGGGATCCAGGTACTTGGAGTCTGAAAGGAAAGATCACAAGAACGAGGAATGGTTGTGCTCGGAAATTCTAGGGCAAGCCGACCACGACAAGCTGAGATCTCGGCTTCTACCAAGGAAGGTGAGGCGACTCGGTTCCCGGCGAGTACATTCTATCCCGCTAATATTTTACATGAGAAATTTTACTTCTTCCAAGCCTCTAAGAGAACGGGAACTTGCGGGAAAGCAGGGTCGCCGCGATCCTAGATCGGCAGGTATCCTGCCTCTTGATTGTCTAAGGGCCGACGAGCTATCAAGGTCTCGTCACAAGCGCGAATCCTAACTCAAGTGCATTCTAACATCGAGTGTTATCCTATTGAGGTCACCTAACAGAGGTTTGACTCGCGCCCGAGTACAATACAGTGAGAACAAAAAAGAGAAAGAAGAAATATGCTAAGTTCCTTTTCATTAAGGTGAATGTTGTTACAAAAGAAGGAGCTTGCCTCGGCGAGATTACAAAAGGGGGATTACAAATGTACAAAAAAGATAAGCTGGCGAGGTAGTTTTCGCCCTCCCCCCAGATTGGTCATCCTTGAACCTCAGTACCCCACCAAAAAGCGAGTCAAAGCTCGCTTCCCTCTTACCCGGGGGGGGGGGGGGGGTGTTAATGGGAAGGCCCGACATCAGCTCCCTGATCGATTCCTCCTCACAGCCCTCCACCAGCACTTGTGTTTCTTTCATGATCTTCAGGGCATACTCGACAGTGCTGATGGCGTTAATCTGAAGCTTCTCGACGACCTCGGCCTCACTGAAGATTTTTGGCCACTTAGGGGGAATTCTCGGCTCGCCGCCAAACTAAGGTAAGAAGATGTTCATCTTTCGGATCAGCTCGCTCTGGAGCCCTTTGTTCTCCTCCTTCAGCTTTTTGTTCTCCCCCAGCAGCTCGGCGGTGTGAGCTCGCATCTCACTAGAGGACTCGGTGTACTGCAAAGAAAGGAAAGGTAAGAAGAAACATACAGGTGAGAAAAATCCCAAGTGAAAAGAGAAAGGGGATAGCCTCCACATACCATCCCGCCAGAGACTTTGGAGAGAAGGTTCTCAGAATTTGTAGTCGCCTCTCTAGGTCGGTGGCATTATCCTTCGTGACGTCTTGATCCTGCTCGACTTTTAGCAGGAGGTGGTTAAGGTTGAAGCTGCGACAGACCACCATGTGATGCATTTCCAGGGCCCGCATCTGGGATTGCAAGCCCTCATGGCCGAGCTGGCACAGGGTCATGCCTTTGTAGGCCTCAGCATCCTCGCGCCCATACAGGCCGAAGCCGAGCGTGTAAGAATGCCCAGTTGTGGGTTGGCGACCTGACCAAGATGGATGGAGGGATGAGATGGAGACCCTGTGGGCCTGCTCATCCCATCAGACCTTCAGCTCGCCGACCGAGTTCTTTCATCTCACCCAAGGCCGAAGAGAGGGCGGCTCTTCGGCAAGCGCGACACGTGGGCTGCGGACTTCTCAGAAGATGTGGAAGTAGGAGCCTCTCCATCCCCTTTGTTGGGTACATTGGAATATATGTACCTGATTTGAAGAAGCCTCACCCTACTCAATGATATACATCAAGGTGGCTTTGAGTTTCTTTGTGCAGGTTAAGTAACTGCAGGTTTGCAGGAAACGTTTCTAAGTGCATGTGTCGACACCTAGAAGAAAAGTATCGACACTTAAGAAGGTTTGTGTCGACACCTAGAGGAGCTGTGTCGACACTTGGAGTAATTGTGTCGACACCAGAAATGCAGAGTCGACACTAGAAGGAAAGTGTCGACACATACAGGCAGTGTCGACACACAATAAAGAAATGTCTAAAGAATCAGTGTCGACACTTAGAAGCAGTATCGACACCCAGAGAAACTTTGTCGACAGCAAAAGTGTCGACACTAGGAGGCTGTGTCGACACTCAGCAAAACTTCAGCAAAGTTCAAGTACAAGTGTCGACACTAGGAGGCTGTGTCGACACTCAGCAAACTTCAACAAAGTTTAAGTACAAGTGTCGACAGAAAGGAGATGTGTCGACACTCATCAAAAGTCTCAAAACATGAAGAATGTGTCGACACAAAGAAGATGGGTCGACACTCAGCAAAGTCTCAACACAAAAGGCATGTGTCGACACAAAGGAGATGTGTCGACACTCAGCAAAAGTTTCAACACAGAAGGCATGTGTCGACACAAAGAAGATGTGTCGACACTTAGCAAGTTTTAACACAAGAAGATGTGTCGACACAAAGGAGTTGTGTCGACACTTTGCAGAAATCAACTAAGTATTGAAGGAGAAGGACTTGTGTCGACACACAGGATTAGTGTCGACACATTCTGAAGAAGCAGTGTCGCGAAGTTATTTCAACAACACAAGTAGTTGTGTCGACACCTTGAAGGCTAGTGTCGACACTTAGTCTACTTGTGTCGACACTTGATCTATTTGTGTCGACACATAAAGACTATCTGTCTCGACACTTTCAGACAGTGACAGAGATTTCAAGAAGTGACTGGATGACTTGACAGCTGTCATTTCAACCTGTCAACTGCTACTGTCAGAGCTGTCAGAAGATCGTTAGAAACCGGATCAGCCGGTCAGCATGAAGAAAGCTTATATAAAGGCTTATTCCTTCAACAGAAGAATATCGATAGAGCAATCAAGGAAGTGAAAAACAACACAACCAGAAGAAGACCTTCAAGTGAAGATCTAAGAAGTTGGAGAGAGAAAGCTCCTTCTAAGAAGACAGCTATTGAACCAGGCTGCCAAGAAAGTTTCAGATTGAGATCTGATTCTCAAGTCAGCAGTTGATTGAACATCATCTGCATAGAGATACAAACCTACTGTGTTCTAATTCAAGAAGCTTTGAAGAAAGCCAAGGGAGGTTGATCTCTGCAAAGTTCTTTCAAGAACTCATCAAGAAGCCAGTCAACTCAACTTTCTCAATCAGAGTTGTGGTTATTAATACTTGTACTTTTTATGTTCTGTAGGATCCTAAGAGATCTGAGTTGTAAGCCTATATTTATAAAGGCTGAGTGGTAGGGCTTGTGTGTCTGACTGTAGGAGATACATTTCTTTGAGTGTAGGCCTTGTTGAAGGCTGAGTGTAGGCCTTGTTGAAGGCTGAGTGTAGGTCTTGGTGAAGACTGAGTGGTAGGGCCTTTGTGCCTGAGTTGTAGGAGTGGGATCACTCTGAGTTGTAGGAATCTATTTGGGGTTCTGAGCTGTAAGATCTGTGGATCTGAGAAGTAGTGGAGAAGTTAGGCTGAATCTAGTACACTACTAGATAGGCAAAGGGGGAAAGTGGATGTACCCAGACCTTGGGGAACCACTATAAATCATGTGTGCTCTCTGTGATTGTATGCTTGTGTGATTGTTGTATAATCTGTGCTGAATTGTTGAAAATAATTGCATAAATAGATCTAATAATTCAGGGTTTCTGCCTTAAAAGTTAAAAAGATCCTGTAGGCAGATTCAGCATAATCAAGAATCAAGAAAATGGGTTCAACTGAGAATCACAAAGAGCTAGGATCCATGAAATTTCCAATCTGCAGAAAGGAGATTTTTGGCATATGGAAAGAGAGAGTTAGACTTTTTATGGAAGCCTCTGACCCAAGGATTTACATTACAGTCAAAGAAGGGCCATATATGCCAATGAAAGTATCTGTTCTAGATGCAAATCAGAGAACTCCCAAAGATTATTCAGAAATGACAAAAGATGAGATAATTTTGGCCACTATGGACAAGAGGGCCCAGAATATTATTGTAAGTGCAATTGATGATGCCACATTTCAGAATCTGATTCATTATAAAACATCAAAAGAAATGTGGGACACACTGATAGTCTATATGGAGGGATCAGAAGAGATAAGACAAGACAGGAAGTTCTTGTTAAACCAAGAGTATGAAAGCTTCAGATAAGGCAGTTCTGATAGCATAACTGAATGCTACAAGAAATTCTATAGGATAGTCAATGAATTGATGTCCTATGGAAGAGAGTTCAGCAATTATGAATTGAATGATAAGTTCTTGAGATCTCTGACAAAGGACTGGGACACCAAGATTTGTGCTATAAGGGAAATTGTCAAACTAGCAGACATTCCTCCTACAACTTTGTTTGGAAAACTGTTATCTTATGAGATGCAGTTAATGGTAAGGAAGGAGGAAGAAAATACTACAAGAGTGGAGCACAAAGAAAGAGCTGTGGCCTTCAAGATTGAAGCCACTAGGAAATATAAAAGCAAGTCTCCATCTCCACCTCAAAAAGTTGCTGAGGCTGAGACAAATTCTTCAAATAGCAAGAAGTCAGAAAGCAGTGAAAGTGATGAAGACTTTGCTGCATTTACTAGGCACTTTCAGAATTTTCTAAAGAAGAAGTAGTGGATGTCCAAGCCATCCACTTCACAGACAAAAGATGAATATTATCAGAACAAGAGTCATCAAGGAATGACAGGAGAAAGTCCAAGACTAGTAAAACTACATCCTCAAAGATAGTATGCTATTGTTGCAATAGACAAGAACATGTAATAGCTGATTGTCCAAAAAAGGGGAAAGAGTCCACTGACAAGAAGAAGACATAGTTCAAGGGCAAAAAGGAAAGGTATTTTGTTGCTAAGAAGGATAAAAGTCTGACTGATATATCATCTTCAGAAATTGATTCAGAAGCTGAAGCCTATATTGGCTTGTTTGCTGAAGAAGAAGAAAATGAGTTCATGCAGCTAATGAACTCAATTTATGAGCAGGAGGACATTCAGTGCAAGGGACTGATGGCCTTATCAGAAGGAGACAAAATCCAGGATCAGCCTGGACCTAGTCAGGTACAAAATTATTCTTCAAGTTCAATTTCTAGTGCTGGATCAGAATCAGATACATCAGCATCAGGTGATGTGAGTGGATTTGAATCTGAAGGAGACATTCATCAGTTGATTGATGAATATAGAGTATTGTTGCAGGCTTTGAAGAAAAGCAAACTCTTGGCCAAGACTCAGGCTAAGGAGATTGTTAGTCTTAAAGTGGCTGCAATAGATTTTGACAAGTTATTAGATCAGAAATTAAATGAAATAGCCAGACTGAAGAATATTACAGTTATTCAGATGGGGACTATTACATTTAAAAATGATCAAATTAGAAATCTGGAGATTAGTCTTCAGAAGGAGAGAGATATTGTTGCAAGTTTTTCTAAACCAAAATCAGTTTTAACTTTGATAGATGAGTTCATTCCTCAAAAGGGTAAGACTGGATTGGGGTTTACAAAACCTGCCAGGACAGTTAGGTCCAAGTCTAAGGGCAAAGCCCCGGTACTCAACAAGAAGCCTGTTGTAGATAAAACAGCCAGGGTTGTACCTAAACAAAGGTACAATAGATTTGAGTGCTGGTGTTGTGGCAAGGTAGGCCACTTTGCCATATACTGTTGGCACAATTCAAGTGCCAAGGTTAGTAGCAAACTGCCTGCTAGAAAAGCTACAGGTAGTTTTGTTAAGATTCAGACTAACTTGCACCAAGGACCCAAGAATTATTTGGGTTCTAAGGTTAAGTAATTTGTTTTGCAGGTTAGTCCAAGTGGCCATGCCCCAATATGGTACTTGGACAGTGGATGTTCCAGGCACATGACTGGAACTACGGGATTGCTGAAGGACTATACACCAATCAAGGATGGTCCTAAGGTTACCTTTGGTGGTTCAGAAAAAGGAATCATCAAAGGCTTTGGTAACATTTCTAGCAACCTAATTACAATTACTCAAGTGGCTTATATAAAGGGTTTGAAACATAATCTCATTAGCATAAGTCAGCTGAGTGATTTAGGATATGACATCTCATTTGTCAAAGATGTTTGTCATACCAGTAGGTCAAGTGATCAAAAGATCATTCTGACAGGATATAGGAAGAGAAATGTCTATTGTCTAGACATTATGTGTGAGAACATAGTTTCTCCTATTTGTCTTGTAGCTGATGAGAAAGTCTCGCATTGTGTTAAATGGCACAAGAGACTGGCTCATCTCAACTATAAGACAATTGGCCAACTCTTTAGCAAAGAGTTATTGAGGAATGGTCTTCAGGTTAAGTGTATAAAGGATGGGATATGCTCAGCTTGTCAAAAAGGCAAGCATACCAGATCCACCTTTAATAGCATTGAGAACAAAGATGCTGTGAGGTGCCTATACCTTTTGCATATGGATCTTTTTGGTCCTATGCTAGTTCACAGCTTAGGTAGGAAGGTCTACACATTTGTGGTTGTAGATGATTATTCAAGGTTTTCCTGGGTATTATTCCTAAGGCAAAAATCTAAAACTACTAGTATCTTTTATAGTTTTGTCAAACAAATTCAGAATGAGTTAGACAGTATAGTGGTCAAAATAAGAAGTGACCATGGTACTGAATTCCAGTCTGATAGTATGACAAAGCAATGTGAAGAGTTTGGGATATTTCAGGAATTTTCCTCACCAAGAACACCTCAGCAAAATGGTATTGCTGAGGAAAATAGAACCTTGATAGAGGCTGGTAGAACCCTATTGAGTGACACATCTCTCCCAGAATATTTCTGGACTGAGGCAATTAATACTGCATGTCATGTGATCAATAGGGCTACTATCACCAAGAGCCACAATAAGACCCCCTATGAGATTATGAAGGGCAGAAAACCAAATCTATCCTATTTCAGGATCTTTGCTTGTAAATGTTATATACTTAACAATGGTAAGTCTTATTTAACCAAGTTTGCTGCCAAATACAAAGAGGGGATCTTTGTTGGGTACAGCAACAACAGTAAGGCTTATAGGGTCTACAACTTGACTACTCAAGTTGTAGAAGAGTCAATACATGTATTGTTTGATGAAGCTAGACACATTAACAATGAATTGTCTAGAAGTGTTTGCAGCTCCATAGGTGTGACTGAGAAGATGGACAAGCTTACTATTGAAGAAGGTTCTACTGCAAGTCAGCAAGTAGAAGAAGGTGGCTGTTGTCCAGGGGGAGTATAAGATACTCCTGTTGCTGAAGAAGACCAAGAGGAGCAGCTGAATGAAGAAGCTGAAGGTGTACAACCACTAGACAGGATGCCTCCAACAATTAGGCATTTAAAAGATCATCCAGCCAATCAAATTATTGGAGATCTCAGACAAGAGGTACAAACAAGGAGCAGGAATCTAAGTTCAGTTCTCTACTCCAGCTTTCTATCCCAAGTAGAGCCAAAGAAATTTGAAGAAGCTATCATAGACCCTCATTGGATTGAGGCTATACAAGAGGAGCTGAACCAGTTCAAAAGATGCAAAGTCTGGGAGCTAGTTCCTAAACCAAAAGACCACAACATTATAGGAACTAAGTGGATCTTTAGGAACAAGTTGGATGAGAATGGAGTTATAATAAAGAATAAAGCTAGACTAGTTGCTAAAGGATATAGGCAGGAAGAAGGTATTGATTTTGATCAAACCTTTGCTACAGTAGCAAGACTGGAAGCAATAAGGATGTTCCTTGCCAATGCAACATTTCAAGGGTTCAAGGTATACCAAATGGATGTTAAGTCAGCTTTTCTGATTGGAAATCTGAAGGAAGAAGTCTATGTAGAATATCCATCAGGTTTTGTTGATTCTACTAAACCTAATTATGTTTATAGACTTAGGAAGGCTTTATATGGGTTAAAGCAAGCCCCTAGGGCTTGGTATGAAACCCTGTCTAGTTTCCTCATTGAGAATAAATTCACAAGGGGGAAAATAGACAAGACTCTATTCCTTAGGGAATCTAGAGGCAAGATTACCTTAGTCCAAATATATGTAGATGACATAATATTTGGGTCTACAGAAAGTAGTATTTGCATGAAGTTTGCAAAATTAATGCAAGGACAATTTGAAATGAGCAGTATGGGGGAACTTACATTCTTCTTGGGTCTCCAAGTTAGACAGACTGAGGATGGTTTATCCATATGCCAGTCTAAGTTCACCCTAGAATTGATAAAAAGTATGGTATGGAATCATCCACTACCATGAAAACTCCTATGGGGTCAACAATGTCTCTAAGCAAAGATGATGCAGGGAAACCTGTAAATGAAACTTTGTATAGAGGGATAGTTGGCTCCCTATTATATTTGACTGCTTGTAGACCAGATATCATGTATGCTACATGTGTCTGTGTTAGGTACCAAGTTTGCCCTAAAGAATCTCATTCGACAGCAGTCAAAAGAATTTTGAGATATCTTAAGGGCACTTCTTATCTAGGCCTTTGGTACCCTAGGAATGGAGATTTTGAACTGACAAGTTATTCAGATGCAGATTTTGCAGACTGCAAGGAAGATAGAAAGAGTACCACAGGTACCTGTCAATTTCTAGGAGGAAGGCTGATATCATAGACTAGCAAGAAGCAAACCAGTGTAGCTATCTCCACAGCTGAGTCATAGTATGTTGCTGCAGGAAGCTGCTGTGCACAACTACTATGGATACAACACCAGCTAGAAGATTATGGAATTCAAGTAAGTAGAACACCTTTATTTTGTGATTCTACAAGTGCTATTTCTATTGCAAATAATCCTGTCTCCCATAGTAGGACTAAGCAAATAGAAATAAAATACCATTTTCTAAGAGAACATGTGGAAAAAGGAGATATTTCACTAGAGTATATTAATACAGATAATCAGCTAGATGATATGTATACTAAGCCATTAGATGAAACCAAATTCAATAAATTTAAAATTGAATTAGGGATGATCAACTTAGAATAGTCTACAAAATTGGCTAAGTAAAAAGGTATCGACACACAGAGTTGTATGTATCGACACATAGAAGTGGTGTCGACATTTCAGAGAAATGGTGTCGACACATCTAGGAAGTCTGTGTCGACACTTTAGAGAATTTGTGTCGACACATGCAGTGTAGGTGTAGACACATCCAAGATGGTGTCGACACTTAGGCTTTACACAGAATTAGTCTTATAGAGTCTTGACTAAGTGTCGAGCTAAGTGGTGTCGACACATATACAAGTGTCGACACATATATTCTGTCGACTATACTTGTGTCGACACATAGTTGTCGAGACATTAGCAGTAAGTGTCGACACTTTTCAACAGTGTCGACACAATTTAAGTATTTTGACGCTCCTTTTCATCTTCGATTCTAGAAAGGTATAAATAGGTTTTCGCCATTGTTTGTCGACACGCTCACCAAAGTTTCGAGACCAAACTTGTGTGTCGACATCTCTCTTCTCTAAATTCAAACTTTCTTCAAACCCTAATGGCGCCCAAGCTAGAAGAGAACATAAATGAAGGATATGAACTCGTGCGACATGCCTTTGATGACGTGGAACCTGAAATCAAAGGTGTAGTAACCCTAATTGCTGAGACTGGACTGGAATACCTTGTTTCAGAACCAATCAAGATCTGGAAGAAGAAAGTCCTAGAATTTCTGAGTGCAGCTTCACTTGATGATACTGGACTCAAGATTAAGTCCAGAGTTCATGGAACCAAAGTCAAGGTCACACCAAAGAGTCTAAGGAAGGTACTTCATCTACCAAGAACAAAAGAGGAAGAAGATGTATCTGATTCTAAGACTAGAGAAGCATTGAGATGGTGTGGACTGGATTCAAACTTGAAAATTGGATCTGTGTTCAATAGAAAAGGAATGAACATCCAAGGAAAATTTCTGTCTGAGATAGTTGGCAAGGTCATCCTGAGCAAGCCTGGAGGACATGACAGAATTTCAGCTCAGATGTTCAATTTGATGACAAGGATTATCTTCAAACTTGATACTGATTGGTCTACAGTTATGTTTGATAAGATAAAAGAAAGTATGAAGAAACCCAATCTGGGTAGAATTCTAAGTCTATACTTAGCTGGTAGCATACCAGATGTGATGAACCAAGCTGCAGGTTCCAAAATAAACCACATGAGGAAAATGGATTTGAGAATTTTCTCTAGGTGGGATAGAGTATTGTCAAAAGAAATGCCAACTCCAGTAAACGAAACCCCTCAGAAGAAGAAGAAGAAGACAGCCATTGTGGCTCAAGAATCCTCTAGCAGCTTTGAAGAGCAAGTGGTCTTTAGTTCTGATGATGAACAGGGAAGAAATGTTGGATAGTCCCCAACAAGATAAGAAGATACTCATAGGCAGGGGGAGCTACCCTCAGCAATCCCAATTCACCTGGATCCACTCCAGGGTGAGCCTCTACTTGTGGAAGAGCCAACTCCACTAGAGAGTGAAAGGGCTACTCAAATTATACTAGAGGTAATCACTGATATTAATCAATTAGATTTCACTATTGAGGATGAAGTTTTGACTTATTCATTACCTGATATTCATCAGCAAACACAGATACAACCTCAACCCCAAGATGTTGTCATGGAGGACACATCTGTTGCTGATAAAGTGGTTAATGAGATAAGAGATTCTCCAGCCCATTCTCAACTGGAATTTATCTTAGAGGAGTTATTCCTTGATCTTGTACAGATAGATCGTGAGAAAGAAATAGCTGCTGTTGAGGGGGAGAAAGTTCATATTGAGGGGGAGCATGTGGAGAGTGTAGAGGAAACTACAAGGAAGGAGACTGAGGAGCCAAGAGATGATGAAGGACTACAAAGGACTGAGAAGAATTCACATCCAAGTCCTAAAGACAGAGTAGACATAGTCAGCACATCTTCTTCAGAGGATGAAGAGGCTGTTAGAGCCAAGAAAAGGAAGTTCCAAGTCTTCAAGAGAAGGAGCCAGAACTATAAAAAAGCCCTATAGACAGTTGCTCCACAGCCTGCCCCATCTACTGATTACAGTTCATTGATGGTGGCATTGCAAATCAAGCTGGATGAGCAAAGGCAAGCTCTAGAAAAGTATATGGATGAAGGCCATAAGTCACTGCAATTTGATCCGGCACAAGACATCAAGTCAATCAGATTTGAAGTGAATCTTAACAAGAAGGAAATGACTGATTGTTTCCATAAGGGAGGCAATACAGTGGTCTATCTGGCTTCACATCAAGAGAAAATTAAGACAAAACTTGATGACCTAGAAGTCAAGCATGGATATGTCCTGAAAAACCAAATAAGAATGAATGAAAACTTGACTGCTTCTCATAATGCCATAGTAACTGAAATAAAGAATTTAGCTACTGCTCAGACTGCAGCAAGTGCTACTGCCAAGGCTGAATTTGACAAGCAATTGCAAGAGAGCCTAACTGCTGTTAAAACTGCCATTGAAGATTCACAGAAGCTCATAACTGAAAAGCTCAAAAGGTTGAAACTTTTTTATAAAGATGAAGTTAACTATCTGAATGCACAGATAAGATTTCAGAAAGATGATCTGAGGGATCATATAGAGAGAGAAGTCATAAAGGGGGAGAGGGTATTAGTCAAGGCTGGCTCTGATCATGCCAAATGGATTTCAAATTCCATCAGAGCTACCCTTGGATATCCACCCTTATGTGATGATGACAATGTTACAGAGTCTGGAATCAATCCTGCATACCTTGGAGAAGAGCAAGCTGAAGTGGCTCAAGTGATATACCCTCCACCAGACTTTGACATGATACATCAAGAGATACAGTCTATGTATAGTCCTCCTGAGGGAAATCAGAATGTCATCATAGAGAAAGTTGTTCAGCCTGTGCTAGAGGCAATACTCAAAGAGCAAGAGGCCTTATTAAAGGAACAAGAGGCTCAATTGTCTAAGAAAAGATTTAGAGAGCAAGCTGAATTGAGACCTGATTTTGAACAATGGAGCCCCACTTCCAGGAATATCATCTTGACTGCATGGAAGGCTGCTAAGGACAATGTCCTGGATAGAGGCAAGTGGTATTCTGACCTGGAGTGGAGGAAGCATGAGAATAGGTAAGAGGCCATTGTACAATATAGAAGAAATGCTAAACTGGGAAAGCTACCTCCTAATGCACAGGAGCCTAGCAAGTATTTTCCCAAGCCTTATCACTATTTTGAAAGGCAAAAGATAAAGTCTGAAGAGATGAAAAAGAAAGATCTCAAAGGGAAGAATCCTGCTGCTGCTGATGACACTGAAGCGACAGTTCAAGCAAAGATTCAATCTGGAAAGGGGACTGTAATCAAGGAACTATAGCAGCCATAGGATAGCATTTTATTAAGTTTACAAATTGTAATTATTTGCATTAAAACTCTATGTAAACTTTTGACTAACGAAAATGTTGGAATTTTTTAAGAACATTGTGTCATGGTTCAAATCTATTACATTAATTGTTCTAAGATAATTGTTTTTACATATTCTGTTCATGCATGTTTAAGTATTTTCCCTGTCACATAATATTGTTGTACATCATGCTGAGAATTTGTTATGTATGGTGTATATCATTGACTAAGGGTTATGACTTCTCCAAATAGGGGGAGATTGTTGGGTACATTGGAATATATGTACCTGATTTGAAGAAGCCTCACCCTACTCAATGATATACATCAAGGTGTATTTGATGTGCTTTGAGTTTCTTTGTGCAGGTTAAGTAACTGCAGGTTTGCAGGAAACGTTTCTAAGTCCATGTGTCGACACCCAGAAGAAAAGTGTCGACACTTAAGAAGGTTTGTGTCGAAACCTAGAGGAGCTGTGTCGACACTTGGAGTAATTGTGTCGACACTAGGAATGCAGAGTCGACACCAGAAGGAAAGTGTCGACACATACATGCAGTGTCGACACACAATGAAGAAATGTCTAAAGAATCAGTGTCGACACTTAGAAGCAGTATCGACACCCAGAGAAACTTTGTCGACAGCAAAAGTGTCGACACTAGGAGGCTGTGTCGACACTCAGCAAAACTTCAGCAAAGTTCAAGTACAAGTGTCGACACTAGGAGGCTGTATCGACACTCAACAAACTTCAACAAAGTTTAAGAACAAGTGTCGACACAAAGGAGATGTGTCGACACTCAGCAAAAGTCTCAACACATGAAGAATGTGTCGACACAAAGGAGATGTGTCGACACTCAGCAAAGTCTCAACATAGAAGGCATGTGTCGACACAAAGGAGATGTGTAGACACTCAGCAAAAGTTTCAACACAGAAGGCATGTGTCAACACAAAGAAGATGTGTCGACACTTAGCAAGTTTCAACACAAGAAGATGTGTCGACACAAAGGAGTTGTGTCGACACTTTGTAGAAATCAACTAAGTATTGAAGAAGAAGGACTTGTATCGACACACAGGATCAGTGTCGACACATTCTGAAGAAGCAGTGTCGAGAAGCTATTTCAACAACACAGGGAGTTGTGTCGACACCTTGAAGGCTAGTGTCGACACTTAGTCTACTTGTGTCGACACTTGATCTATTTGTGTCGACACATAAAGACTATCTGTCTCAACACTTTCAGACAGTGACAGATTTCAAGAAGTGACTGGATGACTTGACAGCTGCCATTTCAATCTGTCAACTGCTATTGTCAGAGCTGTCAGAAGATCGTTAGAAACCGGATCAGCCGGTCACCATGAATAAAGCTTATATAAAGTCTTATTCCTTCAACAGAAGAATATAGATAGAGCAATCAAGGAAGTGAAAAAAAACACAACCAGAAGAAGACCTTCAAGTGAAGATCTAAGAAGTTGGAGAGAGAAAGCTCCTTCTAAGAAGACAGCTATTGAACCAGGCTGCCAAGAAAGTTTCAGATTGAGATCTGATTCTCAAGTCAGCAGTTGATTGAACATCATCTGCATAGAGATACAACCCTACTGTGTTCTAATTCAAGAAGCTTTGAAGAAAGCCAAGGGAGGTTGATCTCTGCAAAGTTCTTTCAAGAACTCATCAAGAAGTCAGTCAACTCAACTTTCTCAATCAGAGTTGTGGTTATTAATCCTTGTACTTTTTATGTTCTGTAGGATCCTAAGGGATATGAGTTGTAAGCCTATATTTATAAACTCTGAGTGCTAGGGCTTGTGTGCCTGAGTGTAGGAGATACATTTCTCTGAGTGTAGGCCTTGTTGAAGGCTGAGTGTAGGTCTTGGTGAAGACTGAGTGGTAGGGCCTTTGTTCCTGAGTTGTAGGAGTGGGATCACTCTGAGTTGTAGGAACATATTTGGGGTTCTGAGCTGTAAGATCTGTGGATCTGAGAAGTAGTGGAGAAGTTAGGCCGAATCTAGTACACTACTAGATAGGCGAATGGGGAAAGTGGATGTACCCAGAACTTGGGGAACCACTATAAATCCTTTGTGCTCTCTGTGATTGTATGCTTGTGTGATTGCTGTGTAATCTGTGCTGAATTGCTGTAAAGAATTGCATAAACAGATCTAATAATTCAGGGTTTCTGCCTTAAAAGTTAAACATATTAAGTGCACCTATTCACCCCCCCCCCCTCTAGGTGTTTAGGCACTAGTTCTTTCACCCTTGACATTTCTCTGCCGGACCTTTCCGCGTGCTCTCTGGTGATCCTTCCAGTGTAGTATCCTGCGAGCTCATGTAGATTTATTGTTGTTGTTGTTTTCTCCTCTTGGAGACCACTAGATCTTGCTTCATCTTAGTGAAAAATGAGAAGCAAAATGGACAAGTAATAAATAATCGAAAATTTTATTGCTCCAAAAAAGTAAATAATACATAGGTATTTCCCCATATTTATAGAAAATGGGGAGGAGAGAGAATACAATACACGATGTGGGACTAAACACAAGCTGCGTTGCCTTTACGGTTTGACATACACAAACCACACACTACACAAAATATAACATTACATCCTCCAGTTACAAGAGAAGGTCGCCACTATCTATACAAGACTGCCAGACAAGCCACAAAGCCGCACCTACGGATTGCCAACAGACCGCAGTGCGGCAATCCACTAGGTTGAAGCTGTTGCAAGCCACCAGACCACATATTGTCGGTTGCCATCAGACCGCAGAGCGGTTAAACAATTGTCCACTGTTGTGGTTTCAATCGGACCGTCGTGACATCACAAGACCGTTATGGCTAACACCCAAACCACAACTATGAACTCCTGCCAGACAGATGTAGCTAAACTCCAGACCACCAAAGCGGCTTCATACAGGCAGCTGCGGCGTCACCAGACTGTTGCGATTTTCATCTAAACTGTTGTAGCGCCCACCTACCAGACCTCTGCGGCTTCCTACCAAACCAATACTGTGGTTAAAATCCCAGTCCGCTGCGGCTAATAAACAAGGAGAAACTGTGGCTTGAAACCAGACCACTAAATAAACATCTTAACAACTCGTTGAGACAAACCGCCAGAAGGTCGATAGGACAGGCTGCGGCGGCTAGTTCGGCTAACTGCCCGAACTGTGTCCCATCACTCCCCCTCAAGCTGAAGCATATATGTCAACCATGTCCAGCTTGTTGAAAACCTCTGTGAATGAAGTAACCAGTTTCGTGAAGGAATCAGCCAACTCCTTATCCGAGGTAACGAATGGTGTACATATCTGATTCTTCAGAATCTCTTATCTAATAAAATGGCAATCAACTTCTATATGCTTCATTCTCTCTTGAAAGACTAAATTCATCGAAATGTGTATAGCTACTATATTATCATATAACATTGGTATGGGGTGATCATAAAACTCTCCCAGATCCAGTAAGAGAGTCCGAAGGAACTTTAGCTCACACGCAGTCAGTGCCAAGCTTCTGTACTCTGTTTCTGCACTTGATCTAGCAACAATAGACCACTTCTTGCTCTTCCTGCTAACCAGATTACCTCCAACGAAGGTGCAAAAACCTGACGTTGACTTCCTATCTCCCTTATCGTCTGCGTAGCTTGCGTCAGAATATGCCTCAACTTTTAAATGCTTTTTTTTAGAAATAAAAGCTCTTTTCCTGGTGCTCCTTTCACATACTCGAGAATCTTCAAAGCTGTCTACATATGACACTCCCTAGGAGCTTGCATAAATTGACTCAATCTCCCTACTACATAGCAAATATCTAGTCTTGTAACTGTAAGATTGATGAGTTTACCAACAAGACATTTGTACCTTGTGATATCTTCAACAATCACAGAGGTCTCACTGTAGCATTTGTCATCTCCAACAGCCATAGGAGACCGAGCAGGTTTAGCACCACGAAGACTTGTTTCTTGTAAAAGATCCAAGGCATACTTTCCTTATAAGAGAACTATAGACCCAGGATTTCGAGAAATCTCAATCCCCAGAAAGTACTTAGGAGAATCAATATCTTTTGTAACAAAATGCCGGAGCAGATGCTTCTTTGTCATGTCAATACCTTTCCTATCATCCCTAGTAAGAATAATATCATCCACACATACTACAAGAATTACAAGACCAGCCGATGTATTCTGAATAAATTAGGAGTGATCTGCAGCGCTTCAAACAAATCCAACAATAGAAATAACGTTGTTGCACTTGTCAAACCTGGTTGTCGGACTCTGTTTAAGACCAAAAATGGCTTTCTTCAGCGTACATACCTGAGACTCCCCCTGAGCTACATACCCATGATGTTGCTCCATATAAACTGTCTCATTCAGATAACCCTAGAGGAAAGCATTCTTAACATCCAAATGGGACATTTCCCAGTGTCTATTAACAACTACAAAAAAATGACACAGATCGTAGTAATCCGAGCAACATGAGAGAATGTATCAAAGAAATCAACACCATATGTTTGCGTAAATCCTTTGGCCACAAGCCGAGATTTATATCAATAAACAGTACCATCAGGAAGATATTTGATGAGAAAGACCCAGTGACAGCCAACTATATCAGCATCAGGAGGAGTAGGAACAAGAGACCAAGTACCTTGTTCAGTCAGATTTTTCATCTCTCCATCCATAGCAGCTTTCCAATGTGGAATAGCCAGAGAATCATGATAAGACGCAGGAAGAACATTTGAGAGAGGGAAAAAGCAAAACTCTACACCCGAGGAGACAGTCATGTATAAGATACAACACTAGTAAGAGGATCTTGAGTGCACGAACGAATACCTTTCCGGAGAGCAATTGGAAGATCAAGACCAGTCTTGTCTACATGCTTAGTTCCATCTGAAGGAGAGACCAACAAACTAGGAGCTATGGGCAGCGGCTCAACAGATGAATCATGAATAACGAGAGAATCATAAGGAGGTGAAGAAATAGTAGGCTCGGGACAAGGTGCAGAAATAAGAGGAAATGAAACGAAATCATCAGAAGAAGGAAGAATGGAGGAAGGTGAAAATAATGGAACATCCTCAAATAAAGTGACATCAGCAGAAACATAATGCCGGCGGAGAACAAGATCATAACACATGTACCCTTTCTGTGTTGTTCAATAGCCCAGAAAGACACATTTAATCGAGCTTGGTCATAGTTTGTCACGACCAGAAGAAGAAGAATGAATAAAAGCAGTGCATCCAAAGAGACGAGGTGGCAAAGGAAACAGGTTCGCATTAGGATGCAAAATAGAAAAGGGAGACTTTCCACCGATAACATACGACAGAACATGATTAATAAGAAAGTAGGAGAGAAGAACTACATACCTCCAATAAGACTTGGGAACATGTATATGAGTAAGACGACTCCGAGCGACATCCAGCAGATGACGATTCTTTCGTTCAGCAACACCATTTTGTGCGATGTATAAGGTCAAGTGGTTTGATGAATAATACAATGATCCATACAAAATAATGTAAATTGATGTCTAAGATACTACTTAACATTATTAGATTTAATGATTTTAATAGAAGTATCAAATTGTGTATGAATCTCATTGTAAAATGCAGTGAAAATAGAAAAATATTTCAGAACATTTGCGCAACAAATATAACCATGTACAACGAGAAAAATCATCAATAAATGTCACAAAATATAAGCTACCCCTAACAACAGTTTGAGTAGGAGCAGGGCCCCATATATCGGAATGTACAATATCAAACGTACGAGAAGAACTACATCCATTTCTAGCAGGAAAAGTAGAACGATGATGTTTTCCAAACCGACAAGGTTCACAATGAATAGAAGAATCTCCCCGAGGTAAATCAGGCAGAAGCTGATAAAGAATCTGAGGAGGAGGATGTTCAAGCCGAAGATTCCACTGAAGCAAAGGAGAGGAGGCAGAAAAGGCATAAGAAGTATCAAGATAGAACAAGCCTCCGCTCTCAGTCCCAGTAGGTATCGTCTCCTTGGTCCGAGGAACCTGAAAAGCACAAGAGCAAGCAGTAAATATAGCTTCACAGTTCAATACCTTGCAAAGAGAAGTAACAGAAAGAAGACTGCACGGAATGTTGGGGAAATAGAGAGTGTCCTGAAGCTGAAGAGAAGGAGTAACATACACTGTGCCAGACCCGTGAAGCACGGACGGAGAACCATCAGCAATAAGAATCGGAGGTAATCAGTTACTCTTGTCAAGAGAATAAAAAAAGCAGAGAATTCCCTGAAATATGATTGGTAGCACCTGAGTCAATAAGCCACCTACCCGTGGTAGCTAACTGAGCAGCACCAGAAGTTACAAGAGAAGTAGTAGACTTCTTGGCAGAATCAGTAGACGCAGGATGAAGATGAGGATGTTTGACCCAATAATGATCAACCAAGTGGCCAACTTTGCCACAATGAGAACAAAAAAATTTTGAATGACCACGACCGCCAGTACGACCACCCCGACTAGCAGAATTATCATGACATGCAGGATGAGCAACAATATCAGGAGAGGGAGAGGGAAGCAAAGGACGCTGAAGCAAAGTAGTAACAACAGAAATACGTGCAGCAGTAACATCCAGAGTCGGAGTGTCCACCTCTCCTAGAATTTGTTGATGAATCATGTCATACGATTCAGGAAGATAAAGCAAGTAGCAAACCACAAGAAGCTCCTAACAATGTTTCTGTTTCTCAGCAAGATCAGCAAAAAAAGTATGGTGTTGAAGAAGTTCAGCCCCAAGACTTTGGACCTCCTGATAAGCAGTAGTTGGGGTCATAATAGGACGAGCAAAGAGATCCACATAAAGAGTATAGATTCGCGAAATCTGAGCCCCCTTAGAATATAAAGCAGCGAGATGATTTCACGCAGCTTTGATAGTTTGATCATATCCGATGACAGGAAGACACCCATCAGATAAAGTGTTGGCCAACCAAGTGCGGACCAAAGCATCAAAAGCATCCCAATCATCATAAGTAGCAGAGCCAACAGGAGGAGGGTCATCAATCAAGTGAGAGCGCTTATGCTGAGAACATAAAACGAAGAGAAAATATACACTTTAGTCAGGATAATTTGTTCTGATAAGCTTGGACACAATACCCAAATTACCCGAAGTAGATATAGAAGTAGAAGAAAGCGAGAGGGACATAGAAAGTAGCAGAAGACGACGGAGTGTCCATAAAAAAATAAATCAAGCCGCACGGTCAAGAAGGAAATCGCACGGACAGAGAACAAGAGAAGAACCCGCGCGAACAGGAAAACAAGCCACCCCGTCACGGTGTCAACACACCAGCAGTAGGAAAAATGCTGCGACCGAAAGGCTAAGAAACCGCGCGAAAAGAAAGAAGACCAAGAGACCGCACGAGCAAGGAATACACCATGCTACCAGAATAAAGGGGAGGGAAGAAGGCGAACGAAGCCAGAAGAAGGGAGGGCAAAAATCATGCCGCACAGTTTCAAAGGACAAACCGCAATCAACACGGAGCAATAATTTTGGAGCAAAGGACCGGTTTTCATCTAATACCAAGTGAAAAATGAGAAGAAAAACGGACAAGAGGTAAATAACCGAAAATTTTATTGCACCAAAAAAGTAAGTAATACAAAGGTATGCCCCCTTATTTATAGAGAACGGGGGAGGAGAGGGAATACAATACATGATGTGGGACTAAATACAAGATGAGCGGCCTGTGCGGTTTGACAAGCACAAACCGCACACTGCACAAAATATAACATTACATCCTACGGTTACAAGAGACGGTCGCCACTATCTATACAAGACCTCCAGACAAGCCGCAAAGCCGCACCTACGGATTGCCATCAGACCGTAGTGCGGCTAACCACTAGGGTGAAGCTGCTTTAAGCAATCAGAACGCATACTGCTGGTTGCCATTAGACCGCAGAGCGGTTAACCATTAGTCCACTGTTGTGGCTTCAATCAGACTACCGTGACTTCACAAGACCACTGCGGCTAACACCCAAACCACAACTACAAACTCCTGCCAGACCGATGCAGCTAAAATCTAGACCACCAAAGCGGCTTTATACAGGCAGCTGCGACGTCACCAAATCGCTGTGATTTTCATCTAAACCGTCGTAGCACCCACTTGCCAGACCGCAACAGCTTCCTACGAAACCAATACTGCGGTTAAACTCCCAGTGCACTGCGGCTAATAAACAAGGAGAAACTGCGGCTTGAAACTAGACTACTGAATAAACATACCAACATCTTGCTGAGAAAAACCACCATAAGGCTAATAGAACAGGCCGCGGCGGCTAGTTCGGCTAATCACCCAAACTGAGCTCCAATAATCTCTTTTGGCTGCGGTGGGAGGCGAGGCAAGCTGGACCCTTCGAGTCCAGGACGCTTCCTGCTGGAGGAAGGTTTGCCTGACCCTAGCTCGACGCGGCAATCTGCCGCGGCTGCCCGGTCATGCGCGAGCGAGTCCGGGTAGAGTCCCGAGTCCGCATAGGGGGATGCTTGGGGATTGACTGCTCCATTGCAGGGAAAAACATGGGTTAGAAACATTGGTATCAATTGGCAAGACCATCAAAATAGTGGGACGATATATACCTTCGCCGGAATGAACTGGGAGGAGCGAGTATAGCCCTTCGAAGGAAGGCGACCTTGAAGTCTATCCCCAGTAAGAACTTGTGCTGCCCAGCATTGTCGCCTAATAGAGTTCGGGGCCGATATACCTCATCACTCTTCTGCTGGGTTAGACCGGTATGTTACCCAGGTCACCCATGATGAACACGACCTTGGAAACCCAGTTATGGTTATTGTTCGGAGTGTCATGAACCTTGATGTGTGAGCCCATCAGAAAGGCGACGACATTGTTGGCCACGCTGTAGGTAGAGAGTTTGATGTAGATGACGAGCTTGAATTCAATCCTCTCTCGGCGGAGGAGACAGGTGAATATGACCATCATGACAATCGTATTCAAGTTCAGTTGGGTCGGGACCGCCCTAAAATATTTCAGGATCTGGCAGATTTCTAGCCATAGAGGCAGGCACAATCCCTCCTCGAAGTGCGAGATGGGGAATGCGAGCTCATCCTGATAGAAGTGGTTAATGGATTGGTTCTCTTTAGGTGAGCCTGCCTCAAAGCCAGGAGGAAGGAAGTAAGCATTGAAGTCGGCGAGTTTGGGCTCTGAGGTGTTCCCCTCGAAAAATAGGTACTTGGCAAATTGCCGAGCGCCCATTGGAGTCAGGTCATGGCTTACCCATGGTTCTAAGGGTAGGGGTGCGAGTGCAGGTAGTCAGAAAAGTAGTAGGGGAAGGACAAAGCTGGCAGTAAAGGAGATTGTCTCGGGGTTGGTGAGGGGGCCTATTTATAGAAAATTGAATTCATGGCCGAGCTGACCGATCAGCCCATCTCGGCGCACCCTGCTCGGTAACTCCTACTCACTGACCCTTCGACTCGACCAACTTTAGAGCGAGCTAAAACTGAAAAATAGCATCCCAGGCAATTACACATTAAAATTTAAGCAATGTTTTTAAGTTATTACAGACATGGGAAGTTAAAAGATCATTGAAAAGAAATCATAAGAATGGAAGAAATTCGCAAACATTCGAGTGCTGGGGCTGGGGGGAGAGAGCCGATAGGCTCAGATGGGGTGCCATTTCCATCTGCCACGGCCTCACATCGCCATCCCTGGAGGATGGCACGTGTTGTGGAACTTTCAGACCAGGTCCAGGTCATGGTGGAAGGCCTGCATGTTTTCATCAAGCCTCACCATAACAGGTGTTGGGGACATCATCTCTCTTGTAGGGCGGTGCGTCCGTACGTGTACGAGTAGCATGTCGTCCCGCTCCAGTGCCTGCAACCTCAGCTCGCTATAAGCATTGTCTGCCTAGAGCTGACGCAACACGGAATAGTTTTTCTTTGGGACTTCGACCACTCATCGCCTCAGCTCGGCCGGATCTAGCATGTCATCCGAGAAGCTTTCCACCCCAGGATAAGGGGTTGGTGAGTGGGGAGCTTGTTCGGAAGATTCCTCGACATTAGACGGAGTGGGGAGACCTGCAGAAACATTTAGTGAATAGAATGAGCGAGAACCTCAAAGTAACTAGGGGAAATGGCCTTGGAGAATAGAACTTATGGGATGACCCCGAAATCCCTTGGAGGGTGTATAAAGGGTGCGAGTCCAGGTTCTTGCCACGACCCAGAGGAAGAGTCCAGGGAGAAAGGAGGTTGAAGCTGGGAACCGGGATGTCTCCGGCCCTTTTCCCCGCTAGTGTAAGAGTAGGTGTGGGCTGCTGAGAAGGAGTGCTAGTTGGCAATCTTAGCTTTAGCTGGTCCAGTCCCGTGGTCCCAAAAGCAGGTGATGGATTTTGTAGGTGATGCACTCTCGACAAGTGTACCGATCGCTGTAAAGTAATAAAACTGAGGAGTTTAATCCCCGGATATCGATCTTTAGAGGAGTGCAAGTAGGGAGTGTGATTTCGCTATATGAAAAAGAGATTGCAAGCGGGAAAGTAACCAAAGGGGGTTTTTGAATGGGATTCCTAAGTTAACAACAAAAAGAAAACTATAGCGGGTCGCCATCACCGCGTAGCTTGGGTGGAGTACTACAGAGAGTAGTATGGATGATGGAAGAACAGCGGGGTCTCAATCACCTCTTCACAAGGCATGCTTCTACCATTCGCTAGAACGGCACAATCACAACAAACACAAGAAAAACTGAAACTTAACGACACATGCAATGATGAAAACATAACAACATAAAGACTTGTTGAAACCTTAAGCAAAACATTATTCTCAAGCAACAATCTCACTATCACAAGTTCAGAATGAAGTAACCACAAGAAGAGGTGGAGAAATAAAACCGAGTGCACAAAGGCTTTCCAACATTCACGGCCGGATTCGAGGGTTGTCAATCCTTGTCTGGGCTCGGTCTTCGGATGACGTCCGAGAAACAAAGAAGGGCTGTCACTTCCTTCAAATATCCCGTATTCTTCGTGAATGATCGCTGGGCTAGTTCTGACCGAAGAACTCCGCAAGTGCAGCAACAAAGAGCTCGGATGGTAGCTTGGAGTTCGGAGAAGATGAAGGTGGCCGAAGACGAAACTATCGTAAGCTTTCTGAGGAGAAACGGTGGCCGGATCAACTCTATAAGGAGGAGAGAGAACATGACGGTTGGAGGCGAGTTTTCCTGCTCAGAGGAGCAGAAATGGCGGGGGAGCGAAGCTGGATCCTTGGAAAGAAGAAATCTGCAACTTAAATAGAAAAGTCGGACAAAATGGTCAAGCACGGTTTGGTGCACGGCCGTGCGCAAACCGTGCGATATTAACTTTCCGGATAATCACGAGGAAGGAAAAGCGTCGACCCGTGCGTTTTTCTTCGCATATGGGCAGTTCCGCCCATGCGTAAAGGACATCGCATGGGTAGCGACAGAATGCTGGAAAGCTGGAGCACACATGAAAACCATGTGTTCTACTCGTGCATGGGCGCTTGCGCCCGTGCGTGAACAAATCGCACGCATAGCCACAGAACGGAATAAACTAAAAAGCTATAGGAAAACTGTGTGTTTCCTTCGCGCACGGTTTCAAAGAAACCATGCGTCAACCGTACCAGAGGAATTTGTCGAGCTCAGCTCGACGTTCTTCCAGCTGACCAGAACGCACGATGCCACGCAAACCGTGCGTGAAAGAAACGCACGACCGTGCGTTTTCCTCAATATAGAATTCCTGCCTAGGGGGAAAACACACCACCTGCACAACAAAACCAACTGGTGCACATGCTCCCAGCACCAATAAAACAAACAAACAAACAGAACCATGGGAAGCACCATGTGCTTACCCCCAACAACAGAATGTGCAATTGCACACCCTCGGGCCAAAACAGTGCACAAAATGGTCCATGACCGAACGATGCAAATATAACCGATTTCCTGTTGAAATGCAGTGCACCAGTGAGAAAACCAGCCCAGATGAGTCCAAAAAACCCTATAAATATCGGACTCATCACACCACCAGACTTAAACATTTGCCCGTCCCAAGCAAATCATCTCTCTGTGGACTCGAAAATAGCTAGCTGGCTTAGAAATTTCAAAAATAAGGTAAAGCGAGAAATCGAATACTCATGGGCATAAAAATATAAAAGATACACTTTTTAATTATGCTACGGAGTTCGTAAATTTTGACAAGTGTAAATAAGTATTGTAGCTACTCAAAAATAGAATTCTGGAGAATCGTTCAGTCATGCGTATGAAGAAAGTAGGCAGGCCAATAAGTTGAGCATTGCCAAAGACCGGGGCTCGGGATCACCTCCAAAGCAATCCACCAATATCGGGGACCATAGGCTTGCCCGTTCACACTCTCTCCACATCGCTAGTTTGACTCGAGCGCGAATCCACATGACTTAAGGAAGATAATGGGGCTTAGGCGTATACGTAGGTAAGGATGCAAAGGGTAAATCATGGCTACACACAACCCAAATGAGCTCATACAAAAAAATCCTCTCGCCAAGCAATACATACAGGTGCTCCACACCACCAGAGTAAGACTTAACAAATGGGTGTGTGCACCGCCTTCCATCATAAAATCTCAAATGGAATTTTCATTTAAACTTTTTCTTCTTTCATTTCAATCTACTTTCTTTTTCTCTTTTTCTTTTCTTTTTTTTAAAATTTTTTATATCACATTCAGCCACAATATCATGAAATTTGCACCTCGCAAACACAAAATAGCACCTCAGCAACATCACCAAATGCAAGAAGAGATATACTAATAGCTCGAGCTAGGGGCGTGCTACTGGGATAGGCTTTTAGGATTTTGTGATCATGGAGTGGGGCTGAATCAAAAGGAGGGGTAGGTTCAAATTAGTCTAACAAGGATTACGTTCGGAATGGGTACAAGGCTCAACCGGGCCAAAATGATGGCCCACATAACAATCATGCTTGACTAACCATGCACCAAAGCTTCGAGAGTAGCTTGGGGCAAGTTCTTAGCCACCGAGAAAGACAGCCCTTCCTCCCGACTCGAGCAATACGGTGCTAGTGGCAGCTACACACATTTCTACACTACCGTTCGATTGCTCCAGCTTCCACAATTTTGAGTAGTACAAACATTATTTATAAATGCAGAAAAGTATAAGTCTACGAGCATAAAGAAAAATTGAATCTATACTATTTCTATATATCATGAGTCCTCCATTAGGAGAACTGCACGAGTTTCACACTACCCTATCCTAAAATCGTAAGCCAACACCACTATCTTAAAGTTAACACAAAAAATAAATTAAACTTGGGCTGAGCGCGTGCTTAAGTGCGCGCTCATGCGGTGTTGGAGCACAATGCTGTCATGATAAAACTGAAAATGAAAATACTCTTATGGTATGCAAGTGCATGTTCAAAGGTGACTCCCGAAACTCTCCCCCACCAGACTTAAACTAACTAATATATCCATTATTTGCAATAAAATTAAAGAAATGAAAGTTGAGGGAAGAAGTTACCCATGCTCAGCTAGTGAGTATACCAGAAGATTTGCATTAAACTTCAGCAAACAGTCCACAGCCTAAACAAATTCCACCTACAAAATAAAATATCTCCAACCACAAAAAGTTATACAAAATAGCACAACGACTAAATTACAGCAAATTTAAAGCAAGCAGCAACATTGGTGTTAAAATTCAACAACTTGGCACTTCTACCACGTTAAATTTTCTCCAGGTGATCAACGAGATAGCCTGACGCCAAATTAATATTCTCAGCACTATCAAGATCACACCTTGATCACGCGGAAAATTCCCTGGAACCTGGAGTGGGAAGGAGTTATCTCAATCAAAGCCAGTCAACCAGCAAACATATGCAGCACAAGTGTCTTATTGATTCACACCTAACTTCTCTACACAGCGAGACATGCATGACGAGACATGTTTCACCAAACAACCGCCCAAGGGAAGCAGAGAACTACAAAAACAAAAACAAGAGAAACAAGTCGTGCGGACTCAACCACCAAGCCGCTGGTCTACTGCTGTGGAGTCCGCTTAAACCGCCAGGTCGCCAGACCACAACCCAAGCCGTGCGGACTACACCTTATTCCAATACTAGCTCTAGTTGTTGATCAGCAAGCTGCCTGACCGCGAGGTCGCCTAGCCACTAGACCACACATGCTGCGATGCCGAATAGAACAGTCCGCCTGAGGCAGGCGACTTCTTGAACTCCGAACCAAGTTGCCAAAGATAAGACCGTATGGTCGCTGTCCGCAACCTGCTGTTTTACGCCTGTTGCTTAACCGCAGAGTCTGCACTATCCCTAACCGCAATCAGAGCTAAGTCCTGGCTTTCCAGTGCTATTCACACAACCTGCATAGCATAACCCAGTCAACTCACTCAAACAGCGCGGACACAAAAGTCCAGTCCGCAGCAACTGTTGCACGCTCAAGTTACTGTCCACTTACGCATGGAGGTTCTTATTCTTGATGTGAGATGGGTCCTATTTATAGGCACGATGATGAGTGTGGTCACCTCCCTAGCCGATAGGATTACCGCCACATCCTGTAGCAAGAATTCTCCGTAGTCCGCGGATACATACCAGTCCACTACACCTGTGCAAGATAGCCAGCCCGCCTAGCTTCTCCAAGGCCGGACACAATTTCCAGTCCGCGTTGTCGCCAAAGGCCAAACCGCCAAGACATCACCAAGGCTAGATAGCAACAACAGTCTGCCTTGTCGCGAAGGGCTAAGCCAGGGCCACAACAGCCAGACTCTGCAATAATAGTCTGCCAATCCGCGAACATAGCATCAGCCCGCTTATCCCGAGCCCGCAACCTCACCCCCAAGGCACCTGCCGGATTCAGCGGGCACCCGGCTTCAGTCCGCACATCCCAAGCCCATAGCTTCGCCACAAAGGCACCTGCCGGACTCAGCAGACACCCGGCTTCAGTCCGCCTATACTGCAGACAGCTCTAGCATGCATATCTCTGCAGACAACTCCAGTCTGCAACCTTGCAGACTTCTCCAGTCCGCATATCCCACAGACTGCTCTAGTCTGCATACCCTAAGTCCATATCCTTGTCACCAAGACACTTACTAGACTCAGCGGACTCTAGATCCAGTTCGCAGATAGTTGCGAACACAACCTCCAGTCCGCTCATCCCCAGACTCGCAACCAAGGCACATGCACTTCTGCCGAGCTTGGCACACTAAGAAGTAGTCCGCGCTCCACTGCGTAATCTCCCCGAACTGAGCCAAACATGGACTTGGTTCAGAACCAACCAAGTCCACGCCATTGGCCACAAGGGCTAGTCCGCAATTAGGGGCGGACAATGGATCCAGTCTGCCTATCCCGGCGAACTCCAGTATCAGTCTGCACTGACTGGCGGTTTCCGCGGCTTCCACTTGCCGCTGCACCAGAGCAAGACCAAGGCATTCGCCAAACCGGTCTGTCGAGCTCCAGTTCTTCAGTCTGCTTCATGCTAGACTCTGCGGCTAAAGTTTCTATCCGCCCGGTTACTTCCTGGGATCCAACTGCCTGCTGAGCACAAGCCGGCCTCGCTAACCGTCACTGCTGTCTGCGTAGTATGCTCAAACAGACCGCCTAGGCCGCTACAGAACAAACTATCTACAACATCCATGCCAACCTAGCAGTCCGCCAACCCTGTCCGCGTAGTCCGCGCAGTCCGCGCGGATAGGTCCAAGTGCTCCATTCACCCACTTTCACATCACAAATTTCAACACTCCCCCTTGAAGTGAGAAGTGGTGAATAACTCCAGCAGCTCCCGTAACCTTGCACCTGATCCCTCCGATAGCATTTATGAAGAAATGTCCAAGACATAGTCCTCTCCCCGCATATCATGGACCATGAAGGGGCCCTCCAGCATCTCCCAAAAGGAGCCATGCTTCCCTCAGCCTTCTTCTTCAGCTTCAACCTCCACTCATGCATTACAGGAGTATCACCAACTACCTTGGGTACAAAAGCCCAAGCATTATTACCTCTGAGAGAAGTCACCTCTTCAACCTTAGTGTCAACCATCTCCTTGATTCTAGTGGGGTCATCACAACCAGAAGGAACTTGCTCGACCTGAGGGCTATCAAGGAAACAAGGGATCAAGCATGTCGTGTTCCCTTCACTATATCGAGCTGGTGGCTTACTGATCCTCTTCGATATTCGAAGAACCTGATCATGGCTATCCACCTCCGCTGCTCCTGTACCAGCTCTGTTCTCGGGAAAACCTGGAACAATGCTCCCCTTTCTTCCTGAACAAGATGCCTCCTTACTGGAACCAGGAGCACCAGGAGAAATGCTCCCCCTACTACCTGAACCAGAAGACTCCCCTCTTGAACAAGAACTACCTGGAACATCGCTCCCCTTGTTTCCTGAACCGGAAGCCTCCGCCTTCGAGCTAGACGTACCTGGAGCATTGCTCCCCCTACTTCCTGACCCTGACGCCTTTACCCCAGAGCTAGAACAACTTGGAGCTCCTGGTGACTCAGGCAGCTCCACCAAAACCTTAGCAGCGGCCTCCTTCAGCCCATCATCTGACCTGCTATCCCAATACGGCATCAACTCATCGAAGACAATGTCTCTCACCACGACGAGTCTCTTCATCGCAGGATCCATACACCTCTATCTTCTCCTCTACTCATCGTATCCAATAATGACTAGCTTCATCTTGAGAGCACCTGGAGAGTGTATGTAGTAGGTAGATCCAAACACCCATAGGTGATTTACACTGGGCTTCACCGCGAACATCAGCTCATAAGGAGTCTTGACATAGATCGGACTAGGAGGCATCCGATAGATGATATGAGTAGCACAGGCCATCCCTTCCGCCCAAAGGGCCATAGGAACGCCTTTACTCTGAAGCCAACACTTGCAGGTCTCCGTTAACCAATGGATCATCCGAGCTGGAATACCGCCTTGCTGTGAAGTATGTCCACAAGAAAGCTCCTTTTGGATCCCTTGCTTCATGCAAAGGTTAGAGAACTCGGTTGAGCCAAACTCACCACTGATGCTTGTCCTCAACTTCTTGATCCTCAGGCCAAGCTGGCCTTCCACAAGATTCTTGAACTCCACAAACAAGCGCATCATGTTGGACTTCTTCATGAAGTATACACAAGTATACCTTGAATAGTCATCAACCAATATCAGCATGAACCTGCTGCCTCCAAGACTGGCGGTGACGGTTGGTCCAACCAGAGCTCAATGGACAACCTCCAAAGGTTCTTTACATCTGGATTGTGCCTTATCAACCATAAAGTGATAAGTTTAACTTTGCTGACATCCCGCACACCCCTGACCATTGCTATAGGATGACAATCTAGGCAAGCCTCTTACGAGTTTTCTTTCCGCCATTGCTTTCAGCTTGTCGATCCCTATATGCTTCAGTCTTTCATGCCAAATAGCTGCAGTATCACTAGCCTTCATCCGATCAACACCAAAACTTGTTGAAGATCAAACAAAGTTCTTCTCCTTGCCTCCAACATGAGATACGTTCGCCGAGAGCAAGATAACCTTGCACTCCTTCCTGAGATGACCATGATGCTCGCATTTATAGCACCTTGGTCTTTCCTTCCTCTTCCCATCACGCCTACGAGAAACACTCCTCTCTTGCTAATATGAAGTAGAAGTACCATCCTCTGCAGAAACCTTCACCTCCTTCCTGAACAACCCATCAAGGGAAGTCCAAATATCTACAGCTGACTGACATCCACTGATGTGGTCCAACAGCTCAGATGAGATCACCTGCTTGAGAATTGACTCAGCTTTTGCATTTGTCTCCTTCCAAGCTCTCATCTCTTCAGCATTGCCAGCAGTAGCCTCTTGTCTTTCTGCTCCGCATACAACCTCCCAAAGGTCCTCGCCAATAAGAAAGCTCTCCATACAAGACTTCCACCTATCAAAGTTCGTCTCTGTAAGGAGATCAATTCCAAGACAACTTGCATCTTCCACTGCCATGGTTCTACCACTAGTTTCCTCTTCAAAGAGTAACAACCACTTCAGTTGATTGCTACTTATCCACTCCAACCTAGCTCTGATACCATGTTAAAATTCAACAACCTGGCACTTCTACCACGTTGAATTTTCTCCAGGTGATCAACGAGATAGCCTGACGCCAAATTAATATTCTCAGCACTATCAAGATCACACCTTGATCACGCAGAAAATTCCCTGGAACCTGGAGTGTGCAGGAGTTATCTCAACCAAAGCCAGTCAACCAGTAAACACATGAAGCACAAGCGTCTTATTGATTCACAGCTAACTTCTCTACATAGTGAGACATACATGGCGAGACATGCTTCACCAAACAACCACCCAAGGGAAGCAGAGAACTCAAAAACAAGACAAGAGAAACAAACCACGCGGACTCAACCACCAAGCCGACGGTCTACTGCTGTGGAGTCCGCTAAAACCAACAGGTCACCAGACCGAAACCCAAGCCGCGTAGACTACACCTTATTCCAATGCTAGCTCTAGCTGTTGATCTACAAGCTGCCTGACCACGAGGTTGCCTAGCCACCAGACCGCACACACTGCGATGCCGAATAGAACAGTCCGCCTGAGGCAGGCAACTTCTTGAACCCCGAACCAAGTTGCCAAAGAGAAGACCGTCTGATCGCTGTTCGCGACCTGCTGTTTTCCTCCTGTTGCTTAACCGCAGAGTCCGTACTGTCCCTGACCGCAATCAGAGCCAATTCCTGGCTTTCCAGTGCTATCCGCACAACATGCACAGCACAACCCGGTCAACTCACTCAAACCACGCGGACACAAAAGTCCAGTCCGTAGAAACTGTTGCGGGCTCAAGTTACTATTCACATACGCTTGGAGGTTCCTATTCCTGATGTGACAGGCGTCCTATTTATAGGCACGATGATGAGTGTGGTCACCGCCCTTTCCGATAAGATTACCTCACATCCTGCAGCAAGACTTCTCTGCAGTCCGCGGATATACAAGTCTGCCACACTTATGCACGATAGCCAGCCCGCCTAGCTTCTCCAAGGCCGGACACAATTGCTAGTCTGCCTTGTCGCCAAAGTCCAAATTGCCAAGACATCACCAAGGCTAGACAAAAACACCAGCCCACCTTATCACCAATGGCCAAGCCAGGACCACAACACCCAGACTCCGCAGCAACAGTCCGCCAATCCGCAGACATAGCATCAACCCACTTATCCTGAGCCCGCAACCTCGCCACCTAGGAACCTGTCGGACTCAGCGGACACCTGGCTTCAGTTCACAAATCCCAAGCCCACAACTTTGCCACAAAGGCACCTGCCAGACTCATCGGACACCTGGCTTCAGTCCGCCCATACTACGGACAGCTCTAGCGTGCATATCTCTGCAGATAACTCCATTTCGCAACCTTGTAGACCTCTCTAGTCCGCAAATCCCACAAATTGCTCCTGTCCGCATACCCTAAGTTCATAGCCTTGTCACCAAGACACTTACTGGACTCAGCGGACTCCATCTCCAGTCTGCACACAGTTGCGGACACAACCTCCTGTCCGCTCATCCCCAGACTCGCAACCAAGGCACATGCACTTCTGCTAAGCTTGGCGGACTGAGAAGCAATCCGCGCTCCACTGCGCGATCTACCCGGACTGAGCCAAACATGGACTTGGTTCAGAACCAACCATGTCCACACCACTGTACATAAGGGCCAGTCCGCACTTACTAGCAGACACTGGATCCAGTCCGCCTGTCCCTGCAAACTCTAGTATCAGTCCGCACTGACTGGCGGTTTCCGCGGCTTCCACTTGCCGCTGCACCAGAGCAAGACCAAGGCATTCGCCAAACCGGTCTGTCGAGCTCCAGTTCTTCAGTCTGCTTCATCCCGGTCTCCGCGGCTAAAGTTTCTATCTGCCCGGTTACTTCCTGGGATCCAACTTCCTGTTGAGCACAAGCTAGCCTGGCTAACTGCCGCTGTTGTCCGTGTAGTCCGCGCGAATAGACCGCCCTGGCCTCTACAGAACAAACTATCTACAACATCCATACTGACCTAGCAGTCTGCCAAACCTGTCCGCGTATTCCGCGCGGATAGGTCCAAGTACTCCATTCACCCACTTTCACTTCACAAATTTCAACAATTGGGTCGTCTCCTATAAGCCTTTTTCTTTACCATCCTTAAGATGGACCAAATACCTGTATTAACAGTTATATAGTTATTGTTTTAAAGAAAAGGTTCAGAATGCATGAAAAAGAAACCCAAAGTTACACACAACAAGAATATAAATAAATAAATAAGAAACAGAAAGAAAGGGGGCCCCGAAGATCCTTCACTCCTCAGCTGAACGCTGACTTGCGATAGATCCCCCCAGCCACGCGAGATGAGGGCGAGGTGAAGGATTTATGGCCCAGGGAAGACGAGTGTCCCCTACCCCTAGCCTCGTCCTTCTCGCGTCAGTTGGAAAAATCAAAAGCTTTGCGTATAATAAGTTCTTTTCTTTTCTTTTCAGATTAACAAATGGGGATCGCCATGGTGGTATATCCACCCCAACTAAATCAGCAACAAGCCTATCTTTCGCATCAGGGGGAATCCTTTCCTTACCCACTGCGGGTGAAAGATCAACCCAAGTCACCTGTTTAACATTTTTACAGCATTCATTAAGTTTATTCAAAGTTTTTAACTATGTTTCCTGCACGCTCCCAATAGCCATGCACAACCCTCATTCCTTTTCTTCAGCAACTTGTTTCACGTCAAACAACTCCTCCTTCGCTTCTCTGTTAGCAATCATCAGCACATCTTTTTCTTGCACAACCCAGCCTTGCTTATTCAGCACAACATCTGTCTCATCATCTCTAGGAAAATCATCAGATAATAAAACATTTAATTCCAGCAGTTTTTTAGATTCACTCAAGATTAAAGTGGGAACTGACGGCGATAGAGGCAAATCGACCTTGGAAGCTAAGGTAATGGCTCATGCGTTAAAGCACAGAGTCGCTTCACTGGCTTTCAGGAATGGAACCCCAAGAATAGGCTTTGAATCATTTCCTATGGGTCCCAACAATTGGAAGTCGGTAATAACCACAGCCCCGTTAAATTTCACCTCCACATCTTTAATCACCCCATCAGTTTTAACCACCCATTACCTAGCACAAGTGATTTCTAGGTATTCACTTCAACATTTAAATTAAGCTTCTCAACATCTTGCAGAGCAAGAATGTTGCACGACGAACCTGAATCGCAAAGAGCTACCATCTCAATTTCATTAATCTCACATTTGACAGACACTTCATTAATATTGCACTCCTCTGCCACCCCAGCACTCTTCCCTTGCTCACAAGGATTCTTTTTCGTGTCACTTCGGAGCGCGCTGCGAGTAGGCTCGGAGAACACATGTGCAAGTTTCCCCAGCTGTGTCTCTAAGTTCCTCATAGAAGTAGTTTGAGTGGCCATGTTAGATTGGACCATCTCAGCAAACTTTTCCATCATTTCTTCAAGAGCACTCCTACGTGCCCATTGCCCGCTCTGATTATAACCCTGCTGGGGCGGTCGCGGTTGGCTATTTGAGGCTAGAGCATCAAATTGATGTTGGCCTCCCTGTCATCTTTGACCTGGGGCATTTTGATTCCACGAGAAATTCGGATGATTTCTCGCGTTTGGGTTATAAGCATTATTATAGGGCGCAGTGCGGTTTTGACTGTTTATAAAATTAGCACTTTTATCAAAGGTTATACCTGCCGGTTCTGCAAATGACTGTTCAGCTGGGCATTCAAAAGCGTGGTGGCCGGGATTTCCACATCCTTGGCATGATATGCCCCCAACCGGGGCCGAAGCAGTAGTCGATCTGGTCAGCATCCGTCTTCCATCCATCAGAGGGTGGCTTGCTTCGGCTTGCTACATCACTGCATTAACATCAAACAGATTTTATGCCCCCCTAGGGGCATTTCTTCCCGCAATCCAGTATGTTCTATGGGACACCGTGTCTTGAAGAAGCCGTAACGCCTCTTCAGGATAAAGGTTCATAATTGTGCCACCGACGGCTGCGTCGATCATAGCCCGGTAGTTCGGCTCAACACCAAAATAGAATATTTCTACAAGATTCCACAACTCGCAGTCGTATTGGGGACAACAGTGCTACAGGTCAGCGAAATGCTCCCATGCCTCATACAATGTCTCTTGGTCCAGCTACCAGAATGTAGAAATTTCCCTTCGGGCATTCACAATTTTGTCCACTGGGTGGAACTTCGCCAAAAACTTAGAAGACAGAGCATCCCATGTGGTAGCGGTCCCAGGTGCAATTGTGTGAAACCAGTCTTAACCCTGTCCCTCAGCGAAAATGAGAATAACTTCAGCTTAACTTCCTCATCTGAAATTCCAACGTATCAGAAGGTGCCGCAAATTTCTGAGAACTCCGCCAGATGGAGCTGCGAGACCTCAATCGGCAAACCAGAATACTGCGTATTATTTCTGATCATATTCAGAATTGCAGGCTTAATCTCAAAATGGTAGTTGGCAATAGCTGGTCTGAAGCCTGGATAAACACTTCCCGCAGTCGGGGTAGTGAAATCGCACATCGTCCTAATGCGAGGTTGGACCACCTCCTGACCCTCAACAACTCTATCATCGTGGCCATTTCCTACTTCGCCCAAGTCTTCCATTCTACCTCCAGCAGCAGCACGCATGCGAGCTCTCCTCTCTCGTGCGGTCTCAAGATCAGCTCCCAAATTTTCACCCCTATTTCCAGGGTTAGGATCTGTCATACAACAAGAAAAAATCTATCAAAGCGACAAACACTTGCAGATGTTTTTCAACAGAAAAATACACACAATGGTTGCACTCCCCGACAACGGCGCCAAAAACTTGATGCACTCTCGACAAGTGTACCGATCGCGGTCATGTAATAAAAGTGAGGAGTTTAATCCCCGGATATCGATCTCTCGAGGAGTGAAAGTAGGGAGTGTGATTTCGCAATATGAACAAGAGATTGCAAGCTTGAAAGTAACCAAATGTGGTTTTTGAATGGGATTCCTGTAACGCCCCGAAACTCAAAGGAGCGACGGGTGACGTTTTAGGCCAGTTTTGGGTTCTGGCAGGAGGCACACGGCCTGGGACACGGGCGTGTCCCAGGGCGTGTCAGGCTTGTGTCGTCGAGTTGGTCGAGAGGTCGACGATTTTGGAGTCGACAATCGTCGAGCAGAGAACACGGCCTGCGACACGGGCGTGTCGCAGGGCGTGTCAAGGCCGTGTCGACGATCGGCCCAGGGTGTCGACGAATTTTGCTCGACGTTGTGTCGAGACAGGGCATACGGCCTGCGACACGGGCGTGTCGCAGGGCATGTCGACCCGTGTCGACACTCAGCCCGTAAAGTCGACACTGTGCTCGACGAAGTGTCGAGACATGGCACACGGCCTGCGACACGGGAGTGTCGCAGGGCGTGTCTACCCGTGTCGACACTCGTCCTGGGGAGTCGACGAACTTTGCTCGATGATGTGTCGAGACAAGGCACACGTCCTAGGACACAGGCGTGTCCAAGGCCGTGTCATCAGGTCGACGATCTTCGCTCGACGAAGTGTCGAGTGTGGAGACCGTGTACACGGCCTAGATCCCAGGCATGTTGAGGTAGACACGGGCAAGGACACGGGCGTGTCCTAGAACCCATGCAGTACTCGGGTTGATTTCGGGAGAAATCGATGGGGGTACACGGCCGGCCACACGGCCGTGTCAGGTGGAACACGGGCGTGTCAGGTCGAACACGGGCGTGTTCGATGCCCGTGTGTTGTTCCAGGCAAGTCGATTTTGACGGTGAATTAGGCACACGGCCCTAGACACGGGCGTGTGCCAGGCCACGTTCCATCTAGATTGGGCATTTCAGTCCCGAATCAAAGCCGTTCGTTTCTTTATTTTGGGATCCAACGGCTAGGGGTTGTTCCTGATGAGATATACCCGGGATTGGACTTAGAAACCCTCACTTTTCATGAGTGGATATCTTTCTAAAAGCTTAGAGAGAGAGGAGAGCCAAGGAAGGAAGAAGAAGCTAGATCCGGCCATTGGAGGAGCTTCGAAGCTCCAAATCGCGAGCCGACTCCGGATCCATGGAGGCAAAGCTAGTGCGGTGCTTTTCATCCACTTACTTTTCCATGGCGCCAAAGAAGAACGGAAGGGTAACGATTCTCTTCTTGAGCATGAGTAGCTCTCCTTCTTTGCATAGGAAGCCCGCTCTCGCGAGTTTGCGGTGAGTTGGAGGCGTTCCTTCGGGTAGATATGTGAAGTCCCCATTGTTTAGAGTCCGTAAGCGAGAACGGACAATGGCATGATGTGTGAAGCCTACCCGGACATGTTGGTCTGGATCGGTGATGTTGCATTGCATAATGCCGGAGAAGACTTCGCGCTATTGGTTGTTTTTCGGGTTTTCTACACGGTAGATTGCAACAGGGAGCCTTGGGGATTAAACCAAAGGTGCACCCAGAAAACTGGGCGGATGCGTGATCCTGCCGACTTGGTGGTCGAAGAGCCAACTTGAACATAACCGGGTTATGTGAAATGTGATGGTAATGGGACTCGGGAGAAGTTTGACCCGCGCAAATGGCTTAAATTGTCGTTGCGACGTGAGCACGGGTTAGATGGAACCGTACCCACTTCTATGTCGTTCGTGTTAAAGAGACCTAAAGTTACGTGGCACTTATCGTTGGCATAGATGATGGTCTTCGGCGGTCTATGGCTTAAATTGACGTGACCCATGCCGGGAAGACAACAATGCTCATAGGTTTGTCTGTCATAGTGTCGGTGGTGAGTCCGGAATGTCTATGGCTTTAATTGACGTGACATTGATCGGTTCACCGAGAATGTGCCCTGAGAGCATGGGGCGTGTGGCCATGCGAGTCAACGTCTGTGATGAAATGAATATATATATAATGCTCGCTTATGCTAATGAAATGCAGGGAAGGAGCATCGCCGCCCCGAGTTGGGGGAGGGATCGTTATAATTTGGTCAGCATTGCTGACCGTTGCCTTGTTTTGCCACCGTGCGGTGGTTTGTTGCTTGCAGGTGCTGCTGGACCGAGTGGTCAATAGCGGGCTAAAGCCCAATTTGCGAAGCTGACCCTCGAAGGCCTAATTGGAGTGTTTACTATTTTATTCATGTATGACCGGCCTGCGTGCTGTGGTTTGTAAAACATGTAATATGAAGTGAATAATTTTGCAAGGCCTTAAGGCTTGTACTGGTGTATGTATAACATTCCTATTTTTGTATTAGTGGACATTCATGCTTTAGTGCTGGGTTCTTTATTGCAACTTTTATAAACTGCTTCCGCTAGAATGCTCTGTGTAGGACGTTATGATTGGTTGGATGGTTTCCATGAGTAACCACCCGGTCTGTCTGTGGCATACGGCGTCGGGCCCCGACCGGACCTACTGCTATATGCTATGAGACAGATAGTGGGTGTTACAATTTGGTATCAGACTACTGGTTTTGGTCGGGCTTAATATGAATTCGTGGGCGAATTCTTTTTAAGGGGTGGTGAGCATATTGTGTGTGTCATCATTATAACGGTAAAAGAACCCATGAATGTCCACTTAGGAATGAAAATACAAGTGTTTGAGGAACCTGCGTGTTCCTATAATTGCTGTTTGCAATTTTATTTGGTCGCTTAACGGTGTTTTGTACCACTATAGGTGACCAGAAGTGGTGTTGGGCCGTCGGAACGCCGAGTTTCTGAGGCTAGCAGTGCACCAGATGTTGCTCCTGCAACACCTCTATCGGCTGAGAACTTACGATTGGTGGCTGAAGCAGTGTTGGCAATGATAAATGCGCAGCCTGCAAGGCAAACGCAGCAGCCCGCTCCTGCGATGGAGCAGGAACCTCTTCCAGAGGTTGAGCCAAGGAGAGTGGAACAAGTGGTAGTAGAACCGTTGGTGCCAAGGATGGAAACCGAGAGGCAGCTTAAGCATGTAATGAGCTTTAACCCTCCGGTATTCTCGGGGTTGGGAACCCCATCTCAAGCTGAAGACTGGATCTCCAGGGTGAAGAGAGTCATGACAGCAACGGAGACGGAGGAGTGGCAAATGACCACCATCGCTACGTTCCTTCTAGACGGTGAAGTGAGAATGTTGTGGGAAGGTTTGGAGCTGCACTTATTGAGAGGTAGGCAACTTGTTGATGTCTTGATGGAGGAGTTCTCGAGATTGTTCTTGGCTAGATACCTCCCTTCGGCGCAGAGGACAGCGTTGGAGAATGAGTTTCTGAAGTTGGTTCAGAGTGAGAGGAGCATGGATGAATATCTCCACGAGTTTACTCGTCTGAGTCGTTATGCTAGCTCCACTATTGTGGATGAGGAGCGCAAGACTAATCGCTTCTATGAAGGTTTGAGAGATAAGTTGAGGTTACTACTCTCGGGGCCGATGATGCAGGGTTTCTTAACCTTAGTCAATACTGCCCGGTCCTTGGAGAAGGACATGAAGAATGTACAAGCAAAGAAAATCTTGGGTGATAGAAAATCTGAATTCAAAGTGCCGACTACTTCAAAGTCCGGCTATCGGAGGTCTTTCAAGAAGCATAGGACTTCGGGTCCAGCTCCTTCTAGTGCTTCTGGGGCGACTACGAGTCGGACCCCGAGTGCGTGTTTTACTTGTGGAAAGTCGGGGCACTTTGCCCGTGACTGTTGGAGTGGACGTCCTAAGCCCGAGAGAAGGCCGGGAGCGACTTATGAAGAGAAGGTAAAGGCGGTGGAGTCGACCGCATCCCACTATGCTCCGACCCAACCAAGGGTGTATAATCTTGGCCAACAGGAGGCCATCAAACAAGCTGATGTGGTGACATGTACGGTTTAATTTATAGCAAGTCAATTTCTTTAAATACTTGTTATGCACATGTTACCTTACCACTACTTGTTTAGGATTTGTTTTGATTTGTGAAAATCCGGCAAGAGCACTCTTCGATACGGGAGCTTCACACTCCTTGTCCGAGGGATGTATATCACGCATCGGAGTCCCTTCTTCGATGGCGAAGGATAAGTTGGATGTGTTGTTGCCCAATGGGTGTTCGATGTGCCCGGATAGAATCTGCGATGTTAAGATTCGTATTGGGAATCAGGAGTTCGATCTGCAAACGTCGTTACTTCCGTTGGTGCAGTTCGACGTTATATTTGACATGGACTGGCTCTCGGAGCAGCAAGCCTATATCGATTGCGGTCGGAAGGAAGTTAAGCTAGGATCAAGTCGTGAGACGACTTTTACGGGCTTAAAGGGGTCGAGCAAGACGTTGATGTCTGCTCTTCAGGTGGTGAAGGCGGTTCGTGCCGGTGCAGAACTGTTCTTTACACTAGTGGAGGTTATAAAGCCGAAGCCCGCGTTGGATTGTATTTCAGTGGTATCGGAATACCCTGATGTGTTCCACGCAGATCTTCCTGGTGCCCCGCCTCAACGGGAGATAGATTTCACGATTGAGCTAGTGCCAGGTGCAAAGCCTGTGTCACGATCTCCTTATCGGCTAGCGCCTAAGGAAATGACGGAGCTGAAAGTTCAACTGCAAGAGTTGTTGGAGCAAGGGTATGTGCGCCCGAGTTCTTCGCCTTGGAGCTCACCGGTCCTCTTTGTTAAGAAGATGGACGATAGCTTGAGGCTATTTTTTGATTATCGGGAGCTCAACAAGTTGACGGAGAAGAACAAGTACCCGATCCCCCGGATTGATGATCTTTTTGATCACTTAGTCGGGTTGACGGTGTACTCGAAGTTAGATCTCAAGGCTGGGTACTATCAGCTGTGAATAAGGGAGAGTGATATCCCGAAGACAGCGTTTAGTACGAGATACGGGCATTATGAGTTTACGGTCATGCCGTTTGGGCTGAGTAATGCGCCATAAGTGTTCATGGATTTGATGAACAGGACTTTCAGGGAGTACTTGGATCATTTTGTGATCGTCTTCATCGAAGATATTTTGGTGTACTCGCAAAGTGAGGAAGATCACTTCAAGCATCTTCATTTGGTTTTGGAGACGCTAAGGAGGAATCAACTGTATGCCAAGTTCTCGAAGTACGAGTTTTGGTTATCCTCAGTGGCGTTCCTCGGTCATATAGTGAGTGGAGAGGGTATTGTTGTGGATCTGGCGAAGATTGTTGCGATACAGGAGTGGCCTGAGCTTGCTACGGTAGCGGAAGTCCGGAGCTTTCTAGGGCTTGCCGGCTAATATATGCGCTTCGTAGAGAACTTCTCGTGGATAGCGTTACCTCTCACTACTTTGACGAGGAAGGAGCATAAGTTCGTTTGGACGCCGGAGTGCGCGCGAGCTTTTGAGGAGTTGAAGTGTCAGTTGACCACGGCGCCTGTGCTGAGTTCGCCATGTGGAACCGAAGGCTATGAGATTTATAGCGATGCTTCGGGCAGCGGTTTGGGTTGCGTGCTACTGCAACACGGAAGTGTAATAGCTTATGGCTCGAGACAGCTGAAAGTGCATGAAAGGAACTATCCGGTCCATTACTTGGAGTTAGCGGCCGTGATTTTTGCCTTAAAGTTGTGGAGACACTATTTGTACGGTGTGAAGATTGATATCTACACCGATCACAAGAGCCTGAAGTATCTGATTGACCAGAAGAATCTGAATATGCAGCAGCGTAGATGGATGGAGTTCCTGGGGGACTATACATTCAAGATCCACTACGTGCCTGGTAAAGGGAATGCGGTTGCGGATGCGTTGAGTCGCCGAGCCCCAGCTCAAGCCAATTGGCTATCGGTGCATGATGAGTGGTTGGTGCGGGAGTTGGAGGCATTGGAGATTGTTTGTGTGGATAGGCAATCAAGTGCTGAAGCAGTACTGAATTGGACTGAAGTCCAATATGACCTGGCTGATCGTATTCGGCAGGCTTTGGATATGGATGCTCATATGAAGCAGTTCATGGTAGAGGCGCTGGATGGGTCAAATTCCCAATTCATCGTGGAGGACGGATTACTTTGGAAAGACGGTCGTCTGTGCGTCCCAAGTGTGGGTAATTTGCGGGTGGAATTATTATACGAGGCACACCATACCAAGTACTCGATTCACCCGGGGAGCACGAAGATGTACCGTGATGTCAAGAAACTGTTTTGGTGGCCGGGTTTGAAGAAAGATGTGGCGCTCTACGAGGCGAAGTGCCAAACTTGCGCCTTGGTGAAGGCGGAGTGCCAAAAGCCGGGAGGATTTCTTAAGTCCTTGCCTATTCCGGAGTGGAAATTCGACGACATCTCTATGGACTTTGTGCACGGTTTGCCAAGGTCGCAAAAGGGGAATGACGCCATTTGAGTGGTTGTTGATCGGCTAACGAAGGTGTCACATTTTATTCCGCATAGGAAGGATGATCCGGTGGAGAAGTTGGCAAAACTTTATGTTGATAACATAGTACGGCTTCATGGTGTGCCCCGCAGCATCGTGAGTGACCGAGATGGGCGGTTCACGTCCAATGATTGGAGGCTTGTGCAACAAATATTGGGAACAAAGTTGAAATTCAGCACAGCCTTCCATCCGCAAACGGATGGGCAGACCGAGAGGGTCAATAGAACTATGGAAGACATGCTCCACATGTGTGTCTTGGATTTCGGAAAGCAATGGGAAGACCACCTTTATTTGGTGGAGTTCGCATACAACAATAGCTACCAAGCGAGTATTCAAATGGCGCCCTTCGAGGCCCTATATGGTAGAAAATGTCACACGCCATTGTCTTGGTTAGAAACGGGTGAATCAAAGTTGTATAAGTGATTGGAAGTGGAGGATGCTACTTCTTTGGTGAGAACCATTCGGGAGAGGTTGCTTATCGCTCAGGACCGGCAAGCGAAGTACTATAATGCCAAGCACAGGAACGTGGAGTTCGCTGTGGGCGACTATGTGTACTTAAAGATCAAGCCGTTCAAGGGTGTCTCGCGGGTGCGGCGATTGAAAAAGCTAAGCCAGAGGTACCTTGGGCCGTTTGAGGTTCTGGAGCGAGTTGGTGAAGCGGCCTATCGGTTGAAGCTTTCAGTGGAGCTTGGTAGATTACATGATGTATTCCATATTTCGGTGCTTCGGAAGGCGGTGCAAGAGCCTACGTAAGTGATCGCGGTTGATCAAGTGTCGGTGGATAGTGGGCGGACGACAAAAGTCAAGCCTGTGCGGATTGAGGACTCGGAGGTCAAGCGGCTACGCAATAAAGAGATCAGGATGGTCAAGGTCCGGTGGGACAATTGCGGTCGTGAGGAGCTCTCTTGGGAGCGAGAGCAGACCATGCTTGACGAGTATTCGGAGTTGTTTCGCTCAGGTACAAATTTTGGTTTTGAACATGTCTTTCCTTTATATAATTTCGTGGGCAAAATTCTTTTAAGAGGGGGAGAGTTGTAACGCCCCGAAACTCAAAGGAGCGACGGGTGACGTTTTGGGCCAGTTTTGGGTTCTGGCAGGAGGCACACGGCCTGGGACACGGGCGTGTTGATGAATTGTAAATATACGTATTTTTGTGCACATTAATTTAGTCATTTTCATTTATTTTCGTCGTTTTTACTTATTTTTGTTCAATAAAATGCTCCTATTCTTGTAAATTTATTACTAACTTGTTTTATTTTATTTTGCAGAAAAATTCTCAAATCTGCCAAAATTGGGCAGTACACGCCCGTCACAATTTGGTCACGCCCGTGACCGGGCCGTGACATTGCATTTCCCGTGAAATCGGATGATTTCTGAAGAGAAAAGCTCGTCACGCCTGGAGTCACGCCCGTGTCACCTGACACGGGGCGTGACAGCAGCCCGTATCCCCTCCTCTCGACGAATTTTGTTCAACAATCGTCGAACCCGCGTCACGCCCAGAGTCACGCCCGTGACCTAGGGCGTGACTCAATCTCAGCTCAACGATTTCAACTCGACACTTTCTGCTCGACATTCGTCGAGTGTCGACACCAACTGACACGCCCTGAGTCACGCCTGTGACCTGGGGCGTGACCTTTCCAGCTAGCCCGACAAGATGCTGCCGAAGACTTTCGGCGCAACCCGCACCCGGTTCTACCTCCCCGACACGCCCAGTGTCACGCCCGTGACCTGGGGCGTGACTGCCGCGAACTCAGCCCGAAGTCAACTTTCCTGTCCAATCGACGGCCGCCTTCATGAATAGTACTGACACGCCCCCCCCCCCCCCCCTACACGCCCGTGACGGAGGGCGTGTACTTAGAATTTTTTGCCTATAAATTGCCCATTTCTGTATGGTCCAAGGGTTCAGATTTTTGGGCCATTTTAGTGTCTTTATGTGGGCTGCATCCGTGATTTCTAGAGCTATGTAAGGAGATTTCTCCCTCTTTTCTTTCATGTTTATTTTTGCTTTAGCTTAAGCTCTTGTAATAGCTTGTAATAGTTTCCTTTAAGTAATAAAAATGTTAGATTTTCTCTTCATATTTTGCTTTGGAATGAACACTTGTGCCCACTTTCCTTCTCCTTTTTATCCTTGGTTTCATCTTTGTTCTTCAGTTATGAAATGTGTGTGTGTGTGTGTGTGTGTGTGTGTGTATGAGTGTAATTTATTTACTTTACATGTTTTTAACTTGTCTTCATGCTTAGGTATGATAGATTTTCCTCTTTTTCACCATGTATTTTTCTTAAAAGAATTAGGATTTCATTCTTATGAATTTATAAATGAGATTTGAAAAGTGATTTTGTTCTTTTTTTAATTAGTTTTCTTTTAGGATTGTAAAACATCTTTTGTTCTTTTCATTTTGTCTTCACCTTTTTTATCACTTTTATAAATTCTTAAGAATGAAAAAGTTATAGATTTAATTCTTGAGCACCTTTGATTTTGACTTTATTTTGTAAAACTTTTTGCTCATTCTCTTTTTATTTGTTCTTTTTATGTGTTTTGGGTAAGTTTTAGGAGTAGGAATCTTGTTATTTTAATTTATAAGCAACTTTGATTTTTCTTCGTTATCAGTGTGTGTGAGTGTATGAGCATAAATTTTCTTTTGTTCTTCTTAATTTTCATGTTGTGTGTGTGAGTGTATGAGTATAACTTTTTATTGTTTTCCTCATTTATGAAGAGTGTGTGAGTGTAGGTGTTAAATTTCTATGCATTCTTTTAATGCTTTGTTCAAATTTTGTAGAGTGTGTGAGTGTAGGTGTTAGCTTTATTGCTTTCTTGAAATTCATATGGAGTGTGTGTGTTTGTGTGGATTTATTTACGCCTACTCGTTAAGAGTTAAATGGCGCATCGTTTTCATTTTCAGTCCTACTCGTTTGAGTAGGACTTGTTATTTTCTTTCTTTATTTTTTTTCCGCCTACTCACTTGAGTTAAATGGACGGATCGTTTTCCCGCCTACTCGTTTGAGTAGGACTTGTAATTTTCTTTCTCTATTTTTCCGCCTACTCACTTGAGTTAAATGGACGGACTTTATTTCCCTGTAAATAATTGAGAAAGCACTGTAATCGCATTTATTTTCTCCTACTCATTTGAGTAGGACTCGCTTTCATTTCAGTCCTACTCGTTTGAGTAGGACTTGCAATTTTCAGCTTTTATTTACCGCCCCCACTCGTTTGAGTGGGACTCGCAAATTTTAAATATGCAAATTTCTTTTATTTGTAACTTAGTTTCTATTTAATTTATAATTTGGAGTGTGCGTGAGTTCTTGTTTTAGCTAACTTTTCAGTTTTCTAAATGTTTGTTATTTTTCTTGTGTCCCCTTCTTATAATCATTAGCGTTTAATTTCAAACTTGCACCTCACTAAATTATAAGCCGTCCCCATACCGATGTGTGGCTAATCGCTATTAGCCTCGGCATCGAAGAGCATTGGGACATTTAAAATGATTTCTAATAATTGAAGCTCTTTATTTTCATTTTAATTTAAGGACTTAAGGTTTACCCCAGGTTTACGATGCGTAGGACCACATATCGATGTGTGGGCCCTATTTCCGTAGTCCATATGCTAGCTAGCCGAGAGGCCGTGCATATGGACCGATCACCCCTGTGTAAATAGAGTTGCGTGCATACCCTCGAAATAAGACATGCGTAATTCTACCGGATTGGGTTCCCCACCCAATAGCGGGGTTCTTAGCGTAAAGAGAGCGTTAAGAGGAATCCTTCGTCGGACTAACGTTCGGTCGAATAGTCTTAACGTTCAGGTGAGCAATATTTCTAGAGATAAGTGCGCTCACATTTGTGGAACCTCCACGGCCAAGTTGCCTTTTATTAAATTGAAAACTAAGTCCTATAATTATTAAAAATTGTTTTAGTCTTAATCTGATTCGATGCCGAGCGTTAACCCTTCATCGAATATTTTCTAAATCGTTTTTTCGCTCCTTTGCTTTTCTGTTTTTAATTACTTAAAAAAATCCACCTTACTTTCAGTAAAATAATAGTCCTCCCGGAGGAGTAAGAATAGTCAACACGACCCCGAGAAGAATACGACCTCGGTATTCCACCGAATATCGAGTAATACTTGCGATAGGTGCACTTGCCTACCTAAGCAAGCCCGCGGCGATTGACTCACCGAACCAACCACAGTAAGAGTATGTTCGCGGGCCCATCAAGTTTTTGGCGCCGTTGTCGGGGACTCTCTTTTCGAGTTGCGATTTCGAATTCCGGAGTCTATTACTTTTACTTATTTTCTATAAAAAAAACTAAAAACTTTATTTTAAAAACAAAAAAAAGAAGTTTATTTCGTTTTATTTTTGTTTGGGTGTATGACCCATGGACAACCCTCCGAGTCTGAAGATTTTGACTTCGACCCTGAGATCGAACGCTCTCTTGCGCGTATCCGATCTCAACGCCGAAATCCTTCTTTAGATCCCGAGGAATCTATCGGAGAACCCATTGTTGTAGTTATGGCCGCGCCTAACCTTCCCCCGGCGGCCGAGCGTACTATGTCTTATTACGCTCGGCCTAACCTGGATGATTCTGGGTGGAGTATTGTTCGCCCTGCGGTGGCGAATAATAATTTTGAAATAAAGTCGAGTGTCATTCAAATGGTACAAAACGCCGTGCAGTTCGATGGAATGCCGGATGAGGACCCGAATGTCCACTTGTCCAATTTCTTGGAGATATGCGACACCTTCAAGATTAATGGCGTCACTGATGACGCCATTCACTTGCGTTTATTTCCCTTTTCCTTAAGTCCAAAGCCAAGGCGTGGTTGAATGCCCTCCCGCGAGGATGTATCACCACGTGGGCTGAGTTGACAGAACGGTTCCTAACGAAGTACTTTTCGCCCGCAAAAACTGCAAAGTTGCGGGCGGACATTTCTTTGTTTGTGCAAAACGATCCTGAGTCTCTATACGAGACTTGGGAATGGTTTAAGGAATTCCTCCGCCGTTGCCCGCACCACGCGCTGCCAACGTGGTTGCAAGTTCAAATTTTTTATAATGGGCTGAATTTTCAGACGCATCAAATGATTGACGCGGCTGCCGGGGGTACGCTTAACAACAAAACCCCCGAGGCCGCCCAGGCTTTATTCGAAGAGATGGCTATGAACGCCTATCAATGGAACGTCCCGCGGGGACGCCCAAAGCCGGCGGCTGGTCTTTTTGAAGTGGATGCCACTGCTCTCTTGACCCTTCAAGTTGAAAGGTTAACAAAGCAGGTGGCGGAGATGTCTGCTGCCTCCTCCACACCGCCTTGTTTTATTCCCCCTAACGTCTGCGTAGCTGAAGAGTTTGTGGACTTCATGGGAAATTCGGGTCGTCCTCCCTTCAACCCCAACAACAACCCTTATAGTAATAACTATAATCCGGGTTGGAGGAATCACCCCAACTTCTCGTGGAGCAACCCGAATAATGCTCAGCGTCCCCCTATTTCTTATGCGCCCGGATTTCTTCCTCTTCCTCCTCTTCCGAAACCCTCCCCGATGGAGGAAAATTTTTCGAAGTATATTGCGTCCAACGAGTCAAATATCCGGAACATTACCGGATCGCTAAAAACACTCGAACAACAGGTTGGACAGCTGGCGAGGATGATGTCCGAGCGCGCGCTCGGGGCACTGCCGGGAAACACGGAGCCCAATCCGCGGGAGAACGCCAACGCTATAACCCTCCGTAGCGGAAAGGAGGTGGTCGATCCAAAACGGACCGACCCTCAGGTACATATTTCACCTCCGACCCCTCTTCCCCTTTCTTCGCTTACGCCGCCTTTACCAATTATAAAAGAAAAAATTATTTTAAACAAGGCCCTTCCATATCCGCATAAGTTAGATAACGAGCGTAAGGACGCGCAATATGAAAAATTTATTTTATTATTAAAACAAATTCACATTAATGTTCCTTTTTGCGAAGCTATCTCGCAAATGCCCAAATATGCGAAATTTTTAAAAGAACTACTTTCTAATAAACACAAATTAGAGGATATTTCGCATGTATCTCTCAACGCCGTCTGCTCGGCGGCCCTTACTAATAAATTGCCCACAAAACAAAACGACCCGGGACGGTTTTCCATCCCGTGCCTTTTTGGCGATATATTAGTAAAGTACGCCTTAGCTGATTTAGGGGCTAGCATTAATCTGATGCCGTTCTCGCTCTTTTCATGTTTAGGTTTGGGTACTCCTAGTCCTACGAATATGCGCATCCAATTAGCGGATCGCTCGGTTAAGTTCCCTATCGGGGTAGTGGAGGACGTCCTTGTCCGAGTCGACAAGTTTACCTTCCCGGTGGACTTCGTCATCTTAGATATCGAGGAGGACGCCGAGGTACCAATAATACACGGTCGCCCTTTTCATGCCACCTCCCGCGCACTAATAGATGTTAGTAATGGTAGCCTTCTCCTCCGAGTAGGTGATGATCAGGTTACTTTCTCTATTAATCCCTCGATGGATAATTTGTCATCGAGCGACGATTTCTGCTACTCTTTAGATACCTTTTTTGGAGATCGATCTTCTCCCGTTTTCGAGTCCGTGTTTTTAGATGACGGTCTTTATGCGCACGAAAATTTTAAATGCGATGAGGATACTTCTTTAGACTTTCCTTTCGAACCAATTGGTAAGAAAGACATAGACATTAAAACCTCCCTAGAAGAACTGCCCATCCTAGACCTCAAACCCTTACCCGCATCACTCAAATACGCATTTTTGGGAAAAGGCGATACGCTTCCCGTTATCATTTCTTCGGACTTGAGTGATTCGGAGACTTCCGATTTATTGGAAGTTTTATTTAAACATCGCCACGCAATTGCGTGGCAAATCTCTGACTTAAAGGGGATTAGCCACTCCTTTTGCACCCATAAGATTTTTCTTAACGATAATTGCCGCAAAACGATTCAGCCGCAGCGTCGTCTTAACCCAAACATGAAAGACGTCGTTAAAGCCGAAATTATTAAGTTATTAGATGCGAGGATTATCTACCCTATTTCGGACAGTGCATGGGTTAGTCCCGTGCATGTCGTGCACAAGAAGGGCGGCCTTACCGTAGTGGCGAATGAGCATAACGAGCCCGTCCCAACTCGTACTGTTATGGGTTGGCGAGTGTGCATCGATTATGGAAAAATTAATGACGCCACCCGCAAGGACCATTTCCCTCTGCCATTTTTGGACCAGATTTTAGAGCGTTTATCCGGTCATCCGTATTATTGTTTTCTTGATGGTTTATCGGGGTTTTTCCAAATCCCCATTTCCCCCGATGATCAAGAGAAAACAACTTTTACTTGCCCGTTTGGCACCTTCGCATATCGAAGAATGCCATTTGGACTCTGCAATGCGCCGACTACATTCCAAAGATGTATGCTAGCGATCTTTGGCGTGCTAGTAGAAGACATTATGGAAGTCTTTATGGATGACTTTTCTGTTTTCAGACGCTCTTTTCCCGATTGTCTTCACAATTTAGATCGTGTCCTTCAACGGTGCGAGGACACAAGTCTTGTTTTAAATTGGGAAAAATGCAACTTTATGGTTCGAGGAGGTTTGGTCCTCGGCCATATGATTTCGTCTAAGGGGATAGAGGTGGATAAGGCCAAGATAGAAATTATAGAAAAACTTCCGCATCCAACAAACGTAAAATCTATTAGGAGTTTTTTAGGCCATGAGGGCTTTTATCGACGCTTCATTCAAGACTTTTCAAAAATAACAAAGCCGCTAACTCACCTCTTGGAAAAGGAATCACGTTTCATCTTTAGTAGCGAATGCGAGTCCGCCTTTAATTTAATAAAAGAAAAACTTATCACTTCACCAATTTTAGTGGCCCCTAATTGGTCCCTTCCGTTCGAAATTATGTGCGACGCTAGTGATATTGCCTTAGGTGCCGTTCTTGGCCAACGCGTAGAAAAACATTTTCATCCTATTTATTACGCTAGCAAGACGCTCACTTCCGCACAAGTAAATTACACGACAACGGAAAAGGAACTCTTAGCCGTCGTTTTCGCTTTCGATAAGTTTCGCTCGTATATAACGCTATCTAAAGTTATTGTTTTTACCGATCACTCCGCGCTTAAGTATTTATTAGCTAAAAATGATGCGAAGCCCCGCCTTCTTCGATGGATTCTCCTCCTACAAGAGTTTGATTTTGAGATCCGAGATAAGCGGGGAGCGGAAAATCTAGCGGCGGACCACCTCTCCCGTTTAGAAAATCTGGGTGCGGAAGCGCTCGTCGAATCTGAAATAAATGACAGATTCCCCGAGGAAAGCCTTCTTGCCGTTAATAAATCTTCGTCATCTTCGCCTTGGTTCGCAGATTTTGCAAATTACTTAGTAGCGCGGGTGCTTCCAAAAGAGTTTTCAAGTCATCAAAAGAAGAAATTCTTTTCTGACTTGAAAAATTTCTTTTGGGAGGACCCATTTCTTTTTCGTATCTGCGCGGACCAAGCAGTCCAAAGATGCGTTGTGGGTGTGGAGTGCTTGCAAATTCTTAAGCACTGCCACGAGGGTCCAGCCGGTGGGCATTATCAAGCCAACCGGACCGCTCGGAAGGCGCTAGAGGCGGGCTACTTTTGGCCCACTCTCTTCAAAGACGCGCATAATTTTGTGCGCGCATGCGATAGCTGTCAGCGGTCGGGTAACATCTCTCGTCGCGACGAGATGCCCCAAAATATGTTTTTAGAGTGCAAAGTTTTCGATTTATGGGGCATAGATTTTGTTGGCCCCCTACCTCCATCTTTCAAAAATATGTATATTTTAGTGGTGGTCGACTACGTATCAAGGTGGGCGGAAGCGCAAGCTCTCCCCACCAACGATGCGCGAGTCATCGTTACATTTCTTAAAAAATTATTTTCTCGCTTCGGCACGCCTCGCGCAATTGTTAGTGATAGGGGAACGCATTTCTGTAACGCTCTTATGGCTAAGACGTTAGCTAAATACGGAATCACGCACAAGCTTGCCACCCCCTACCACCCGCAAATAAGTGGCCAAGTTGAGGTAGTAAATCGAGAGATTAAGCGAATTTTAGAAAAAACTGTTTCGCTAAACAGGAAAGATTGGTCTGTTAAACTCGACGATGCGTTGTGGGCGTATCGGACGGCATACAAAACCGCAATTGGTTGTACGCCGTTCCGGTTAGTCTACGGCAAAGCGTTCCATTTACCCGTAGAATTAGAGCATCGCGCTCTTTGGGCTTTAAAACTCTTAAACCTCGACTCCAACTTAGCCGCTCAGAATAGAAAACTGCAACTAAACGAGCTCGATGAATGGTATGCGAACGCTTACGAGAGCAATAAATTCTATAAGGAGCGTTCTAAGTTATATCACGATCGAAATTTAAATTCCCCAAAAATATTTTCTCCGGGCAATCTTGTCCTTCTTTATAATTCACGCCTTAAGCTTTTTCCGGGTAAACTAAAATCTAGATGGTCCGGTCCCTTCTTAGTTGAAGAAGTCTTTCCATATGGGACCGTACTCGTCTCCCACCCGGAAAGAGGTTCGTTTAAAGTAAACGGTCATCGGCTTAAGTTATACATCGCAGGCGACCCAGTGATCGAGCATTACGAAATCATAACCCTCCTCGATCTATAACTCCGCCAAAATAGTCAAGCTACACGACTATAAACAAAGCGCTCCTGGGAGGCATCCCTCGCTTATCTTTTTCGCTCTTTCCTTATTACCTTTACTGTTTTTTTTTCTAATAAACGCAGGATTTCTGATTGGACTTCCCCGAACGCGTTTCAGGGACGTTTCTACCCCCCCTCTCTTTACTTTTGTACATATCGCATTTTAATTTTTGTTCTGCATACTTACGTTATAACATTGGGGACAATGTTGGACTTAAGTATGGGGGTATTTTCGTGCTTTACTTTCTGCCCTTCAATTTTTTCTGCATTTCAAAAATACAAAAAAATACATATAACAACAAAACAAAAACAAAAAAATTTAAAAACATCTTAAAATGAAAAAAAAATTAAATGAAAAATCCAAAAAAATTTCTCTTTCTTTCTTTTTTCCAAAAACCCAAAAAAAAAATTAAAAAAAAATAAATATATAACAAAAAAAACAATAATATTTAGTTTCACTTTGTAAATATTTTTTTCATTTTTTGTACATACTCTTTTCTCTCTCCCCCTCCCTCATTCTTGTAAAAACCTCACTTTTTCTCCCTTGATTTTGTACATATAATGAAAATTCTCTTAAAAAATACAAAAAAAAGCTAATAGGTCAAAACAAAATTCAAAAAAATTTTGAGAAAAACAAAAAAAACAAAAAAAGATAATAAATGAAAAACAAAAAAATGATGATAAAAACCATAAAAATCAAAAAAAATGTTTTGAAACAAATAAATCAAATATTCCATCCTTACACTTTCCTGTTATCCAAAAATTCCGTTTTGAGTTTATTTATTTGCGAATTTGATTAATTCTTTGTTCACTACCCTTTTGTTAATTATTGATTGAAAAATTTAAATAGCCGGGATTAAGTTTTAAAGAATTCTTTATGCTTTGTTAAAAATAGCGAACTCGTTTTAGGCACTACTTCTAATTTTTCATTGATAGGAGCACGTATATTATGTTAGGAAATAATAACTATAGAATTCAATTATACTTACTTTTAGCTTTCTGAAAAAAAATTGGAACGTACAAATTATTAAGATTGCTCTCAAACATTTTTAGGATTAAAATCTATTTTTCCTTTCTCCCCTTACTTTTCATGACCTACTTGGCATGAAAAATTTTATCCTTAAAAGATCCTATGTCAATGGGAATAAGATTTCGTTCTGTAAACATAGGCACCCAATAATTTTAAAAGATTATATATGGAGTAAGAGGATAAAATTCTTTACTCCTACAAATATATATTGGGTTAATTTTATTCTGATGAAGTTGAAAAACAAAAATCATATTAGGAAAATAAGATTTCGTTTTCCTAATAATCCAAAAGAAAAAAAAATGGAGGTTCGAGAAAAAATTACCTCGCCTCAAAAATCAAAACACTCTTCGTAAACTCACTACCCCCTTAGCCAATTACACGATTCTAGAATTAATTCAAAAATCTTTTTGAGAGCATAATTAGTAAATTGTATTATTTCCAGTAGCACTCGTATAAGATAGAGTTCTTATAATTCCAAACTATTTTCGTTAATATAACCATTACAAATGTTGTCTTCTATTTGATTACATCAAGAAGTCTTTTGGCCAAAACTTTTGCGCTATTTAAATCATCTACATAATTTTAGGACTTAACTCATACACCCCGTATATTTATTTCGATCTCTCTTATAATTGATAAAGAGATAGCTAAACTTAGAGTTTTTTTTATTCCTTATAGATTCACCGAAAACTTTTGCTCTGGAATAGCAAAAGCCTAAGTATGGGGGTATTTGATGAATTGTAAATATACGTATTTTTGTGCACATTAATTTAGTCATTTTCATTTATTTTCGTCGTTTTTACTTATTTTTGTTCAATAAAATGCTCCTATTCTTGTAAATTTATTACTAACTTGTTTTATTTTATTTTGCAGGAAAATTCCCAAATCTGCCAAAATTGGGCAGTACACGCCCGTGACAATTTGGTCACGCCCGTGACCAGGCCGTGACATTGCATTTCCCGTGAAATCGGATGATTTCTGAAGAGAAAAGCTCGACACGCCTGGAGTCACGCCCGTGTCACCCGACACGGGGCATGACAGCAGCCCGTGTCCCCTCCTCTCGGCGAATTCTGTTCAATGATCATCAAACCCGCATCACGCCCAGAGTCACGCACGTAACCTAGGGCGTGACTCAATCTCAGCTCAACGATTTCAACTCGACACTTTCCGCTCGACATTCGTCGAGTGTCGACACCAACTGACATGCCCAGAGTCACGCCCGCGACCTGGGGCGTGACCTTTCCAGCTAGCCCGACAAGATGCTGCCGAAGACTTTCGGCGCAACCCGCACCCAGTTCTATCTCCCCGACACGCCCAGAGTCACGCCCGTGACCTGGGGCGTGACTGCTGCGAACTCAGCCCGAAGTCAACTTTCCTGTCCAATCGACGGTCGCCTTTATGAATAGTACTGACACGCCCCCCCTACACGCCCGTGACGGAGGGCGTGTACTTAGAATGTTTTGCATATAAATTGCCCATTTCTGTATGGTCCAAGGGTTCAGATTTTTGGGCCATTTTAGTGTCTTTTTGTGGGCTGCATCCGTGATTTTTAGAGCTATGTAAGGAGATTTCTCCCTCTTTTCTTTCATGTTTGTTTTTGTTTTAGCTTAAGCTCTTGTAATAGCTTGTAATAGTTTCCTTTAAGTAATAAAAATGTTAGATTTTCTCTTCATATTTGGCTTTGGAATGAACACTTGTGCCCACTTTCCTTCTCCTTTTTATCCTTGGTTTCATCTTTGTTCTTCATTTATGAAATGTGTGTGTGTGTGTATGAGTGTAATTTATTTACTTTACATGTTTTTAACTTGTCTTCATGCTTAGGTATGATAGATTTTCCTCTTTTTCACCATGTCTTTTTCTTAAAAGAATTAGGATTTCATTCTTATGAATTTATAAATGAGATTTGAAAAGTGATTTTGTTCTTTTTTTTACTTAGTTTTCTTTTAGGATTGTAAAACATCTTTTGTGCTTTTCATTTTCTCTTCACCTTTTTTATCACTTTTATAAATTCTTAAGAATGAAAAAGTTATAGATTTAATTCTTGAGCACCTTTGATTTTGACTTTATTTTGTAAAACTTTTTGCTCATTCTCTTTTTATTTGTTCTTTTTATGTGTTCTGGGTAAGTTTTAGGAGTAGGAATCTTGTTATTTTAATTTATAAGCAACTTTGATTTTTCTTCGTTATCAGTGTGTGTGAGTGTATGAGCATAAATTTTCTTTTGTTCTTCTTAATTTTCATTTTGTGTGTGTGAGTGTATGAGTATAACTTTTTATTGCTTTCCTCATTTATGAAGAGTGTGTGAGTGTAGGTGTTAAATTTCTATGCTTTCTTTTAATGCTTTGTTCAAATTTTGTAGAGTGTGTGAGTGTAGGTGTTAGCTTTATTGCTTTCTTGAAATACATATGGAGTGTGTGTGTTTGTGTGCATTTATTTCCGTCTACTCGTTAAGAGTTAAATGGCGCATCGTTTTCATTTTCAGTCCTACTCGTTTGAGTAGGACTTGTTATTTTCTTTCTTTATTTTTTTTCCGCCTACTCACTTGAGTTAAATGGACGGATCTTTTTCCCGCCTACTCGTTTGAGTAGGACTTGTAATTTTCTTTCTCTATTTTTCCGCCTACTCACTTGAGTTAAATGACGGACTTTATTTCCCTGTAAATATTTGAGAAAGCACTGTAATCGCATTTATTTTCTCCTACTCATTTGAGTAGGACTCGCTTTCATTTCAGTCCTACTCGTTTGAGTAGGACTTGCAATTTTCAACTTTTATTTACCGCCCCCACTCGTTTGAGTGGGACTCGCAAATTTTAAATATGCAAATTTCTTTTATGTGTAACTTAGTTTCTGTTTAATTTATAATTTGGAGTGTGAGTGAGTTGTTGTTTTAGCTAACTTTTCAGTTTTCTAAATGTTTGTTATTTTTCTTGTGTCCCCTTCTTATAATCATTAGCGTTTAATTTCGAACTTCCGCCTCACTAAATTATAAGCCGTCCCCATACCGATGTGTGTCTAATCGCTATTAGCCTCGGCATCGAAGAGCATTGGGACATTTAAAATGATTTCTAATAATTGAAGCTCTTTATTTTCATTTTAATTTAAGGACTTAAGGTTTACCCCAGGTTTACGACGCGTAGGACCACATATTGATGTGTGGGCCCTATTTCCGTAGTCCATATGCTAGCTAGCCGAGAGGCCGTGCATATGGACCGATCACCCCTGCGTAAATAGAGTTGCGTGCATACCCTCGAAAGAGGACAAGCGTAATTCTACCGGATTTGGTTCCCCACCCAATAGCGGGGTTCTTAGCGTAAAGCGGGCGTTAAGAGGAATCCTTCGTCGGACTAACGTTCGGTCGAATAGTCTTAACGTTCAGGTGAGCAATATTCCTAGAGATAAGTGCGCTCACATTTGTGGAACCTCCACGGCCAAGTTGCCTTTTATTAAATTGAAAACTAAGTCCTATAATTATTAAAAATTGTTTTAGTCTTAATCCGATTCGATGCCGAGCGTTAACCCTTCATCGAATATTTTCTAAATCGTTTTTTCGCTCCTTTGCTTTTCCGTTTTTAATTACTTAAAAAAATCCACCTTACTTTCAGTAAAATAATAGTCCTCCCGGAGGAGTAAGAATAGTCAACACGACCCCGAGAACAATACGACCTCGGTATTCCCCCGAATATCGAGTACTACTTGCGATAGGTGCACTTGCCTACCTAAGCAAGCCCGCGGCGATCGACTCACCGAACCAACCACAGTAAGAGTCTGTTCGCGGGCCCATCACGTGTCCCAGGGCGTGTCAGGCTTGTGTCGTCGAGTTGGTCGAGAGGTCGACGATTTCTGAGTCGACGATCGTCGAGCAGAGAACACAGCCTGCGACATGGGCGTTTCGCAGGGCGTGCCAAGGCCGTATCGACGATCGGCCCCGGGTGTCGACGAATTTCGCTCAACATTGTGTCGAGACAGGGCATATGGCCTGCGACACGGGCGTGTCGCAGGGCGTGTCGACCCGTGTCGACACTCATCCAGTGAAGTCGACACTGTGCTCGACGAAGTGTCGAGACATGGCACACGGCCTGCGACACGGGCGTGTCGCAGGGCGTGTCGACCCGTGTCGACACTCATCCCGGGGAGTCGACGCACTTTGGTCGACGATGTGTCAAGACAAGGCACACGGCCTAGGACACGGGCGTGTCCAAGGCTGTGTCAACAGGTCGACGATCTTCGCTCGATGAAGTGTCGAGTGTCGAGACCGTATACACGGCCTGGAGCCTAGGCGTGTTGAGGTAGACACGGGCAAGGATACGGGCGTGTCCTAGAACCCGTGCAGTGCTCGTGTTGATTTCGGGAGAAATCAATGGGGGTACACGGCCGGCCACACGGCCGTGTCAGGTGGAACACGGGCGTGTCAGGTCAAACACGGGCGTGTTCGATGCCCGTGAGTTGTTCCAGGCAAGTCGATTTTGACGGCGAATGAGGCACACGGCCCTGGACACGGGCGTGTGCCAGGTCTTGTGCGATCCAGATTGGGCATTTCAGTCCCGAATCAAAGCCGTTCGTTTCTTTATTTTGGGATCCAACGGCTGTGAAAGGCAGCTAGATCTGATATACTCTAGAGGGGGGTGAATAGAGTATATGGTGCTTGAAAACTTTTTACAACAATTGTTGTAATGTGAGTGAGCAGGGAAGCAATTATTAAATCTAATCAAAGAACTAAACTAATCACAAAATAATCACAGAACAATCACAGCCAGAAACAAAAATAAAGACAAGCAATCCAGATGACACAAGAAAATATAGTGGTTCCCCTAAACTTGGGTACATCCACTCTTCTACCACCCTAGGTAGGAATCCACTGCAGGATGAGTTGATCATGTGTCCTGGGCACCAATGAGCTTTTGATAAGGTGCTCAAAAACCAAATCAGATTTTTTGATCAGGTGTCTTGCCACTAATGAGCTTTTGACAAGGTGCTCAAAAACCAAGCTCAAACTTTTAAAGGGAGTTTGAGAAACCCTTTACAGAGATGGGGATGAGAGAATGATGGAAGTCTTCTCTTTCTCAGATCGGATGAGAAGACTATGTGGATTTGATGGTGTCAAAGCTCCACCTGAGTCCTTGAGATGTTCAGGAAAAGAAGCTTTGCTATAGGGTGATAGGCCTTCAAAAGTTGATCTCCAACAAAAGATGATTTCAGCAACAACTGAAATGTTAGGTGTCTGGAGTCTTGAAAGATGTTGGCCTTGAACACTTGAGACAAGAGAGATCAGAGGATTTCAGAAAGTTTGATCTCCTTGGATGTGTGTTCTTCAGAGAATTCTTTGAGACAGAGAATATATTTTTCTTGTTCTTCTTCTTGTCTGTGTTCTGAGTGTTGTGTTGTCTGAGAGAGATTCAAAAATCCTGTCTTTTATTCTCTGGTACTAAATAGAAGAAACATCCTCTGTCAAGAATAGTCGTTGGCCTGCATTAATTGCATCCTTAATTGCAAAATATCTTCTGGAGAAAAGTCCAAAGAAACATTCCTTGAAAATCCCTTGAAACTTAGTCCAAAAATAAATGAAAACGGCTAGAAAATCTTCTGAATTAATTGTTGAATAATTCCTTAACTGATCTGAATTTGAATCTTGAAAATCCTTGAAGTCATCAGAAAACGTCGAACTGAGCTCTACTAACGTCGAATTGAGCTCAGTGATATGGAATTATACAGCAACAAAATATCATCGATCTGAGCTCAAAGATCGTCGAACTGAGCTCAGAGATAGAGAACCAATACTGAGTCAAGATCGTCGAACTGAGCTCGCAGATCGTCGAATGGAGTTCGACGATTTGTGGAAGTTGAGCTCAGCTATCGTCGAATGGAGTTCGACGATCTGTCGAAGTTGAGCTAGACGATCGTCGATCGGAGTTCGACGAATCGTCGTGCTGAGCTCGACGATATGACTTAGTCTCAAACTGAAAGATTCTTGGTCTTGAGGGCAGCTTCCAAACTTAGACTTCTAACCCTTAGACTCAATTCTAGTTGACCTTTTGAGCTATACAGGAGGTCAAACATTAGTTTCCTAGAGACATAGTGATCCTGACCCAAATTAGTAATAGGGTGTTCCAACAATCTCCCCCTATTTGGGTTAGGATTAATACTTATAGAATTGGAAAAATTAAAATAACAACATACAAGCAATAATACAGAAAAGCAAAAAGCTGGACATTGCAGAACCACAGATATATATCATCCCAGATAATAATCAGAAATCAAAAGTGATTGTCACCTTACATAATCATTTCTTTTCCTTGCTCTTAATGAGTCTGATTTCTCTGTTGGGGTTGAGAGCTTCTTTCTTTGATCTTGTATCATCTGCTGCACCTAAAGTGGTTTGCTGTTTGGGCCTGGGAACTACAGCTTCAGGATGCAGCTCCATGTATCTATCAGAATCAAAGAATTTGCTTGACCCATATCTTTCCAACTCTTTCTTTCTCTGTTCAGACATTGTAGTGATGTTGGAAGAGTCTTTGCCTTGCTCTCTAGCTTTCTTAATCTGGTCCAGTGCAGCAAGCTCATTCATCCTTGCAGTCCAAGCAGCTGGATTGTTCTCAGGGTCTTCAAATGGCACTGGTGGCTCATATTTATTAGATGGATTGTCCTGAGGAGGCCTGGATGAAACTGTTTCCTTCAATTTATAGGGAAAAGGACCAGAGGTTGTGGCAGATAAAATTTGTCCTTCCCTGGAGTAGGGATGTTGCCTTGAGTATCCTTTAGAATAAACTTGGAATTCTCTTTGATTGCCTCTATAGCCTCCTCTTATGGATTGAGAACCCCTGGACTGGCTTCCCCTATGATAAGATCTGGCATGTGGCTGATAGGGGGTTTGACTTCAAGCAGGGGGTTGAGCAGCTGAACTTCCACCTGCACCTGCATCAGGAGGAGGTGGTGGAGGAGGATGAGGATGTTGGAATTGAGAAGAGCCTTTTTCATATTTCCTTTTCTTCTTCATTGCTTTAGGTTGATTCTTTGAGTACTGCATCCAGTGATCAGTTATGGGGCAATCATGAAGGAAATAATATGGTATGTCATTGTTGTCCTTGACCTTGGCTAGAGGTACTCTCTTCATGGATTTGCTCCTTGCCATTCTCTTTCTGACAATGGTAGCAGAAGAATCATCAGAATCTCTCTTAAACTCATCACTTTCAGAACTTTGATTGTCATAAAGAGCATCAATCTTTTTCATCAAATCTTGCTTGAGCTGGATTGAAGCAGATACAGAACTGGTAACAAGAGTTGATGCAGCAGCAATAGCAGCAGATACTGAAGGTGTGGTAGTTGAAGTTGAAGCAGAAGCAGAGGTTGAAGCAGTAGTAACACCAACATATACAGAAGGTTCAGGAGCAGTAATCACAGCAGTTGGTGCAGCAGCAGAAATATCATCAGAAAATATAGAGGGCTCAACATCATGTGCCTCTGTCATAAGGATATCAGTAGAAACAGCACCATGTGTAGCAGTAACAGAAGTATCATGAAAACTTTCAACAGCAAGAGGGGCAGCAGTATCAGAGACAACAGCAATGCTATCAGCAGGAGTAGCGGTAGCATAAACTGAGTTAACAAAGGAAGTGATGATGCTGGGGTCATAACAAGAGAAGGGCACAAGGGCCTTGGACAAATCCTCTGGGGGCTGGATAGCAACTGTCTCTGGAAGACAAGCTTTCTCTGGCAGAAAACTGAAATACATTGAATCAAATTCTGAGAGCAAAGACCTGAGGTCTATTGAAAAGACTGCAACAGGAGGTGGAACTGGATCTTGAAACACAGCAGCAGCAACAACAAAAGAAGAAGAACCAGCAGACACAGCAGGCAGGCTCACTGAAACAGCAAGAACAGCAGCAGGCAGGCTCACTTCATAGGGCATCTCCCCCTGCCTAGATTCAGACAGAGCTGGATCAAGGCACACTGCTGAAGGGGCTGCCTGAGGGAATAAATAGGAGAGCCTGGCAGAAAGAGCTGCCACTAACTGGATTAATGGAGCCAAGGAGGTCTCCAAAAAAAGAGATAGTCTGGGGGCTAGCAATTCATAAAGCCTGTCAGCAAGGGCTGGAACATCTACTTGCTCAGTAGTGACTGGAGCAGAGGTAGAGGATGGAGGTGTAGCTGTTGATGATGGTAGTGGAGAGCTAGTGTAGGGAGGAAGAGATGTTTGAGGTGTGGGTAAGGTGGATATGGAGGACAGTGGGATGGAGATAGATGGTATGAAGGTGGGTTGATCAATGATTTCTTGCGTAAGGTCTTGATAAGATGTTGAGGATGAGGGTAGCTCAGGAGGAGAGGATGGTGAGTCATCCATGAAGGAATCATCAATGAGGTTGAAGGATGGAATGGAGGGTGATGAAGTGGCAATATCTGTTTGAGGGTAGGAGTATAGTGGATGAAATTGTTCTTCTGTTGTTGGTAGAGTAGGGATTGGAGATGGTGTAGATGTTGGAGAGGGGCTGGAGATGATGATAGTGGATGGAGTTGGAATGGTGGATGGAATTGGAAGAGATGGAATTGGAGGAGGAGGAGGAGAGGCAGCAGCAGGCAGGTCACCTGCAGGGGCAGAGACCTGAGGGGAAGTGACTCTGAGAGTCCTAGTGCCTGAAGGTGTGCTAGAAGAGGGCCTGCTAGGCTTGATGATCTGTCTGTCCCATTTAACAAAGAGGTCACAAGACAGTCTCTTGGAAGCATTTATGTGTATCCCAGAGGATAACAGCAATGCAGGGCACCTATTCTGCAGAAAAAGGCCTAAAATTCTTCCAAAATTTACAAAACTCTTGTTAATTTTCTTCTTAATTAGGTCAAATAAGACCTCTCCCCAGTTCAGATTCTTCCTGTCCACTATGGCTCCCATTAAGCAGAGCTGATACCTTGAAATAGTGTAACGCCCGCACCTGTCACATGACATATAACGGTGGGTCCGGCCGGGGCCCCACGCCATATATTACAAACAAGTGGAGAAATTACTTGTGGGAATCAAACTCGACGCGTATCCTTAACTCATTCCATTCTAGCGCAGCATTTTTATGTTAGCATGAACTCAAACCAGAATGTCCACCAATCTATATAAAGACCACATTTATATATAACAACACCAGGAATGTATACAACCCACACACCCTGGCCTTATGGCCTTACAGGTTCCTCTTTACACATCACCAATTTCGTACATCGGCACGCAGGCCGACCACACATGAAATCCAAACACAACTCTTCGCATGACCTTCAAGGGCCTATAGCACCAAGCTAGCCATTCCGCTTATTCATGTCAAGCCGCAACACCTGCAATTCCATATCCAAGCCAACACAGAAAACAAAGTAACGGTCAGCATTTGGCTGACCCATTATAACGACCCTACCCCGTACCCGGGGTAGTGGTTCCTTCCCTGTATACCGTGCTATCATCTATCATCAAGTATCATCAAGCATATCTCATTCTCTTTATTCCGCTAGCAAACACATGACATCACAAACGCTGGAATCCACCAGACGTTCCGTGCACTCAGGGCACCTTCTTGGCGTACCGGAATCCACCAGTCATACACCGCCGATTCGAGGTTTTAACTTTATGGTTGACCGGCCCTAGTCCACCAGTTTCGCAAGCTGGCGACATCCCGCCCAAACCACTCAGAGGTACAACCTCACAGCATCCAATAAACAACCAGAGTAGATCGACCCACACCATGTGGTGTAGCACGTCGGGTTTATCCAAGCTCCCCAGGCATGTCTACCCATCGACCCCCCTCCTATTCCGATCGAACCACCCATGTGGTGCAGCAAGCCGGGTTTAACTCGGCTCCCCAAGCATTGCCACCAATCGATCCCTACCTAACTAGATCAACCCACCCTAGTGGTGTAACAGGCCGGGTTTATCTCGAGCTCCCCAAGCGTGCTACCAATTGATCATATCATAACCAGGAGCTTTACCAAAGCCTCCTCACACTCAGCATCACATACATACATTCATCACAATAGAAATCCATTTACCTCGTACCAAATCCACGGAGTCTTCTCCGGTTTACCCATGAACATCACCCATCCAGACTACCGGTCCAGATGGGCTTCACACAGCATGCCTATGCCGTACTTCATATTTCCGGCTCTAAATGCAGACTCAATCAAGGAATCACTTCACGGATATCCACCTCTTGGTGGAGGATTCCAAGCACATGTATAAAAGAAGGACTGCGATGTCCAAGAAGGAGATCGTTACCCTTGAAGATCGCTTCGGTGCCATGAAGTAGCCGGATGGAAATCACCGCCTCGGCTCTGCCTTGACGAATCCGCTCTCGGATCTTCGCTCCGCACTCCGCAGCTCCTACAACAGCTGGTAGACTCCTCCCTTCCCTCTTGCCTTAGGCTTTTCTTCCTCCCTCTCTTGGAATAAAATGAAGAAGAAGAAGAAAAGAGGAGTAAATCCCTTTTTTCTCGGCCTTCAACACACCTGGACAAAGCCCAACCATTGGATCCAGGAAGAGGGAAACAAATGGCTCAGATTTGGCCAGAAAAGCTTGAACACGGCCTGACACGCCCTGTGACACGCCCGTGTCACAGGCCGTGTCCCTCTAAGCGGCAGTCAACCGACTCAAAACCAACAATACACGGCCCTGGGACACGCCCGTGTTCCATGCCTTGTCCCCGACACGCCCTCAGACACGCCCGTGTCTGAGGCCGTGTGCCTCAACAAAAATAATCCCAAAACAACCCAAGACTTCACACGGCCTGGCACACGCCCGTGTTCCTGGCCGTGTGCACCTGGACACACCCGTGTCCCGCAAATACACCCTAGCTCGAAACATCGAGTTGAGTTCGACGGCTACGGACACGCCCTGTGACACGCCCGTGTCACAAGCCGTGTCCTCACTCGACACTCGACACTCGACGATCGTCGAGCAAAATTCGTCGACATCAAGGCCGATCGTCAACACGACCTCGACACGCCCTGCGACACGCCCGTGTCGGAGGCCGTGTCCGCTGTGTCGACTCCAAATTTTGTCGACTTCACGACTCGACACAATCCAGGCCTGACATGCCCTGGGACACGCCCGTGTCCCAGGCCGTGTCACCCATGCCTGAACCCAAATTTGCTCAAATTGATCTGATTGACTTCGGGGTGTTACAATCCTCCCCCCTTCAAATAATTTCGTCCTCGAAACTTGACTCCAAATCAACCAATCAACCACAAAACAAGTTATTATGCACATTACCGCAAGCCATCGCCCATACAAACAAACATACAGCACATACAAACATTCCTAACATCCACTTGTGCACATTTAGCCACACAAGACATCCAAACAAGAAATCATGATTACAAGTGCACCAAATTTTGATAGATATGTACACCATCTTTTCTTCCTCACAACTAGATATAAAAGCATAGTTTACATACACAGCACCTCCGGTCATAACATCGAAGTGATCCACATCACACTTCACTTCCGCTCAGCCTCCCGATTTTGAAATTCACGATTAAGAGAAAAATTAAACACCCGAGGCTGAATTTCCCCAACTAAGCTTTGCGGCTCTTGCACTTCCATCGCATGCAATCGAGGTTGCGCCCGGGGTGCAGATGACTCGGCCAATGCTTTACCCTTTTCTTCATATGACGCACCTATCTTTTTCTCACTCCTTGGAGGGGCATTCCGACAGAATTTTGCTATATGTCCTTGCTGCCCACAGTTATAGCATATACGCGTATCAATCCGTCCTGGCCCATAAGTAGCCCCCGACGAAACAGTCGACGACGTTGATTCCGTAGGCCTAAATCTTTTCTTCTCTCATCATCTAAACTCCGATTGATCCGACTGCAGCACTTTAGATTCTGCCTTTTCCGCTGCCAGTCTCTTATTCTCGTATACTCGCTTCATATCTTTTTCCAAGGCACGAGCTGTATCGACCAATGTTTGAAAGCCTTGGCTCACTGAACTCGGGAGTGCCAACCTCAATTCATCCCGCAATCCTTCATAAAACCGATTTGTCTTTCGCGCTTCCTCCGCGAAGGTAGATCCTGCATATCTCCCCAATCTCGTAAACTCATGTAGATAGGTATCAATATCTCGCTCACCCTGCACCAAACAGAGAAACTCATTTTCCATCGCAATCCTCTGCGACACCTGCACATACTTGGCTAAAAATATTTGGGAGAATTCATCCATTGAAACATCGGTTAAACCTCGACCTGCCAAGTGATGCACTTCAATTTCATCCCACCACAATCTCGCATCTCCTTCCAACAGAAGAGTGGCCAACATCACTTTCTGCTCCTCGACCGTCCTGATTACGGTTAGGATCCTTTTTACCCTTGCCAACCAATCTTCTGCCTGCGTTGGTGAAAGCGCTCCACCAAACGTAGGTGGATGAAAGTGCATAAAACGTGTCAATGAGTCGTCACTTGCTTGCGCTTCCACCACCACTACAGCATGCTCTTGCCTTCCACCAGGTCCTCCCTGTCCAGTAGGTTGTGCTTGTAACACTGCAAGCACTGTCTCCATCACCACCCGTATGGCTTCTGCCGAGGGAGGCATAGGCACTTCCACGGGTGCTGCACTCTCATCAGACCGCTGGGTCTCAGCCGGCCCAGCTCCATCCATCGCCACCTATCAATGTACAGAACACCATTAATACGTCAAATCATAACGGTACTGCTACATTGACTACACACTCACGGACATCATGTGCATGACCTACATTCCTAGTGGACATTCATGAGTTCAAAGATGTTCTCTCCTCCCAAACAATCTAAACCTGGCTCTGATACCACTTTGTAATGCCCCCACCTGTCACATGACATATAACGGTGGGTCCGGCCGGGGCCCCACGCCATATATTACAAACAAGTGGAGAAATTACTTGTGGGAATCAAACTCGACGCGTATCCTGAACTCATTCCATTCTAGCGCAGCATTTTTATGTTAGCATGAACTCAAACCAGAATGTCCACCAATCTATATAAAGACCACATTTATATATAAAAACACCAGGAATGTATACAACCCACACACCCTAGCCTTATGGCCTTACAAGTTCCACTTTACACATCACCAATTTCGTACATCGGCATGCAGGCCGGCCACACATGAAATCCAAACACAACTCTTCGCATGACCTTCAAGGGCCTATAGCAGCAAGCTTGCCATTCCGCTTATTCATGTCAAGCCGCAACACCTGCAATTCCATATCCAAGCCAACACAGAAAACAAAGTAACGGTAAGCATTTGGCTGACCCATTATAACGACCCTACCCCCTACCCGGGGTAGTGGTTCCTTCCCTGTATACCGTGCTATCATCTATCATCAAGTATCATCAAGCATATCTCATTCTCTTTATTCCGCTAGCAAACACATGACATCACAAACGCTGGAATCCACCAGACGTTCCGTGCACTCAGGTCACCTTCTTGGCGTACCGGAATCCACCAGTCATACACCGCCGATTCGAGGATTTAACTTTATGGTTGACCGGCCCTAGTCCACCAGTTTCGCAAGCTGGCGACATCCCGCCCAAACCACTCAGAGGTACAACCTCACAGCATCCAATAAACAACCAGAGTAGATCGACCCACACCATGTGGTGTAGCACGCCGGGTTTATCCAAGCTCCCCAGGCATGTCTACCCATCGACCCCCCTCCTATTCCGATCGACCCACCCATGTGGTGCAGCAAGCCGGGTTTAACTCGGCTCCCCAAGCATTGCCACCAATCGATCCCTACCTAACTAGATCAACCCACCCTAGTGGTGTAACAGGCCGGGTTTATCTCGAGCTCCCCAAGCGTGCTACCAATTGATCATATCATAACCAGGAGCTTTACCAAAGCCTCCTCACAATCAACATCACATACATACATTCATCACAATAGAAATCCATTTACCTCGTACCAAATCCACGGAGTCTTCTCCGGTTTACCCATGAACATCACCCATCCAGACTACCGGTCCAGATGGGCTTCACACAGCATGCCTATGCCGTACTTCATATTTCCGGGTCTAAATGCAGACTCAATCAAGGAATCACTTCACGGATATCCACCTCTTGGTGGAGGATTCCAAGCACATGTATAAAAGAAGGACTGCGATGTCCAAGAAGGAGATCGTTACCCTTGAAGATCGCTTCGGTGCCATGAAGTAGCCGGATGGAAATCACCGCCTCGGCTCTGCCTTCACGAATCCGCTCTCGGATCTTCGCTCCGCACTCCGCAGCTCCTACACCAGCTGGTAGACTCCTCCCTTCCCTCTTGCCTTAGGCTTTTCTTCCTCCCTCTCTTGGAATAAAATGAAGAAGAAGAAGAAGAAGAAAAGAGGAGTAAATCCCTTTTTTCTCGGCCTTCAACACACCTGGACAAAGCCCAACCATTGGATCCAGGAAGAGGGAAACAAATGGCTCAGATTTGGCCAGAAAAGCTTGAACACGGCCTGACACGCCCTGTGACACGCCCGTGTCACAGGCCATGTCCCTCTAAGCGGTAGTCAACCGACTCAAAACCAACAGTACACGGCCCTGGGACACGCCCGTGTTCCATACCGTGTCCCCGACACGCCCTCAGACACGCCCGTGTCTGAGGCCGTGTGCCTCAACGAAAATAATCCCAAAACAACTCGAGACTTCACACGGCCTGGCACACGCCCGTGTTCCTGGCCGTGTGCACCTGGACACACCCGTGTCCCGCAAACACGCCCTAGCTCGAAACGTCGAGTTGAGTTCGACGGCTACGGACACGCCCTGTGACACGCTCGTGTCACAGGCCGTGTCCTCACTCGACACTCGACACTCGACACTCGACGATCGTCGAGCAAAATTCGTCGACATCAACGCCGATCGTCGACACGACCTCGACACGCCCTGCGACACGCCCGTGTCGCAGGCCGTGTCCGCTGTGTCGACTCCAAATTTCGTCGACTTCACGACTCGACACAACCCAGGCCTGACACGCCCTGGGACATGCCCGTGTCCCAGGCCGTGTCACCCATGCCTGAACCCAAATTTGCTCAAATTGATCTGATTGACTTCGGGGTGTTACAAATAGTATCATGGGCAGAGTGCTTAGCCAATAGGACCTTCCCAACTACATCAGCCAGGAATCTGTATTCCACAGAAAGATTCTTTTTCAACAGCTTGTTAGGGTTAGCCTCAGAATGACCCATTCTGGCAAGCAAGTCAGCATATTCTTCTCCAGATAAATCAACAGAATCTCCACCAACACTTAACTCAAAAACCTCTGTCAGAATTGCTGGGGATAAAGGTACCTGTGTGTCAGAGATTGATCCAACAATGTTGTTTTGATCCTGATTGTGGGCAGTGTAGACCCACTCTTTAATTTCATCAGAAGCAAGCTTAATCCTTGTAGTCATGATTGCAGTAAGTTTCTGCTCTTTGAATAGCTCCAAGATGTCCTGAAAAACCTGATCTATCGTGTTGAAGGTGTAACACCCCAGTTTTGCAAGAGGTTCAGTCTGCAGTTCTGAACATTTTTGGGTTTCTGGCAGGAGGCACACGGCCTGCGACATGGGCGTGTCGCAAGGCGTGTCGACGCCGTGACGACACTCGGCCCAAGTGTCGACACTTTCGCTCGACAAAGTGTCGAGAGTGGGGCACACGGCCTGCGACACGGGCGTGTCGCAGGGCGTGTCGAGCCCGTGTCGACACTCGGCCCAAGTGTCGACACTCTCGCTCGACAAAGTGTCGAGACTGGGGCACACGGCCTGTGACACGGGCGTGTCACAGGGCGTGTCCCGCTTGGTCGACGATCTTTGCTCGACGTTTTTCCGCGGTGTCGACACAAAGCCTGTCGACGGGTGTCGAGACTTGGCACACGGCTTGGGACACGGGCGTGTCCCAGGCCGTGTCATCTCTCGGGTTGGTTTCGGGGCCGTGTTGTTGGAGGCACACTGCCGGCCACACGGCCGTGTCACGAGGGACACGGGCGTGTCGGGTTGAACACGGGCGTGTCGGATGCCCGTGTGCGGTTCCAGGCGCGTCGATTTGAGATGGCGAATGAGGCACACGGCCCTGGATACGGGCGTGTGCCAGGCCGTGTTCGGCCCAGGTCTTTTATTTTCCAGTCGAATCGTGGCCATTCTTTCCCAGATTTTGGGATCTGACGGCTCAGGACTGTTCTTGGGAAGTTAAGTCCGATTCTAGGGTTGGAAACCCTCATTTATTTTCCAAGTCTTCTCTTTCTAAGTTCTTCAGAAAAACTAGAGCAAGGAGGAAGAAGAAGAAGAAGGTCTTGGGCTGTAGGAAGGGTGTCGGAGCCCCAAATCGCGAGCCGGGTCCGGATCCGTGAAGCTTGGAGCGTTGCGAAGATTTCAGTCCGGCTATTTTGCCATGGCAAGGAAGAGGAGTCGGAAGGTATCGACATCTCTCCTCTCGGTCCTTAGGATGCATGTATTAGCATCATTTAGTTTTCTTTCTCCCTAATTTTTGGGCACCGAACTCTCAAATGAGAGGGGTTTTGGTTTGCCAAGTTTCAAGAGGAACTTCCGGGTTGATTGAGTCCGTCCCCGACATTTTTTGCATTAGAGATCCGCTTTGCTAGTGGATTAGACATGGTGGGTAAAGTTGTAGTCGCGACCGTTAGTCCGACTCGGTGATGTTGCATATGAATTTAGGGATTCGTAGAGATTTTTCGTTGCGGCAAGATGCCGTTTGTGTTGTGGTGGTGATTGTCCCGTTTATTTGCAAAGGTACGTGTAGTCGGACCCGGATAAGGTTAGCTCCTCGTGGCGGTAGATGGTTTCCTTGAGGGACAAGGTTAGCTCCGTACGAGTTGGAGATGGTTTCCTTGGTGCGCGGGAACGCTGCAGTACAATGAGGGATTATGATGTATTTAGTCTTGGTTTGTGTTGTGCCAAGGCGTGGCTATGTCTCTGTGGTCGGCTGGCTATCCCGTGACATGTGCGTCATGTGTGGAGAGTGTCCCGGCGAGACTAGTCCCCTTCTGTGAGACTGACGAGAATGCCAAGCTTGGGGCAAGCCCGGGCAAAGAGGCCATGAGCGGGTGGGGTCCAGCAAGGCTTCTTAGAATCAGTCGGTCTGTGTTTGTTGGAATCCTGACATGAGACGTCAGAGTTTGCAGGCAAGCCCGGGGCTAAGCCCACGAGCGGGTGGGGCCTTGGCAAGAATTCCTTGTGGCGGCCTGTGCGCCGTTTGAGGGAGAGGTGTCTCCCTTAGTGTTTGCGGCTTTATGCCAATGGGGAAATGTGAGTACCCAAATGATGTGATGTTGTGCTAGATGCATACGCAGTAGGGTACCTTGGGTGAAGCCCGGGTGTTGCATTCATGTTGCACAGTAGGCCCTTCCTTTATATGCTCAACCAATAGAGAACATGTTTGATGATTGAGACATCCAAGCCTGTTTTAATGCTTTTCTATTTATAGATGTTTATATTGCATATGAAGTGCTGACTTGCAGGTTGGAGGGTTCCCCGGGGTCCGTTAGGGGCGGCCGGGAGGAGATGTGTTGTTACACAGTTTGAGGTCAGCCTTTGCTGACCCACGTTACTAATAATTTTTACAGGTCAAGGATCGCATGCAGGAGCTAGCACGCCGGCCAGAAAGGCCTAAGCCCCATGAAGTGTTTTTTTTTCCTCTTTTGTAGCACTTCAGTTATGGTGATGTTTGTTTGAGACTATTTTGTCCGGCTTGCATGCCGAGGTAGACTAGGAGTGCTGAGCACATTCATGTTTGATGTACTATTTATTTTTGGACACTTGTTGTAGGCCTTATGGCCATTTGTTTTACTCTTTAGTGGTGGATAACTTCTAGTACTGTTCTTTTTCCGCTGTGATGTGCAAAGTGTTTAGAGTTTGGGTAGCTATATCAACTTATAATACTAAAGCTGTGGCGTTCGTATATTGTGGGGCCCCGGCCGGACCCATATTATACGTTCACTAAATGGGAGGTGTTACAATTTGGTATCAGAGCCAGGTTAGATTCAAGGTCAGTGTGTAGAGAAGTTATCCACATAAGAGTAATGCGGGACCGTGAGTGTACTTATGTTCTAGTCTTGAGATTGGAGACTAATCCCTTATTTCTTGTTTTCCTGAAGAGTGCAAACAACGAGGCGGGCACTTCAGGAGCAAGGGATGATCTCTCGGCGAGCAGTGCAACTGCTCCAGGCCCTCTGGGCACGGGTGTAAACTCGGCTGACTTCTGTCGTATGCTTGCAGAAGCGATGGTGGCGGCGCAAGCGGCGGCTGCAGCCCAGGTAGCAACCCCTGCTACACCGGACACGGCGACGGCCGTGCCAGGCGGAGAAGCCAGGCGAGTGGAGCCTTTGGCAGAAAGGGTGGTGGTAGGGCATGGAGACCGACATATGAAGTATTTCCTGAGTTTCCATCCCCCGTCTTTCAAGGGTATAGGAACTCCAACGGATGCGGAGGATTGGTGGGTTCGTATTCAAGAACTGTTAAGGGCGGCAGAGACGCCAGAGGAGAAGAAATCCGAGTATGCGGCGTTCATGTTGGAAGGAGACGTCAAATTGTGGTGGGTGAGCCATAGCGGCCGCCTGTTCCCGGGGCGCACCCCGTCAGTGGAAGAGTTTGGGGACGCTTTTCTTAAGAGGTATATTCCAGTTTCAACACGGTTGGCCCTGCAGAGGCAGTTTCTGCATCCAATGTTGCGAGATAAGACAGTGGATGAGTACGTGCAAGAGTTCACCCGTTTGGGTCGTTATGCGGGAACGACAATGGCGAATGATGTAGAGAGGGATAACCTCTTCTACCAAGGTTTGAGGGAGAATCTGAGACAGCCTCTCATCTCCATGAAGAGGGCGGGATTTAATGAGCTAGTTGAAGCCGCCAGGAGTTTGGAGAGTGATCTGGAGCGAACCCAGCGTCGAAAGGGTTTTACTCCCAAGCATGGGGAAGGGAAGCCCTCCCAATCTCATGTAAAGTCTAATGGGAGCAGGTGGAGGAGGAAGCCTCACCCTTCCAGGTCGGGTGAGAGGAGCACTTGGACGCCTGGGGGTTCTCACTCTAGGGGGCCGCCGACGTGTTACAACTGCGGGAAGGTTGGGCACATAGCCCGTGCTTGTCAGCAAGGGGGAGCGGGGCAAGAGTCAAAGCAGGAGCAGTCTGTGCGCTCGGGCCCCAGTGCTGCAGAGAAAGGAAAGATGGCGGAGTCGAGCGCTTCTCGGTTCCAACCGGTGCAACCAAGGGCTTACAACCTTGGACAGCAAGAAGCGATCCGCCAAACCGATGTGGTGACAGGTATGAAGAAAATTTAAGTTTGCGTTTGTGCTTCATACTTTTAGACCCCCTTTCCGTGTGTTGTCTTGTTGTAGGCTTCGTGTTAGTTTCTGGATACCCCGCTAGGGTATTGTTCGATACTGGGGCTTCGCACTCTTTTCTTGCGGAGAGTTTCATCCGAAGGGTAGGAGTCGAGACTTTCTCGGCGGACGCGGAACTGAAAGTGCGCATGCCCAATGGGTCATCTATGACCACCGGGGCTAAAGGGCGCATCTGTTGGGAGCTAGACGGAGTTGACTTCGTTTTGGAAGCGGCAGTGTTGCCGTTAGTAGAGTTCGATGTCATTTTGGGCATGGACTGGCTTGCAGAGCAGCGCGCCAGCATTGATTTTTTATCCAAGGTAGTGACCCTAAAGAGTAAGGGGCAAGCGGAAGTCAAGTTTATGGGCCTTTGTGGAGTAGCCCATTCCCTAATTACGGCCATGCAAATGATGCGGGCGGTTAACCAGGGAGGTGTGGCGCTGGTAGCGTTGTTGGAGGTTCGTCTCTCCCAACTTTCGATTGAGGAAGTGCCTGTGGTAGCAGAGTTCAAGGATGTGTTTCCGGATGAACTTCCTGGAGCGCCTCCTCGGCGGGAGATTGACTTCTCGATCGAGTTAATGCCGGAGGCTAGACCGGTGTCGCGTCCTCCATTTAGGATGGCACCAAAGGAGTTAGCGGAACTTAAGGTACAGCTACAGGAACTGTTGGAGCAAGGGTATATTAGACCCAGTTCTTCACCGTGGAGCGCACCGGTGTTGTTTGTAAAAAAGAAAGACGGTAGCATGCGCCTATGCATAGACTACCGAGAGCTGAATAAATTGACTATCAAGAATAAGTATCCGATCCCTCGGATAGACGATTTGTTCGACCAATTGGTGGGGTCAGAGGTATATTCGAAACTGGACTTGAAGTCAGGCTACTATCAGCTGTGAATTCGGGACGAGTACATACCCAAGACTGCCTTTGGTACAAGGTATGGACACTTTGAGTTTACGGTGAGGCCGTTCGGGTTGACGAACGCACCATCGGTGTTCATGGACCTTATGAGTCGGGTATTTCGGGAATACTTGGATTCGTTTGTGGTTATCTTCATTGATGACATTTTGGTGTATTCCAAATCGCAAGTGGAGCATGAGACCCACTTGAGAATAGTTTTGCAAGTGTTGAGGGAGAATGAGTTGTATGCAAAATTCTCCAAATGCGAGTTCTAGCTGGAGAAGGTGGCATTTTTGGGCCACGTGATTAGTGGTGATGGGGTGGCAGTGGATCCGGCGAAAGTGGAGGCCATCAGAGATTGGCCGGTGTTGAGGACCGTGGCGGAAGTCCGAAGTTTTCTTGGACTAGCCGGGTACTATAGGAGATTCATGGAGAATTTCTCGAAGATAGCTCTACCCCTCACCTCACTCACTCGTAAAGACCATAAGTTTGTGTGGACCCAAGAGTGCAGTCAAGCATTCGAGGCACTGAAGGAGAGGCTTATGATGGCTCCGATCCTGAGTTTACCGCAAGGGACCGATGGATTTCAGATTTTCAGTGACGCATCGGGATGCGGTTTGGGTTGCGTGTTGGTGCAATATGGAAAGGTAATAGCTTTTGGGTCTCGACAGCTGAAACCTCATGAGAGGAATTACCCCGTCCATGACTTGGAGTTGGCAGCGGTAATCTTCGCGTTGAAAATATGGCGACACTATGTATATGGCGCAAGGGTGGAGATCTTCACGGACCATAAAAGCCTGAAGTATCTCTTGGATCAGAAGGACTTGAACATGCGGCAACGCAGATGGGTTGAATTTCTTGGAGACTACGAAGTGGCGATTCAGTATACGCCGGGTAAGGCCAATGTGGTGGCGGATGCGTTGAGTAGAAAGTACTCGGGGCAAGGAAATTGGATCGAAGCTCATGACGAGCGGTTGGTTCAGGAATGGGAGTCCCTTGGGTTGGAATGTGTTGCGAGAGGCGAGTCTAGCGTGGCTCGGTTGAACTGGATTGAAGTGAAAAGCGACTTGTCCGATCGTATTCGGGAAGCGACTCGATTGGATGTGGAGTTTCAACCTTTTGTGTTGGAGGCTCAAAAGGGCGAGTGCAGCGCCTGGGAGATGATTGGGGGAATCTTGAGAAAGGATGGAAGGGTTTGTGTACCGCAGTTTGGCAATCTCCGTGAGGAGTTGATGTTTGAGGCTCACTTCTCAAAGTACTCCATTCACCCAGGCAGTACAAAGATGTACTTGGATATGAAGAAATCCTTTTGGTGGCCGGGGTTGAAGCGAGATGTAGCTTTGTATGTGAGTCGTTGCCAAACATGTGCCTTGGTGAAGGCCGAATGTCAGAAACCGGGCGGGTTCCTGAAGCCTCTTCCAATTCCTGAATGGAAATTTAAGGACATCTCCATGGACTTTGTGCATGGTTTGCCTAGATCGCAGCATGGTAATGATGCTATTTGGGTGATCGTGGATCGCCTAACCAAGGTGGCTCACTTCATCCCAAATCGGAAAGAGGACAGCGTGGAGAAGCTGGTGGAGTTGTATGTTCGCAACATTGTGCGACTGCACGGAGTTCCTAAGAGCATAGTCAGTGATCGAGATGGACGATTTACGTCCAAGGACTGGAGATTGGTTCAGAAGAGCTTGGGCACGAAGCTAAAGTTTAGTACGGCGTTCCATCCTCAAACTGATGGGCAAACGGAGAGAACGAACCGTACTATGGAGGACATGTTGAGGATGTGCGTTCTTGATTTTGGCAAGAGGTGGGAGGATCACCTCTTCATGGTAGAATTTGCGTACAACAACAGTTTTCAAGCTAGTATAAAGATGGCGCCATACAAAGCTTTGTATGGGAGGCGGTGTCGAACGCCAATGTCTTGGGCAGAGGCGGGAGACACCAAACTTTTGGGAAAGGGTGCGGTAGTTGACGCTTGTGAGTTGGTACGGACCATCCAAGAGCGTATGAAGGTGGCGCAAGACAGGCAAGCAAAATATTTTAATGCTCGTCACCGGAAGTTGGAATTTATAGTTGGTGATTGGGTTTATCTGAAGGTCAAGCCGTTCAAAGGCGTCTCACGGATTCGCCGACTCAAGAAGTTGAGTCTAAGGTTTTTGGGGCCTTTTGAAATTGTTGAGCGGGTAGGAGAAGCAGCATATCGGTTGGCATTGTCCGTAGACTTGAGTGGATTACATGACGTCTTCCACGTCTCCGCTTTGAGGAAAGCCTTGGTTGAGGCTAGCGTGGTGATAGAGCCGGCATCGATGCCGATTGAGGAAGACTTGAGGACGCGAGTCCTCGCAATTGCTATAGAGGATTTGGAGACTCGGCAGTTGCGGAATAAAGAAGTCAAACTCGTGAAAGTTCGATGGGACAACTGCGGTCGTGAGGAGTTCTCTTGGGAACGAGAACAGGCCATGCTAGAAGATTATCCAGAACTCTTCATGTTAGGTACAATTTAAGTTTTGTACCCTTTTGTTTTGAAAATTTCGGGACGAAATTCTGTTAAGTGGGGGAGAGCTGTAACACCCCAGTTTTGCAAGAGGTTCAGTCTGCAGTTCTGAACATTTTTGGGTTTCTGGCAGGAGGCACACGGCCTGCGACACGGGCGTGTCGCAGGGCGTGTCGAGGCCGTGTCGACACTCGGCCCAAGTGTCGACACTTTCGCTCGAAAAAGTGTCGAGAGTGGGGCACACGGCCTGCGACACGGGCGTGTCACAGGGCGTGTCGAGGTCGTGTCGACACTCGGCCCAAGTGTCGACACTCTCGCTCGACAAAGTGTCGAGACTGGGGCACACGGCCTGTGACACGGGCGTGTCGCAGGGCGTGTCCCGCTTGGTCGACGATCTTCGCTCGACGTTTTTCCGCGGTGTCGACACAAAGCCTGTCGACAGGTGTCGATACTTGGCACACGGCTTGGGACACGGGCGTGTCCCAGGCCGTGTCATCTCTCGGGTTGGTTTCGGGGCCGTGTTGTTGGAGGCACACGGCCGGCCACACGGCCGTGTCATGGGGGACACGGGCGTGTCGGGTTGAACACGGGCGTGTCGGATGCCCGTGTGCGGTTCCAGGCGCGTCGATTTGAGACGGCGAATGAGGCACACGGCCCTGGACACGGGCGTGTGCCAGGCCGTGTTCGGCCCAGGTCTTTTATTTTCCAAGCGAATCGTGGCCATTCTTTCCCAGATTTTGGGATCTGACGGCTCAGGACTGTTCTTGGGAAGTTAAGTCCGATTCTAGGGTTGGAAACCCTCATTTGTTTTCCAAGTCTTCTCTTTCTAAGTTCTTGAGAAAAACTAGATCAAGGAGGAAGAAGAAGAAGGTCTTGGGCTGTAGGAAGGGTGTCGGAGCCCCAAATCGCGAGCCGGGTCCGGATCCGTGAAGCTTGGAGCGTTGCGAAGATTTCCATCCGGCTATTTTGCCATGGCAAGGAAGAGGAGTCGGAAGGTAACGACATCTCTCCTCTCGGTCCTTAGGATGAATGTATTAGCATCATTTAGTTTTCTTTCTCCCTAATTTTTGGGCACCGAGCTCTCAAATGAGAGGGGTTTTGGTTTGCCAAGTTTCAAGAGGAACTTCCGTGTTGATTGAGTCCGTCACCGGCATTTTTTGCATTAGAGATCTGCTTCGCTAGTGGATTAGGCATGGTGGGTGAAGCCGTAGTCGCGACCGTTAGTCCGACTCGGTGATGTTGCATACGAACTTAGGGATTCGTAGAGATTTTCCGTTGCGGCAAGATGTCGTTTGTGTTGTGGTGGTGATTGTCCCGTTTATTTGCAAAGGTACGTGTAGTCAGACCCGTACAAGGTTAGCTCCTCGTGGCGGTAGATGGTTTCCTTGAGGGACAAGGTTAGCTCCGCACGAGTTGGAGATGGTTTCCTTGGTGCGCGGGAACGCTGCAGTACAATGAGGGATTATGATGTATTTAGTCTTGGTTTGTGTTGTGCCAAGGCGTGGCTATGTCTCTGTGGTCGGCTGGCTATCCCGTGACATGTGCGTCATGTGTGGAGAGTGTCCCGGCGAGACTAGTCCCCTTCTGTGAGACTGACGAGAATGCCAAGCTTGGGGCAAGCCCGGGCAAAGAGGCCATGAGCGGGTGGGGTCCAGCAAGGCTTCTTAGAATCGGTCGGTCTGTGTTTGTTGGAATCCTGACATGAGACGTCAGAGTTTGCAGGCAAGCCCGGGGCTAAGCCCACGAGCGGGTGGGGCCTTGGCAAGAATTCCTTGTGGCGGCCTGTGCGCCATTTGAGGGAGAGGTGTCTCCCTTAGTGTTTGCGGCTTTATGCCAATGGGGAAATGTGAGTACCCAAATGATGTGATGTTGTGCTAGATGCATACGCAGTAGGGTACCTTGGGTGAAGCCCGGGTGTTGCATTCATGTTGCACAGTAGGCCCTTCCTTTATATGCTCAACCAATAGATAACATGTTTGATGATTGAGACATCCAAGCCTGTTTTAATGCTTTTCTATTTATAGATGTTTATATTGCATATGAAGTGCTGACTTGCAGGTTGGAGGGTTCCCCGAGGTCCGTTAGGGGCGGTCGGGAGGAGATGTGTTGTTACATAGTTTGAGGTCAGCCTTTGCTGACCCACGTTACTAATAATTTTTACAGGTCAAGGATCGCATGCAGGAGCTAGCACGCCGGCCAGAAAGGCCTAAGCCCCATGAAGTGTTTTTTTCCTCTTTTGTAGCACTTCAGTTATGGTGATGTTTGTTTGAGACTATTTTGTCCGGCTTGCATGCCGAGGTAGACTAGGAGTGCTGAGCACATTCATGTTTGATGTACTATTTATTTTTGGACACTTGTTGTAGGCCTTATGGCCATTTGTTTTACTCTTTAGTGGTGGATAACTTCTAGTCCTGTTCTTTTTCCGCTGTGATGTGTAAAGTGTTTAGAGTTTGGGTAGCTATATCAACTTATAATACTAAAGCTGTGGCGTTCGTATGTTGTGGGGCCCCGGCCGGACCCATATTATACGTTCACTACAGGGGAGGTGTTACAGAAGGACTCCATGTCTATTTCAAAGCCGGCATCAAATTTCATGGCGGCAAGAACAGCAACAGAAACAGCCATAGTTACCTGCAAAGATTCAACAAACAAAACGATCAAGTGCAGAAATGTTTGGAGGGAAAGAAAGTTTTGCAGAGAAATCGAAAGCGCAAAGGAGAACGACGGTGAAAATGAATTTTATATTAGGGTTCGACGCAGAAATGGAAAGATTGTTGAACTCAGTTCGACGATCAGGGCTTCTAAAGGAATCTGAAGAGTCTGCAATATCGTCGATCTCCGTTCGATGCTCTTGGAGAGCGTCGAGCTCTGTTCGACGATCGTTCGGAGAACAAAATCGTCGAGCATCGTTCGACGATCGCTGACCGGAAGAGATAGTTCATACTATCTGAGAAACGCTGAACTCAGTTCGACGATTTCAGAAATCGTCGATCTCCATTCGACGATCTGGGGGAAAATCATCGAGCGCAGTTCAGAGACCAGAAAAACTCTAGACACTAAGAAAAATCAAGATGTTTGCCTAGTCTTGGTCAATTCTTAAACTTGTAAAGTCTTGGATATTATTTAAGACTTCCTCCATCTAACATTCCTAACTGATTTAGGAAAAAGGTGTGTTTCTTTTCATCCAAGTGCTTGGTGAAAATATCTCCCCTTTGTAAATCAGTTGGGATATATTGCAGTTCAATTTTATTCTTTTCAACATTATCCCTTAAGAAGTGATGCCTAATCTCTATGTGTTTTGTCCTACTATGGAGGACTGGATTTTGATCTATGGAAATAGCACTGGTGTTATCACAAAAGATTTTAGACTTCTCTAAGTTGTAGCCATAGTCTAGGAGTTGGTTTTGAATTCACAAGATTTGTGAACAACAACTGCCTGCAGCCATATATTCAACTTCAGCAGTTGAAGTTGACACAGAAGTTTGTTTCTTACAAAACCAAGAGACAAGTCTGTCACCAAGGAACTGACAAGTTCCACTGGTGCTTTTCCTGTCAATTCTGCATCCAGCATAATCAGCATCAGAAAATCCAGTTAAATCAAATGCTGAATCTTTTGGATACCAGAGACCTAGATTTGGACAACTTTTAACATACCTGAGAATCCTCTTTACTAATGTTAGGTGTGACTCTCTAGGGCTAACATGGAACCTAGCACATATACATGTAGCAAACATTATCTCTGGTCTACTAGCTGTAAGGTACAGTAAAGAGCCAATCATTGCTCTATATGTTGTCTGATCAACATGTTTCCCATGTTCATCAGCATCCAATACAGCATTAGTAGGCATAGGTGTTTTCATACAAGATGCTTCAGACATGCCAAATTTCTTAACCAATTCATTTGCATACTTGGTTTGAGAAATAAAGATGCCTTCAGCATGCTGTTTGACTTGCAATCACAGGAAGAAGGATAGCTCAACCATGCTACTCATTTCAAATTTAGAATGCATTAGGTTGGAAAACCTTCTGCATAATTTTGAGTCAGTAGAACCAAAAATAATATCATCTACAAAAATCTGTACTAGTAGGGTATGGGACTTATGGGTTCTAATGAAAAGAGTTTGGTCTACTCTACCCCTTATAAATCCATTTTCCAAAAGGAAGCATGTTAGGGTCTCATACCATGCTCTAGGAGCTTGCTTGAGACCATATAATGCTTTGTTCAATCTAAAACATAATCAGGATAAGTTGGAGAGATAAAACCTGGAGGTTGTCTGACATATACTTTTTCTTTGATGTCTCCATTTAGAAATGCACTTTTGACATCCATCTGATATACCTTGAAGCCTTTATGTGCTGCATAAGCTAAAAATATTCTGATGGCTTCCAATCTTGCAACTGGTGCAAAGGTCTGGTCATAGTCTATTCCTTCTTCTTGAGAATATCCCTGAGCAACTAGCCTTGCCTTGTTCCTTATAATTACTCCTTGATCATCCAGTTTGTTTCTGAACACCCACTTTGTTCCAACAATGGAGTGATCCTTAGGCTTTGACACTAGTTCCCACACTTTGTTCCTTTCCAATTGATGCAACTCTTCTTGCATTGCAATGATCCAGTGTGGATCTTGCTCTGCATCTTGAATGGACCGAGTTTCAATTTGAGATAGGAAGCAGGTGTACAACAGGTTTTGGTTGACCTGATTTCTGGTTTGCACACCAGCTGAGATGTCTCCAATTATTTGGGAAATTGGATGATCTCTTGATGGTACTAAATCAACAGGGGGTGTTGATTATTCACCAACCTGTGTTGTTATTTCCTCTTGTGGTACAACAACTGACTCTTGAAGTTGTTCTTCAATATGTTGAACACTTTCTTCATCTTCACTGCTTTCATCCCTTTGAGTAACTTGTAACTTGTTCAAGTCTTCAACAAGAGAGTGTTCCTGCAGAGGTTATATGGTAGAAGAGATCTTCTCCTTGAAAGACATGTTAGATTCGTCAAATGATATATGAACAGATTCCTCAATTTTTAGAGATGATTTATTATACACCCTATAAGCCTTGCTGATCATGGAGTATCCCAGAAACACTCCTTCATCAGCTTTAGCTTGAACTTTTGCTAAATATTTCTTGTCATTATTATATATATAGCAAATACAACCAAAAACTCTAAAATAATCAACTTTAGGTTTCTTCCCTATGAGTAATTCATAGGGAGTCTTTCCCTTTAGTTTGTGTATCAAACTTCTATTCAGCACATAGTTGGAGGTGTTCACTGCCTCTGCCCAAAAGGATAGAGGAAGGTGAGCATCTGACAACAATGTAGTGGCAGATTCAATAAGGGTTCTATTTTTCCTTTCAGCTACCCCATTTTGTTGAGAAGTTCTAGGAGCTGAGAAAGTATGCCTGATCCCTTCACTCTGACAGAACTCTTGCATAAGAAAAGAATCAAACTCTGTCCCATGATCACTTCTGATCAGGGCAATGTGAGTATTGAACTCAATCTGTATACATTTGAGAAACTCTGTCAGACACTTAAAGTTATCAGACTTCTTCCTTATAAAGAACACCCAAGTGAATCTATAGAAGTCATCTACAACTACTAAAGTGTAAGATTTCCCTCCTGGGCTTTGTACTGTGATGGGTTCAAAAAGATTCATGTGTAACAGATATAATATCCTAGGTGAATCACTCTTATTAAGTGACTTAAAACTATTTTTAGTTTGCTTGACTAATTGACAAGCCCTGCAGAGTCCTTCCTTCTTGTAGGGGCCAGAAGGTAGTCCTCTAACAAGGTTGTCCTTGGATAGCCTAGCAATAGTTCTAAGGCTTAGGTGTCCTGGTCTCTTATGCCATAAAATATTTGGTCTACAAACAGAATTAAACAGGCAAATATCTACATCTGTTGAAAGAAAATCTACTAGATAGATGTTACCTTTCCTTTTACCTATCAACACAGTTGTGTTGTCCTCTGACTTGATTTTGCATAATGCTTTGCTGAAGGTCACCTGGTAGCCTTCATCACACAGCTGACTGATGCTTATTAAGTTGTGCTTCAGTCCTTCCACATAAGCTACCTTCTTGAATGTTACTGATCTAATCTGGACTGCACCATATCCTTTAGTTTGTCCAAAGTTTGAATCACCAAAGATAACTTTGGGTCCAAGCTTGGCTCTAAAGGATGTGAGGTTGTCCTTGTTCCCTGTCATGTGCTTAGAGCACCCACTATCCAAGTACCATTGCTGGTTAGATGTTTGATAGGTCTTCACCTGCACATAAAATAATTCATTTGTTTTTGACCCAGTTTACCTTGGGCCTAGGTTGATAACCTTTAAACTCTAAAATAAAAGACATCCCAGGTTGACTCTTATAACCTTCAAGATGATATTTTCTTGGAGGTATAATCCATTCAGTATAAGGGTTAAAGATTTGGGATGAAGGACCCTTAGGATTGGATTTTGATTTGCCCTTGAAAGACTTTCCAGAGCTCTGACCTCTGTTCGACGATCGTGGAGCTTCGTTCGACGATCTTGGGTCAGATCGTCGAGCTCCGTTCGACGGTCGACTATGGCTGAGTTCAGGAACTTGAGATCGTCGACCTGAGTTCGACGATTTTGCCTGAGATCGTTGAACTGCGTTCGGCGATCGTCGATCTCCGTTCGACGATTTCTGCTAGGACTTAGTTTTCTTGGGCAGATCAGAATTTTTCCTAGCTACCTCTACAACTCCCTTTCCTTTATCAGAAATGAACTTGATTGGAGTTGTTAGAACTATGGGTTTGCTGGATGAGGCACCCAAGCCCAGTGTACTATTAAATCTGGAGTTCACTGTGCTTGTGATGTCCATCAGCTTGATACTTCTCCCATTAAGGGATTCTTCAAGCTTCTTGGCCTCAGATAGCTCACTTTTCATTGAAGCTATCTGCTCCCTGCAGCACTCCAACTCCTGAGAGAGTTTGAGGTTTTCTGACTTTAAGGTATTATGTTCAGATACATGATTTCTGAGAGAGATAATTTCTTTCTCAGATTTTAGCAGGTCTAAACATAATGCTTTAAATTCAGATTTAAAGTCCTCTGAATTAAAATCAAATGAACTAATTACCTGATCTTCTTCAGGTTGAGTCTCTGAATCTGACTCTAACTCTTCTTCATCTGAGTTATGTTGTGAGACATTGATTGCCATCATGCAGAACTCTTTCTCTTCTGCATCATCTTCATCATCACTGGAGCTGGATGAGGCTTCTGACTCCTCTTCAGTCTCACTCCAGGATTCAGCAACAAACCCCTTTCGTGTGTGTTTGTTTTTGCTTGAGGAGGGTTTGCCATTGCCATTCCTCTTGGAGTCTTTCTCCTTTCTTCTTTCTTTCTTGTCCCTTTTGTCCTTGTTTTTGTTTTCTGGACAGTCAGGAACATTGTGCCCTGGTTTCCTGCAACCAAAGCAGACAATTTCCTTATTATTAATTGACTTATTATACCTTGGCTTATCATGCTACTTGTATGATCTCCTTCTGAAGTCCTTTCTGGGCATCTTGTAAAATCTTTTGGCCAACAGGCTGAGCAGTTCATCATTGCCTGTGACTTTGTCTTCAGGCAGATCTTCAGTTGCCTTGAAGACTATGGTTTTCTCTTTTCTTGTGGCTAGTGAGGCAGCCTTCTGTTCTTCTTCTCTATTCTTGATGAGTAGCTCATAAGATTTGAGCTTACCCAATAGAGCTTCTGTGGTGATCTCATTCAAACTTCTGGCATCCTTGATTGGCCAGATTCTTGAATCCCAAGTGCTAGGGAAGCACAATAGAATTTTGTCATTGAGTTCAGTTAGTGAGATCTCTTTGTCCAAGGTCCTGAGCTCACTGACTATTAGACTGAGCCTGTTGTACATATCTCCCACTGACTCAGTTTCTCCCTTCTTGAAATTCTCATATTCAGATATGAGGTGGGATCTCCTGTCCTTTCTCTCATCAGCTGAGCCTGAGACTATTTCAGAGAGTTTGTCCCAGATTTCCTTTGTAGAATTACATTCAGCCACCTTTTGAAAGATGTCATCAGACATGGTCTGGGCTAAGATGTTCATAGACTTGGCATCAGCTACCTTCCAATTCATGATATCAGCATCTGTTCCTGATGGAGGTGGAACAGCATTTGTACTTGAGTTCTCTGGAGGACTTGGACAAACTGTCAAAACAGAGTTAAAAATATCCTCGTCAATAGAATTCATGTATAATCTGATCCTTGCTTTCCAAAGTGCAAACTTGGATAGATTGCACACTGGAGGTCTGGTGCTAGCATAATCTTTGTTTTGGGCCATGATTTGTGAAAGAAAAATCTAATACTAAACTCAAAATAGAACAGATCTAACTAGGAATCTTTGGGTTCAGGTATTAGCCTGTGCAACCACCAATGTGTGGTATGTTTAACCAACCTCGCTTTGATACCAATTGAAAGGCAGCTAGATCTGATATACTCTAGAGGGGGGGGGGTGAATAGAGTATATGGTGCTTGAAAACTTTTTACAACAATTGTTGTAATGTGAGTGAGCAGGGAAGCAATTATTAAATCTAATCACAGAACTAAACTAATCACAAAATAATCACAGAACAATCACAGCTAGAAACAAAAATAAAGACAAGCAATCCAGATGACACAAGGAAATATAGTGGTTCCGCTAAACTTGGGTACATCCACTCTTCTACCACCCTAGGTAGGAATCCACTGCAGGATGAGTTGATCAGGTGTCCTGGGCACCAATGAGCTTTTGATAAGGTACTCAAAAACCAAATCAGATTTTTTGATCAGGTGTCTTGCCACCAATGAGCTTTTGACAAGGTGCTCAAAAACCAAGCACAAACTTTTGAAGGGAGTTTGAGAAACCTTTTATAGAGATGGGGATGAGAGAATGATGGAAGTCTTCTCTTTCTCAGATCAGCTGAGAAGACTATGTGGATTTGATGGTGTCAAAGCTCTGTTGGGTATTGTATCCACAATGTACCTGATTTGAAGAAGCCCCTGGACAAGCTAAGGTCAATAGACTATGTATTTGATACAATCCTTCTAGTTGTGCTTGCAGTTTTTCCACGCTAAGTGCACACCAATGTCAGGGTGCAGTAGGTCGATATACACGGGTCTGCACGACGTAATCCCTCGTTGAGCAGATCAGTGTGTTGGCCTACGTGTACTCTCTCTATTGGAGTGCACTTATTTTCAAGCACAGGGCTGTAAACATGCAGGAGCAGACAAGGAGCAAGGATGGGTCAAGGAGCATCTCATAGGTGGAAAGACGAAAATTCGTCTAAGTTAGAATCGACGAGAATCACCAAGTGATTCTCGCCGATTCGGCGAGAATCACATGGGATTCTCGCCGATTCGTCGAGAATCAGCGGTTGATTCTCGCCGAACACGCTCCGGCAACTTCTAAGCAAGCACCTCTGAGTCTAAGCAAGAATCGACGAGAATCACTTAGTGATTCTCGCCGAATCGGCGAGAATCACTGGTTGATTCTCGCCGTCTAGACCTGGCTTAAAGCAGTGCGTGCAACCAAGGCAAATTCGACGAGAATCATCTTTGATTCACGCCGAATCGTCGAGAATCACCTTTGATTCTCGGCGACTCGGCGAGAATCACTTTCAATTCTCACCGATTTTGACTTGGCGATTTTCTGGAATTTCCTGAACCGGATTCTGCCGCTGTTTAATATCTGGACCGGGATTTGGGAATTACTTTTGTGGGTCCCACAAACAGTCTTATTGGGGGTAGCTACAGTATTTATACTCGGGTATTTTGAACGGAAGAAAAACACACAGAAAGAAGCCGAGCAAGCGGAAACCCTAATATCGCGATTCCTCTCCTCCGCCGCCGTCGCGCTCGAGCAAGTACGTCGCCGCCGCTGATCGTTCATCTTCCCGATCTCCGGCGACAGAAGCTTAGCAAAGCTAGCGTCTCACGTGTCTATCCAGAGATCCCTTGTCTCTCGATTTGTTGACCGGGAAAAACTCCCCCGTCCGAATCGATCGAGACGACCGATCCTAGAGTGACCGTTGGTAGACCTTATTTGCTTCGCAAAGAAGTTTGGATCTCAAAGCACTGCAGCAGCGCACCTTCGTTGCCGCCGACTCTGAACCAAGCCGCCGCTCCGATTGCCGCCGCCGGTTCCGGGAGATCCTCTCCAAGAGAGACCAAGGTCGTAGACTCTTCATCGACCTCAAGAACACGTCGTCGAACAAAGAGGAACACCGTAGTCTCCAAAAGAAGTTTGTATCACGTTTACATTCTATATTTAATTTTGTTGTAAGGGAACTTTTGTTCCGTGTTGTAAGGGTTGGGTGCAACCCGTTGTGTGGGAGTGTTGACTCTCACGTGTGGAAGGGCTCCTTCCGTTAGTGCGGGGATTGGATTTCAATCCCGTTGGAGAAGTGACCGAGTCGTCCCTTGTTGGGGAGATAGGTCGAAGGGGAAAGTGGATGTACCCAAGTCGGGGAACCACTATAAATTTGCTGTGTATTCTGTGTGCTGTGCTTGTTGTTTTTATTGTGCAGGTACATCCGTAAATTCCGCAAAAGAACCACACGTCACCTATTCCCCCCCCCCCCCCCCCATAGGTGTACATAGCTGACACTAGGTGGACTTTCAAGTGGTATCAGAGCCAGGTTACTCATCAATAAGGTTAACACCTTGAGTTGAATCCTGCCCCTAGTGTCAAAAGAAGAAGACAGATATCTACTATGGATGGGCTCAAGTACTCCGGCAAGATCCCAGTTTGCAACAGACTCAACTTTCCGATCTGGAAGGAAAGAATTAGGTTTTACATGGAAGCAGTCGATCCTCGACTCTTCATGATTGTGGAGGAGGGACCTTATATCCCCACTAAGGCCTCCACAATCGATCCCACCAAGAAGGTGCCAAAGACACTTTCTGAAATGGACAAAGACGAGATGGTGTTGGTAGGACTGGACAAGAAGGCACGAAACATTCTGGTGAGCGCAGTTGATGATTCTATGATGCAAAACTTCAGCAACTGCAGGACAACTCAGGAGATCTGGCAGTGCCTGATCATCCTAATGGAGGGCACAGATGAAGTAAGGGATGATCGGAGATCCCTCCTGAACCAAAAATATGAGGCCTTCAGGCAAGGGCCTAAGGAAGAGATCGGAGTCACATACGAGAACTTCCTGAAGATTGTTAATGCCCTCAAGGGCTACGGAAGAGTGTTCACCAATGGTGAACTCAATGACAAATTCCTTAGATCCCTTACTAAGGAATGGGACACAAAGATCTGCGCCATCAGAGAATTTGGCAGACTAGCAGAAACTGATCCACAAATCCTGTTTGGGAAGCTGATGTCCTATGAACTTCAGCTGAACACCAGGAAGGCAGAGGAAGAAGCAGAGAAGGCTGCTGCAAAAGAAAAGACTATGGCCCTAAAAGCCAGTTACTCCAGAAAGGGCAAGGGTGCGATGTCATACCGTGCGAGGAGTAAGGAAGAGGAGGAGGACTCTGAACCATGCTCCTCCGGCTCAGAACTGTCGGAGGAGGATTTCTCCCTCATCACCCGAGAGTTCAAGAAGTTCCTCAAGATGAGGAATCAAAGAAAGAAAGACAGCTCCTCCTCCAGGCATCAGAAGAAAAATTATTCTTCTGACAGGTATGCATCTAAACCTAACAAACATCGTTCTTCTGATATTATTTGCTTTGGATGCAATAAGCCAGGTCACGTCGTGGCCGACTGCCATCAAAGCAAAAGAGAAAAAGGGAAAGGAGAGGAGCTCAAATTCTCCAGAGATAAGAAGAAGGAGCGGAGCTACATCGCAAGAAGACCAAAGACACTAAGTGAGTCTGATTCCTCAGACTCCAGTGATGATGAGGAAGCCTACTTCGGGCTGGTGGGTCGCTCGGACTCAGAAGGAGAATGCCCCCCATTTACTGGGAAGGTAAAAACTCACACCCCTCTCTCCGACTCCGACTCTGATCCTGAGTCTCAGGATGATGAACCTGAGGATGGCCCTTCAGCACGTGAAGCTGAGCTCCTCGAGAAGTATGAGCTTCTGCACAACACTTTCGATGAGTGCCGAAAGAGACTGAAGGCTGAGAAGAAGGAAGTAAGATTCCTTAAGGGTGAATGTGTTTCCCTAAGGGAAGAGGTCACTAGCTTGATTTCTCTCCGACAGGAACACCTTGACCTGACTTCCAAGCATTCAGAGTCTTTGAAGCTCCTTGATCTAAAGCAGGAGGAAGTCGACAAGTTGGAAGAACTACTTGCGGCAGAAAGGAAGATCGTCAAGAGCTTCTCCATGCCAAAAACATTTCTTCCAGTCGTTGATACCTTCTCTGCTCAGGCCAAAGGAGCTGGCTTAGGGCATTTAGGGGTACCTGGTTCTTCATCAAGGAGAAACAAGAACCAGAGGAAAAATAAGGCCGCCAAGAAGGCCTCTGCTGATGAAAAGGGTAAGGCTCCTCTTAGTCCTGTTGCGTTCAGAAAGCCTGGCTTTCCTTGCAACCAACACGACTTTGAGTCAACATTTGGGCATCATTTCCGGCCCTCGTTTGCAAAGCCAAAGAGCCGGTATGACGGTTGGAACTTTCCCCGGAACTTCGGTGAGAGTGCCTTCAAGGCACCTTATGAGGAAATCCACATAGGAAATTATGGTTCGTTCTCTAGCGGCCATAATGGAAAGCAGGCACCAAAAGCCAAGCCTGTTATACAGAAGGTGACAAAGTCATGCGACTGTTGTCACCATGAGGCCTCCACCTCCAGATCCAAGGCCCCAGCAGTACCCACCGTTCCCAGGGTAAGGCAGGAGCCTAGGAAGAGGTACAACAGATTTGACTGTTGGTGCTGTGGCAAAGTCGGTAACTTTGCCGTGGATTGTTGGTTTAATCCAAGGAACTACGAGACTCCCCATGTTAGCAATGCGAGACCGACCACTCGTAGGGTTAACCAACCGAGGGGGAGTGTGCTAACCAGGAATCTAGGACCCAAGTTCGATTGGGTTCCTAAGGCAAATTAATTTTGTTTTGCAGGAGTGTCCAAAGGCCACCAAAACGCCGATCTGGTATTTAGACAGTGGATGCTCCCGGCATATGACCGGGACAAGAAGCCTGCTGCGTGATTACGCTCCAGTCGAGAATGGACCCAAAGTCATCTTTAGAGGGTCAGACCGAGGAGTCACCAGAGGTTATGGTATGATTTCCAACGGTATAATCTCTATCACCGACGTGGCTTATGTTGAAGGGTTAAACCATAACCTGATCAGTGTAAGTCAGTGATGTGATAAAGGTTATGACGTTAAATTCTGCAAGGATAAATGCCTGATAATTTCACGTACCTCTTCTGAAACGGTATTATCAGGCATTAGGAGCAGAAATATCTTTTGTTTAGATTTTCTCAGTTTAGATTCATCTACCCCCGTATGCCTTGTGGCAACAGGCAGTGCATCTCTTTGTGAACAATGGCACAAGAGATTGGCACATATTAATTTCAAGACAATTAGTATGCTATTTTCTAAGGACTTGGTAAGGGATGCTCCCAGTATCAAGTGCATCAAAGATAGCCCATGTCCTGCATGCCAGATGGGCAAACAGACTCGGGCTACCTTTAAGAGCATCGCTGACAAAGACTCTTCCCGATGTCTTTACCTTTTGCATATGGACTTGTTTGGTCCAATGCAAGTTCATAGCTTGGGAGGCAAGTCATATACGCTAGTGATAGTTGATGATCATTCTCGGTTTACATGGGTGTTCTTTTTGAAACGAAAGCCAGATACGTTTGACATCTTCACTAATTTTGTCAAGCAGGTTCAGAACGAATTTAACTGCTCCGTGGTCAAAATCAGAAGTGACCATGGAACAGAATTCGAATCTGGTGCTATGACAGAATTTTGTGAAGGACAAGGTATCTTTCATGAGTTTTCCACCCCGCACACTCCTCAACAAAATGGAGTTACGGAGAGAAGAAATAGAACTCTCATTGAAGCCTGCACGACAATGTTGAAAGATGCTTCTCTCCCGGAATACTTCTGGGCAGAGGGTGTCAATACGGCATGTCATGTACAAAAACGGGCATTGATCAATAAGCATCATCGTAAGACGCCCTACGAGCTACTGAAAGGCAGGAAACCAACCATGTCCTACTTAAGGATTTTTGGTTGCCGATGTTATGTACTGAATAATGGGAAGTACCCGCGTACTAAGTTCGGTGAAAAATGCTTCGAAGGCATATTCATGGGCTATAGTGCCCACAGTCGGGCATATAGGGTCTTCAATAAGAAAACCCTAGTGGTAGAAGAATCAATAAATGTTGTATTTGATGAAGGAAGTTTGCTTAACAGCAACTCTTCCAGTAGTATTCTTGAAGATGCAGGTGCACGACTAGAACAGCTGAGTCTGGATGAGACCGCTAAAGTTGACGCACCTAAGTTGAGCCAAAGAAGTTCGACGAGGCGAACAAGGATGCGTCATGGATTCTGGCCATGCAAGAGGAACTACATCAATTCGAGCGGTGCAAGGTTTGGACTCTGGTTCCCAGACCATGCAAGCAGAATGTGATTGGCACAAAGTGGATCTTCAGAAACAAGCTGGATGAACATGGTGTCATCGTAAAGAACAAGGCCAGGCTAGTGGCTCAAGGTTACAGACAGGAGGAAGGGATTGACTTCGACCAGACCTTCGCACCAGTAGCAAGGCTCGAGGCAATCAGGTTGTTCCTGGCGTATGCTTCACACAAAGGATTCACAGTCTATCAAATGGATGTGAAATCGGCATTCCTGAACGGAGACCTTAAAGAGGAAGTATACGTCGCTCAACCCCCAGGTTTTGTCGATCCTACTTATCCCAATCATGTTTATTTTCTTAATAAGGCCTTATATGTGTTGAAATAAGCTCCACGAGCTTGGTATGAGACTTTATCTAGTTTTCTTCTTGAGAACAAGTTCTCCAGAGGTAAAATAGATAAAACATTGTTTCTCAGGGAAGTCAAAGGCAAGATTTTGCTGGTGCAAATCTATGTCGATGACATAATATTCGGCTCAACGGATAACAATCTTTGCAAAAAGTTTTCTAAACTTATGCAAGGAAAGTTTGAAATGAGCAGTATGGGAGAGCTCAAGTATTTCTTAGGACTTCAGGTGAAACAGTCTGAGGATGGAATCTTCATTTCTCAGACGAAGTTCACAAATGAACTCCTTAAGAAATTCGGTATGGAGAGTGCAACCTCCATGAGGACTCCAATGGGATCCACCATGTCTCTGGATAAGGATGAGAAAGGTAAACCTTTCGATGAAACCAAATACAGAAGCATCATTGGATCCCTGCTCTACCTTACTGCCAGTCGACCGGATATTATGTTCTCCACATGTGTCTGTGCCCGATATCAGGTGAACACTAAGGAATCTCACTATGTCGCCGCAAAGCGAATTCTGAGATACCTTAAAGGTACTCCTAATCTTGGCTTGTGGTACCCGAGAAACAATGACGTCGAGCTAATAGGATTTTCAGATGCTGATTTTGCAGGGAGCAGGGATGACAGGAAAAGCACCTCCGGGACGTGTCAATTCCTCGGCAGGAGGCTTATCTCATGGAACATCAAGAAACAAAATTGTGTTGCAACCTCCACAGCAGAGTCAGAGTATATCTCTGCAGGAAGCTGTTGCGCACAACTTCTATGGATCAGAAACCAGTTAGCCGACTACGACCTTCAGTTCAAGGAAGTACCCATGTACTGCGACTCCTCCAGTGCAATTGCCATTGCCAACAATCCGGTGTCGCACAGCAGAACGAAGCATATTGAAGTACGCTACCACTTCATTCGGGAGCACGTGGAGAACAAGGATATCTCTCTCTGTTATGTCCCCACGGACAAGCAGATTGCTGATATATTCACAAAGCCCCTAGACGAGGCCAAGTTCAATATTTTCAAGACTGAATTGGGGATGCTCAATTATGAGGAATGAAGACTACAGAAGCTCCAGGCTCGTACAAGACCTGAGGGGGAGCAAGGAACTCCAGCGTGAGTACAGATGCAAGAACTGAGGGGGAGCAAAGGGTAAAACGCTACAGACCCCGATTTGTAGAAGCCGAAAAGGGGGAGATTACCCTCTCGGCTAAGGCTAAGGTGGCTCCAAGCTTGCTCCCAAGAAGTTGGTATTGGTAATGGATAACTCACTCAACTCTCTTTTCAGTTTATGGTTTACATTCTCATTTGCTCTATTCACCTTAGCTTGTAGGGTTTAAGCTTCTTCAAATAGGGGGAGATTGTTGGGTATTGTATCCACAATGTACCTGATTTGAAGAAGCCCCTGGACAAGCTAAGGTCAATAGACTATGTATTTGATACAATCCTTCTAGTTGTGCTTGCAGTTTTTCCACGCTAAGTGCACACCAATGTCAGGGTGCAGTAGGTCGATATACACGGGTCTGCACGACGTAATCCCTCGTTGAGCAGATCAGTGTGTTGGCCTACGTGTACTCTCTCTATTGGAGTGCACTTATTTTCAAGCACAGGGCTGTAAACATGCAGGAGCAGACAAGGAGCAAGGATGGGTCAAGGAGCATCTCATAGGTGGAAAGACGAAAATTCGTCTAAGTTAGAATCGACGAGAATCACCAAGTGATTCTCGCCGATTCGGCGAGAATCACTTGGGATTCTCGCCGATTCGTCGAGAATCAGTGGTTGATTCTCGCCGAACACGCTCCGGCAACTTCTAAGCAAGCACCTCTGAGTCTAAGCAAGAATCGACGAGAATCACTTAGTGATTCTCGCCGATTCGGCGAGATTCTCGTCGAATCGACGAGAATCACTGGTTGATTCTCGCCGTCTCGACCTGGCTTAAAGCAGTGCGTGCAACCAAGGAAAATTCGACGAGAATCATCTTTGATTCTCGCCGAATCGTCGAGAATCACCTTTGATTCTCGGCGACTCGGCGAGAATCACTTTCGATTCTCACCGATTTTGACTTGGCGATTTTCTGGAATTTCCTGAACCGGATTCTGCCGCTGTTTAATATCTGGTCCGGGATTTGGGAATTACTTTTGTGGGTCCCACAAACGGTCTTATTGGGGGTAGCTACAGTATTTATACTCGGGTATTTTGAACGGAAGAAAAACACACAGAAAGAAGCCGAGCAAGCGGAAACCCTAATATCGCGATTCCTCTCCTCCGCCGCCGTCGCGCTCGAGCAAGTACGTCGCCGCCGCTGATCGTTCATCTTCCCGATCTCCGGCGACAGAAGCTTAGCAAAGCTAGCGTCTCACGTGTCTATCCAGAGATCCCTTGTCTCTCGATTTGTTGACCGGGAAAAACTCCCCCGTCCGAATCGATCGAGACGACCGATCCTAGAGTGACAGTTGGTAGACCTTGTTTGCTTCGCAAAGAAGTTTGGATCTCAAAGCACTGCAGCAGCGCACCTTCGTTGCCGCCGACTCCGAACCAAGCCGCCGCTCCGATTGCCGCCGCCGGTTCCGGGAGATCCTCTCCAAGAGAGACCAAGGTCGTAGACTCTTCATCGACCTCAAGAACACGTCGTCGAACAAAGAGGAACACCGTAGTCTCCAAAAGAAGTTTGTATCACGTTTACATTCTATATTTAATTTTGTTGTAAGGGAACTTTTGTTCCGTGTTGTAAGGGTTGGGTGCAACCCGTTGTGTGGGAGTGTTGACTCTCACGTGTGGAAGGGCTCCTTCCGTTAGTGCGGGGATTGGATTTCAATCCCGTTGGAGAAGTGACCGAGTCGTCCCTTGTTGGGGAGATAGGTCGAAGGGGGAAAGTGGATGTACCCAAGTCGGGGAACCACTATAAATTTGCTGTGTATTCTGTGTGCTGTGCTTGTTGTTTTTATTGTGCAGGTACATCCGTAAATTCCGCAAAAGAACCACACGTCACCTATTCCCCCCCCCCCATAGGTGTACATAGCTGACACTAGGTGGACTTTCAAGCTCCCCCTGAGTCCTTGAGATGTTCAGGAAAAGAAGCTTTGCTGTAGGGAGATAGGCCTCAAAAAGTTGATCTCCAGCAAAAGATGATTTCAGCTACAACTGAAATGTTAGGTGTCTGGAGTCTTGAAAGATGTTGGCCTTGAACACTTGAGACAAGAGAGATCAGAGGATTTCGGAAAGTTTGATCTCCTTGGATGTGTGTTCTTCAGAGAATTCTTTGAGACAGAGAATATATTTTTCTTGTTCTTCTTCTTGTCTGTGTTCTGAGTGTTGTGTTGTCTGAGAGAGATTCAAAAATCTTGTCTTTTATTCTCTGGTACTGAATAGAAGAAACATCCTCTGTCAAGAATAGTCTTTGGCCTGCATTAATTGCATCCTTAATTGCAAAATATCTTCTAGAGGAAAGTCCAAAGAAACATTCCTTGAAAATCCCTTGAAACTTGGTCCAGAAATAAATGAAAACGGCTAGAAAATCTTCTGGATTAATTGCTGAATAATTCCTTAACTGATTTGAATTTGAATCTTGAAAATCCTTGAATTCATCAGAAAACGTCGAACTGAGCTCTACTAACGTCGAATTGAGCTCAACGATATGGACTTATACAGCAACTAAATATCGTCGATCTGAGCTCAAAGATCGTCGAACTGAGCTCAGAGATAGAGAACCAATACTGAGTCAAGATCGTCGAACTGAGCTCGCAGATCATCGAATGGAGTTCGACAATTTGTGGAAGTTGAGCTCAGTGATCGTCGAATGGAGTTCGACGACCTGTCAAAGTTGAGCTAGACGATCGTCGATCAGAGTTCGACGAATCGTCGTGCTGAGCTCGACGATATGACTTAGTCTCAAACTGAAAGATTCTTGGTCTTGAGGGCAGCTTCCAAACTTAGACATCTAACCCTTAGACTCAATTCTAGTTGACCTTTTGAGCTATACAGGAGGTCAAACATTGGTTTTCTAGAGACATAGCGATCCTGACCCAAATTAGTAATAGGGTGTTCCAACAGGCTGGGGGTTGTTCCTGATGAGATATACCCGGGATTGGACTTAGAAACCCTCACTTTTCATGAGTGGATATCTTTCTAAATGCTTAGAGAGACAGGAGAGCCAAGGAAGGAAGAAGAAGCTAGATCCGTCCATTGGAGGAGCTTCGAAGCTCCAAATCGCGAGCCGACTCCGGATCCACGGAGGAAAAGCTAGTGCGGTGCTTTTCATCCGCTTACTTTTCCATGTCACCAAAGAAGAATGTAAGGGTAACGATTCTCTTTTTGAGCATGAGTAGCTCTCCTTCTTTGCATATGAAGTCCGCTCTCGCGAGTTTGCGGTTATTTGGAGGCGTTCCTTCAGGTATATATGTGAAGTCCCCGTTGTTTAGAGTCCGTAAGCGAGAACGGACATAGGCATGATGTGTGAAGCCTACCCGAACATGTTGGTCTGGATCGGTGATGTTGCATTGCATAATGCCGGAGAAGACTCCGTGCTATTGGTTGTTTTTTGGGTTTTCTACACGGTAGATTGCAACAGGGAGCCTTGGGGATTAACCCAAAGGTGCACCCAGAAAACTGGGCGGATGCGTGATCCTGCTGACTTGGTGGCCGGAGAGCCAACTTGAACATAACCGGGTTATGTAAAATGTGATGGTAATGAGACTTGGGAGAAGTTTGAACAGCGCAAATGGCTTAAATTGTCGTTGCGACCTGAGCACAGGTTAGATGGAACCGTACCCACTTCTATGTCGTTCGGGTTAAAGAGACCTAAAGTTACGTGGCACTTGCCGTTGGCATAGATGAGGGTCTTCGGCGGTCTATGGCTTAAATTGACGTGACCAATGCCGGGAAGACAAAAATGCTCATAGGTTTGGCCGTCATAGTGGCGGTGGTGAGTCCGGAATGTCTATAGCTTTAATTGACATGACATCGACCGGTTCACCGAGAATGTGCCCTGAGAGCACGGGGCGTGTGGCCGTGCGAGCCAACGTCTGTGATGAAATGAATATATATATAATGCTCTCTTATGCTAATGAAATGAAGGGAAGGAGCATCGCCGCCCCGAGTTGGGGGCGGGATCGTTATAATTTGGTCAGCATTGCTGACCGTTGCCTTGTTTTGCCACCGTGCGGTGGTTTGTTGCTTGCAGGTGCTGCTGGACCGAGCGGTCAATAGCGGGCGAAAGACCAATTTGCGAAGCCGGCCCTCGAAGGCCTAATTGGAGTGTTTACTATTTTATTTATGTATGACCGGCCTGCGTGCCGTGGTTTGTAAAACATGTAATATGAAGTGAACAATTTTGCAAGGCCTTAAGGCTTGTACTGGTGTATGTATAACATTCCTATTTTCGTATTTGTGGACATTCATGCTTTAGTGATGGGTTCTTTATTGCAACTTTTATAAACTGCTTCCGCTAGAATGCTCTGTGTAGGACGTTATGATTGGTTGGATGGTTTCCATGAGTAACCACCCGGTCTGTCTGTGGCATACGGCATCGGGCCCCGGCCGGACCTACTGCTATATGCTATGCGACGAATAGGGGGTGTTACAATTCCTAAGTTAACAACAAAAAGAAAACTATAGCGTGTCGTCGTCACCGCGTCGCTTGGGTGGAGTACTACGGAGAGTAGTATGGATAATGGACGAACAGCGAGGGTCGCAATCACCTCTTCACAACGCACGCTTCTAGCACTCGCTAGAATGACACAATCACAACAAACACAAGAAAAACTGAAACTTAGCGACACAAGCAATGATTAAGACATAACAACATAAATAAATGTTGAAACCTTAAGCAAAACATTGTTCTCTAGCAACAATCGCACTATCACAAGTTCAGAATGAAGTAACCAAAAGAAGAGGTGGAGAAATACAACCGAGCGCACAAAGGCTTTCCAAGATTCACGACTAGATTGGAGGGTTGTCAATCCTTGTCCGGGCTCGGTCTTCGGATGATGTTCGGGAAACAAAGAAGGGTTGCCACTTTCTTCAAATATCTCGTCTTCTTCGTGAATGATCGCTGGGCTTGTTCTGACCAAAGAACTCCGTAAGTGCAGCAACAAAGAGCTCGAATGGTAGCTTGGAGTTTGGAGAAGATGAAGGTGGCCGAAGATGAAACTATCGCAAGATTTCTAAGGAGAAACGGTGGCCGGATGAACTCTCCAAGTAGGAGAGAGAAAATGGCAGCTGGAGGCGAGTTTTCCCGCTCAAAGGAGCAGAAATGGCGGGGGAGCGGAGCTGGATCCTTGAAAAGAAGAAATCTGCAACATAAATAGAAAAGTCAAAAAAATGGTCACACACTGTTTGGCGCACGATCGTGCGCAAACCGTGCGATATTAACTTTTAGGATAATCACGAGGAAGGAGAAGCGTTGACCCATGCATTTTCCTTCACGCATGGGAAGTTCCGCCCATGCGTGAAGGACATCGCATGGGTAGCGACAGAGTGCTAGAAAGCAGGGACACACAGGAAAATCGTCCGTTCTGCTTGCACACGGGCGCTTGCGCCCGTGCGTTAACAAATCGCACGCTTAGCCATAGAACGGAACAAACTAAAAAGCTACAGGAAAACCGTGCGTTTCCTTCGCGCACGGTTTCGAAGAAACCGTGCGTCAACCGTACGAGAGGAAATTCGTCGAGCTCAGCTCGACGTTCTTCCAGTTGACCAGAACGCACGATGCCACGCAAATCGTGCGTGAAAGAAACGCACGTTCGTGCATTTTCCTTAAGACAGAATTGTAAGACCCCCCTCCCCCTTACCAAGGAGGGCTACCGGGTTTTATGCCCAGAACCGCCGTCTTACGGTGGCACTAACGCACGGGTTAGTCGACACCGCAACACGCCGATCCTGCCGGTTAATACGATCATTTAAGTTGTAGGCCAATATGAGAAGAAGAAGTAAAACAGAATATAAATCCACTAGTCCACAAGTCACATAGTACAAATCATATATATGAAATGAAAAGTACATCAGCATTGTCCACAAAAGAGTACAAAATGAAAGAGTAATAAGGCCTTATGCCCAGAACATCAAATCAACTCTCTCTCTCTCTAATACAAGCGGAAGCTATACTAGTACATCAGAATTCGTCCCACCTGAGGACGCACAGTAGTGGTAGTAGCCTATTGTAGCGGTATCTGCTCCTCACGTCTTGTCTCCTCATCGTGCTGGTGCTCCATCTCCACGGGCTCCTAAAAATAGTATGGTCACCGACCATTAGTCAAAAAGACAAAGTCGTTTCCTCCGCACCTCGCCCCGCAGCTCCTAGGCACCGAGCGGGAGGACGAAGCGGGGGACAACAAGGGGTAGCAAAAGTGGAAGCAGGTGACAGAAACTAACTAGTAGTTGTAATAAGTATTATTGTTCTACTCTAGCAGTTCTAAATATGGTACAAGTAAGTAAGAGCAGTACAGTAAATGAAGTATAGAACAGCAGTAAGGGCAATTAAATAAACTATTCTACAACTATACTACCATCACAAAAGTACCCTAACTTATATAAATGCCCATACAAATATATAAGTTAGGATTTCCAGGAAATTTAACTTATCATATAAAAGAGCCCATACTAATTTATATGATAAGGATCTATGAAGCGTATGACCTAATATGAATGAATGTTATGATGCAAATTTTATGCACATGCAAGTGCAACTCACGCACAACGACTCTGTGATCACAGACCTTTTGTTCCCACTTTTTGAGAGCTAGCATCACTCTCGGGTACCACCGCTGTGGCTACGGCAGCAGCGGAGCGGGCGTCTCCACTTCTAGGCTGGTGTGCACACTACCAAGCCTTAGACCCCTCTCATACGCCTCTGTACACATCCAAGGTGCACTCTAGAGTCTCACGTACGTACTTTGCTGACAACCCGTCAGTCTTGTTCGGTCGGATGTGCGTTATCGGGGATCGTCCTCCAGACCGCAGTATAAAACAACCCACTGACCCCTCTAACCCTCACAACTGCCTGGTGCACCGTACTGCCATCGGTGTGATGAACGGCCAGTACCGCATGCCTCGCCACTATATTTATGCACATGCAAGTATTTCATTCCGAGCCTTCCGCTCGCAGGACCAAACCCGTCCTGAAACCCTCAAACCCAACTCGGGTGAGAACGCACAATAGTGCCTTTATACCAATTCCCTCAAACCCTACACGGGTGAGCATATATCATGAAACTCTCCAACCCTACACGGGTGAGCAAGTATAACAAATGTCTTAAACTATTAGACTACTCTTGTCTACGGGTTATTATACTTAGTGATTTAAGGTTAATCGCAGGACTACCCAGGGTATACCCAGTGAAGGGCTCTCGGGGGCACTAGGAACTACGATGGGATTACACCCAAAGTTCCCTTTCGCAAGGATATTTACTTTATTTGATGACTATCCATGTTTCACCCCAGCTCTCATTGTTGCTCTGGAACAACCCTAGTGACTTAAGATATTACCGAGAAACCGACGGTCTTCCGTCGACCTCCACTCCGGTTGCTACCTAAAGACTTGCACTTTTAATCCCGTCACTAAGACAATACTACCCACCAGGTATTATTCATATTGCACTCCTTTATTTCTTCCGATAATCAATCCTCTGGAAATCCCATATAGTATGCCCTATTTATGTAATATGCAGACCATGTCCTATTATTACCCAAAAAATGGAATATTCCAATACTTAGGGCCTCTTGCCCTTAACTAATTATCCTAGGGTGGTATGGGCTAATGGAACTATCATATGGATTCTCATAATTTTCCTTGCTCAAATAATCCCTTAATTAAATCTTTTAATTTATTTCCTAGATCACTTTACACATGAAGTAGTATAATTTAAAATCCACTAACCTAGGTAATTTTTCCTGAGTTGTATATTGATAAAATATTTCTGTCAACAGGGTTTCATAATTTTCCTTTGAATATTTATACCAATTCCCTATTTAATACCAAATCTACATAATTTCCATTTTCCAAATGAAATACAATGAATATGTAATCCAAAATTCCAGGAAAATTATAGAACATATAAAACATTAATTTATGACTATTGGCAGAGTTTCATCAACTTTTATAGTGTAATGGCCTAACAATTCTCATTCTTACATATTTACCAAAATGCCATTATATTAATTTAAAACTTATCAGTACACCCAAAAATTCTGAAATAATTATGCAAAACTAGTAATACAATTATACAACTCTAGCAATATTTCCAAATTTATCTGAAGTGTATTTCCATCAATTCAAGAATAAATGCAAAAAGGGTAAAATGGGCATTTCAAGGTATTTTACTCCAAAAGTTCTTCAAACAGAAATATCAAATTTTCCTAAGTCAAATATAACCTTATTTTTAACTTGGCAAAGTTTGAGGACTTTCACTTGAGGAAAACCTATTTTTCCAATTTATTTTCAAAAGGGGCTATATTTTAAAAAATTCCAACTAATGGGATTTTTGGTTCCAAAAATCCCATAATCAATCTGAGGGGTGAACTTTACCCAAATGAACCACTGGAATAAAATCCATGATTTTTGTGTGCCTCAATTAGGCTGAATGCACCATATTTAAAGTATTGCTATTGGCACACCAAGGCAATGTATAAACCAACACATGCAGGTGGATATTCCAACATGCAGTGATCCAAATGTGCTGAGATTTTTATCATGCACCAATGATGTCCCCAATGACCTACCACCAAAATTTGGGGCTATGAGGAGTCATATAGCTCCAAATATTTCATCTATTTAATTTTTGATATTATGACCAAAACTATAGAAAACCTTGTTTCACAAATTCCCCATTTTTGGCAGGGGCTAGGTATGCCCTAATTATGCATGTACCCAAAATTTGGGGCCATGGTGATTGCTGGTTAGACTTGGGCATCCAAATGAATTTCTGCCCTTGTCTAGGACTAGTCCTAGGAGAAATGCCCTATAGGACTGTATACTACACCAAATCACAACTTTAAGGTGCCAAACTAAAGGTAATCCAGTCAGCTACATTTTTCATTTAGAGACCAGTTTCTGGAAATGCTTGTAAGAGGCCTAAAAATGACATAAAATGTGACTGTATTTTTGTGATAGAATTACACTATTCCGGTTACTACCTAAAGACTTGCACTTTTAATCCCGTCACTAAGACAATACTACCCACCAGGGATTATTCATATTGTACTCCTTTATTTCTTCCGATAATCAATCCTCTGGAAATCCCATAAAGTATGCCCTATTTATGTTATATGCAGACCATGTCCTATTATTACCCCAAAAATGAAATATTCCAATCCTTAGGGCCTCTTGCCCTTAACTAATTATCCTAGGGTGGTATGGGCTAATGGAACTATCATATGGATTATCATAATTTTCCTTGGTCAAATAATCCCTTAATTAAATCTTTTAATTTATTTCCTAGATCACTTTACACATGAAGTAGTATAATTTAAAATCCACTAACCTAGGTAATTTTTCCTGAGTTGTATATTGATAAAATATTTCTGTCAACAGGGTTTCATAATTTTCCTTTGAATATTTATACCAATTCCCTATTTAATACCGAATCTACATAATTTCCATTTTCCAAATGAAATACAATGAATATGTAATCCAAAATTCCAGGAAAATTATAGAACATATAAAACATTAATGTGTGACTATTGGCAGAGTTTCATCAACTTTTATAGTGTAATGGCCTAATAATTCACATTCTTACATATTTACCAAAATGCCATTATATTAATTTAAAACTTATCAGTACACCAATAAATTCTAAAATAATTATGCAAAACTAGTAATACAATTATACAACACTAGCAATATTTCCAAATTTATCTGAAGTGTATTTCCATCAATTCATGAATAAATGCTAAAAGGGTAAAATGGGCATTTCAAGGTATTTTACTCCAAAAGTTATTCAAACAGAAATATCAAATTTTCCTAAGTCCAATATAACCTTATTTTTAACTTGGCAAAGTTTGAGGACTTTTACTTGAGGAAAACCTATTTTTCCAATTTATTTTCAAAAGGGGCTATATTTTAAAAATTCCAACTAATGGGATTTTTGGTTCCAAAAATCCCATAATCAATCTGAGGGGTGAATTTTACCCAAATGAACCACTGGAATAAAATTCATGATTTTTGTGTGCCTCAATTAGGCTGAATGCACCATATTTAAATTATTTCTATTGGCACACCAAGGCAATGTATAAACCAACACATGCAGGTGGATATTCCAACATGCAGTGATCCAAATGTGCTGAGATTTTTATCATGCCCCAATGATGTCCCCAATGACCTACCACCAAAATTTGGGTCTATGAGGAGTCATATAGCTCCAATTATTTCATCTATTTAATTTTTGATATTATGACCAAAACTATAGAAAACGTTGTTTCAAAAATTCCCCATTTTTGGCAGGAGCTAGGTATGCTCTAATTATGCATGTACCCAAAATTTGGGGCCATGGTGATTGCTGGTTAGACTTGGGCATCCAAATGAATTTCTGCCCTTTTCTAGAACTAGTCCTAGGAGAAATGCCCTATAGGACTGTATACTACACCAAATCACAAATTTAAGGTGGCAAAATAAAGGTAAGCCAGTCAGCTACATTTTTCATTTAGAGACCAGTTTCTGGAAATGCCTGTAAGAGGCCTAAAAATGACATGAAATGTGACTGTATTTTTGTGATAGAATTACACTATTCATCACATTTAAAAATTAAATCACATTATTATATCTGCACGAATCCTAAAGCGGAAATGGATGGAATCGTGTTATCTCCTACCTCCAGCCAACGGCTGAGATCGAGCCGACCTGGAGCAACTTTGCTTTCCTTTTCCGGCCAGCTGAGGCGGCGCCACCCCCGGCCAACGGTGCCATCACCTTCACGGTGGTGGTGGCTATCGTTTCCCGGTGATGGGGCGGCGGGACACGGAGGCGACGGAGATCTCGAGAGGTTAAGGAAAGCTTGGAAAAATCACACTTTTCTCCTGTTGGGTATTGTATCCACAATTACCTGGATTTGAGGAAGCCACCTGTCAAACTAAGATGAATTCACAATGTATTTGATGAAACATCTTAAGTTGTACTTGTAGCTCCTCCACGCTAAGTGCACACCAATGTCAGGGTGCAGTAGGTCAATATACACGGGTTTGCAAGACGTAATCCCTCGTTGAGCAGATCAGTGTGTTGGCCTACGTGTACTCTCTCTATTGGAGTGCACTTACTTTCAAGTACAGGGCCGTTCATATGCAAGAGAAGACAAGGAGCATGGATGGGTCAAGGAGCAGCTCCAGGGTGGAAGACGAAAATTCGTCCAAGGAAAATTCGACGAGAATCACCAAGTGATTCTCGCCGATTCGACGAGAATCACTAGTGATTCTCTCCGACTCCTTCAGGCTACCTCAAAACGGTACCAAGTAAGATTCGGCGAGAATCACTAGTGATTCTCGCCGAACCTGTAACGCCCCGAAACTCAAAGGAGCAAAGGGGGACGTTTTGGGCCAGTTTTGGTTTCTGGCTGAAGGCACACGGCCTGGGACACGGGCGTGTCCCAGGGCGTGTCGAGCGTGTGTCGACACTTAGCCGCGAAGTCGTCGAGTTATTCTCGACGATTCGTCGAGAATGGGCACACGGCCTGCGACACGGGAGTGTCGCAGGGCGTGTCGACCCGTGTCGACACTTAGCCGTGAAATCGTCGAGTTATTCTCGACGATTCGTCGAGTATGGGCACACGGCCTGCGACACGGGCGTGTCGCAGGGCGTGTCGACCCGTGTCGACGATCGTCAAGGTGAAATCGTCGAGATTCACTCGACGATCGTCGAGACAAGGCACACAGCCTAGGACACGGGCGTGTCCAAGGCCGTGTCATCGAGTCGTCGTTCTCCCCTCGACGAAATGTCCCGTGTACACGGCCTGGGGGCCCAGGCGTGTCAATGTGACACGGGCAAGGACACGGGCGTGTCCTATAACCCGTGCAGTGCTCGGGTTGAAAACGGGAGAAAATCATGGGGTACACGGCCGGCTACACGGCCGTGTCAGCTGGAACACGGGTGTGTCAGCTCGAACACGGGCGTGTTCGATACCCGTGTGCGGGTTCAGAAGATTCGATTTTGACGGCGAATGCGGCACACGGCCCTGGACACGGGCGTGTGCCAGGCCGTGTTCGGTCCAGATTGGGCATTTCAGCCCCGAATCAAAGCCGTTCGTTTCCTTAGGTTGAGATCCGACGGCTGGGGGATGTTCCTGCAGGGATATACCCGTGAGTTAACTTGGAAAACTTCACTTTTCATGCCTTATCCTCTCTCCAAACCCTTGGAGAAAGAAGAGCTAAGGCAAGAGGAAGAGGAGCTAGATCCTCCATTGGAGGAGCTTCGGAGCTCCGAATCGCAAACCGACTCCGGATCCACGGAGGCAATGCAAGTGCGGTGATTTCTATCCGATTACATTTCGATGGCGCCAAAGAGGAATCCAAGGGTAACGATCCTCACTTGTGAGCATGATAGCTCTCTTTCTTAGCATAGGAAGCCCTCTCTCGCGAGTTTGCGAAGAGTTGGAGGCATTCCTTCGGGTAGATATGTAAAGTCCCCATTGTTTAGAGTCCGTATGCGAGAACGGACGTAGGCATTTTGGTTGAAGCCTACCCGGACATGTTAGTCCGGATCGGTGATGTTGCATTGCATAAGGCCGGAGAAGACTCCGTGCTATTGGGTGTTTTTCGGGTTTTCTACGCGGTAGATTGCAGCAGGGAGCCTTGGGGACTAACCCAAAGGTGCACCCGGAAAACTGGGTGGACACGAGGTCTTGCCAACTTGGTGGCCTGAGAGCCAACTTGAACATAACGGGGTTATGTGTATTGCGGTAGAATGGGACTCGGTGAAAGTTTGACCCGCGCATATGGCTTAAATTTTCGTTGCGATGTGAGCACGGGTTAGATGGAGCCGTACCCGCTTTATGTCGTTCGGGTTAGAGAGACCTAAAGTTACATGGCACTCGCCGTTGGCATAAATGGGGGTCTTCGGTGGTCGATGGCTTAAATTGACGTGACCAATACCATGAAGACGAATTGCTCATAGGAATGGCCATCTAAGTGACGGTGGTGAGTCCGGAATGTTAATGGCTTTAATTGACGTAACATCGACCGGTTCACCGAGAATGTGCCCTGAGTGCACGGGACGCGTGGCCGTGCGAGCCACCGTCTGTGATGAAATGGCTATGGTTATATGCATTGCTCGCTTGTGCTAATGAAATGCAGGGAAGGAGCATCGCCGCCCCGAGTTGAGGGCGAGATCGTTATAATTTGGTCAGCATTGCTGACCGTTTCTTTGTTTGCCACCGTGCGGTGGTTTGTTGCTCGCAGGTGCAGCTGGACCAAGCGGTCAATAGCGGGCTAAAGCCCTTTTTGCGAAGCTGTCCCTCGAAGGCCCAAGTGGAAATGTTTTCTGTTTTACTCATGTATGACCGGCCTGCGTGCCGAGGTTTGTAAATCATGTATTAGTCAAGAGAAACATTCTGTAAGGCCTTAAGGCCGAATATTTGGGTATTTTTGTAATAACATTCCTATGATCGTGTTAGTGGACATTCGTGCTCTTATGCTGGGTTCTTGTTTACAACTTATTTAAACTGCTTCCGCTAGAATGCTCTGTGTAGGACGTTGATATTGGTTGGATAGTTTCCATACGTAACCACCCGGTCTGTCTGTGGTATATGGCGTCGGGCCCCGGCCGGACCTACTGCTATATGCTATGCGACGGATAGGGGGTGTTATAATTTGGTATCAGACTACTGGTTTTGGTTGAGCTTGAATTGAATTCGTGGGCAAATTCTTTTTAAGGGGTGGTGAGCACATTGTGTGCGTCATCGTTATAACAGTAAAAAGAACCCATGAGTGTCCACTTAGGAATGAAAATACTCGTGTTTGAGGAACCTGCGTGTTCCTATAATTGCTGTTTGCAATTTATTTGGTCGCTTAACGGTGTTTTGTACCACTATAGGTGACCCGAAGTGGTGTTGGGCCGTCAGAACGCCGAGTTTCTGAGGCAAGTAGTGCACCGGATGTTGCTCCCGCAACACCTCTGTCGGCTGAAAATATAAGATTGGTGGCTGAAGCGGTGTTGGCCGTGATCAATGCGCAACCTGGGAGGCAAGCGCAGCAGCCCGCTCCTGTGATGGAGCAAGTACCTCTGCAAGAGGCTGAGCCGAGGAGGGTGGAGCAAGTGATTGTGGAACCAATAGTGCCAAGGAGGGCAACTGAGAGGCAGTTGAAGCATGTAATGAGCTTTAACCCTCCGTTATTCTCGGGGTTGGGAACCCCATCTCAGGCTGAAGACTGGCTCTCTAGAGTGAAGAGAGTCATGACAGCGACGGAGACGGAGGAGTGGCAGATGACCACCATCGCTACGTTCCTACTGGACGGTGAAGCGAGGATGTGGTGGGAAGGTTTGGAGCTGCATCACCTGAGAGGTAGACAACTGATAGACATTCCGATGGAAGAGTTCTCGGAATTGTTCTTGGCAAGATACCTCCCTTCGACTCAGAGGATTTCAATGGAGAATGAGTTCCTGAAGTTGGTGCAGGGTGAGAGGAGCGTGGATGAATATCTCCACGAGTTTACGCGGTTGAGTCGTTATGCGAGCTCCACCATCATGGATGAGGAGCGCAAGACTAATCGTTTTTATGAAGGCTTGAGGGATGAGCTGAGATTGTTACTGTCGGGGCCGATGACGCAAGGTTTTTTAACCTTGGTCAATACTGCCCGGTCCTTGGAGAAGGACATGAAGAGTGTACAAGCGAAGAAAAGCTTGGGTGAAAAGAAATCTGAGTTCAGAGTGCCGACTACTTCAAAGTCAGGCTATCGGATGACTTTTAAGAAGCATAGGACTTCGGGTCCAGCTCCTTCTGGCGCTTCTGGGGCGACTACGGGTCGGACCCCGGGTGCGTGTTTTACGTGTGGCAAGACGGGGCATTTCGCCCGTGATTGTTGGAGCGGACGTCCTAAGTCCGAGAGGAGGCCAGGAGCTACCTACGAAGAGAAGGGAAAGGCGGTGGAGTCGACCGCATCCCACTATGCTCCGGCCCAACCAAGGGTCTACAATCTTGGCCAACAGGAGGCCATTAAACAAGCTGACGTGGTGACAGGTACGGTTTAATTTATAGCAAGTCAATTCCTTTATATGCTTGTTATGCACATGTTACCTTACCACTGCTTGTTTATGATTCGTATTGATTTGTCAAAATCCGGCACGAGCACTCTTCGATACGGGAGCTTCACACTCCTTCTTGTCCGAAGGATTTATATCACGCATCGGAGTCCCTTCTTCGATGGCGAAGGATAAGTTGGATGTGTTGTTGCCCAATGGGTGTTCGATGCGAGCGGTTAGGATCTGCGATGTTAAGATTCGTATTGGGGAGCAGGAGTTCGACCTGCGGGCGTCTTTACTTCCGTTAGTGGAGTTCGACGTCATATTTGGCATGGACTGGCTCTCGGAGCAGCAAGCCCATATAGATTGCGGTAGCAAGGAAGTCAAGCTGGGAGCGAGTCGTGAGACGACTTTTACGGGCTTAAAGGGGTCGAGCAAGACGTTGATGTCTGCTCTTCAGGTGGTGAAGGCGGTTCGTGCTGGAGCAGAACTGTTCTTTACACTAGTGGAGGTTGCAAAGCCGAAGCCTGCTTTGGATTGTATTTCAGTGGTATCAGAATACCCTGATGTGTTCCCCGCAGATCTTCCTGGAGCCCCGCCTCAACGGGAGATAGATTTTACGATCGAGCTAGTGTCAGGTGCAAAGCCTGTGTCACGATCTCCGTATCGGCTAGCGCCTAAGGAAATGGCAGAGCTGAAAGTTCAATTGCAAGAGTTGTTGGAGCAAGGTTATGTGCGCCCGAGTTCTTCGCCTTGGAGCGCACCGGTCCTCTTTGTTAAGAAGAAGGACGGAAGCTTGAGATTATGTATTGATTATCGGGAGCTGAACAAGCTGACTGAGAAGAATAAGTACCCGATCCCTAGGATTGATGATCTCTTTGATCAGTTAGTCGGGTCGACGGTGTACTCGAAGTTAGATCTCAAGGCTGGGTACTATCAGCTGCGTATAAGGGAGAGTGATATCCCGAAGACAGCGTTTAGTACGAGATACGGGCATTATGAGTTTACGGTCATGCCGCTTGGGCTGACTAATGCGCCATCATTATTCATGGATTTGATGAACAGGACGTTCAGGGAGTACTTGGACCATTTCGTGGTCGTCTTCATCGACGATATTTTGGTGTACTCGCAAAGTGAGGAAGATCACTTCAAGCATCTTCATTTGGTGTTGGAGACGCTAAGGAGAAACCAGTTGTATGCCAAGTTCTCGAAGTGCGAGTTTTGGCTATCCTCAGTGGCGTTCCTCGGGCATATAGTGAGTGGAGAGGGTATTGCTGTGGATCCGGCGAAGATTGTTGCGATACGGGAGTGGCCTGAGCATGCTACGGTAGCAGAAGTCCGGAGCTTTTTGGGGCTTGCCGGCTATTATAGGCGCTTCATAGAGAACTTCTCGCAGATAGCGTTACCTCTCACTACTTTGACGAGGAAGGATCATAAGTTCGTTTGGACGCCGGAGTGCGCGCGAGCTTTTGAGGAATTGAAGTGTCGGTTGACCACGACGCCTGTGCTGAGTTCGCCGGTTGGAACCGAAGGCTATGAGATATATAGCGATGCTTCGGGCAGCGGTTTGGGTTGCGTGCTATTGCAGCACGGCAGCGTGATAGCTTATGGCTCGAGACAGCTAAAAGTGCACGAGAGGAATTATCCGGTCCACGACTTGGAGTTGGCGGCCGTGATTTTTGCCTTGAAGCTGTGGAGACACTATTTGTACGGTGTGAAGATTGATATCTACACCGATCACAAGAGCCTAAAGTACCTGATTGATCAGAAAGATCTGAATATGCGGCAGCGTAGATGGATGGAGTTCCTGGGGGACTATACATTCAAGATCCACTACGTGCCTGGCAAAGGGAATGCGGTTGCGGACGCGTTGAGTCGCCGAGTCCCAGCTCAAGCGAATTGGCTATCAGTGCATGATGAGCGGTTGGTGCAGGAGCTGGAGGCGTTGGAGATTGTTTGTGTGGATAGACAAGCTAGTGCTGAAGCAGTGCTGAATTGGACTGAAGTCCAATATGACCTGGCTGAACGGATTCGGCAGGCTTTGGATATGGATGCTCATATGAAGCAGTTCATGATAGAGGCTCTGGATGGGTCAAATTCCCAATTCGTCGTGGACGACGGATTGCTGTGGAAAGACGGTCGTCTGTGCGTCCCAAGCGTGGGCAATTTACGGGTGGAGTTGTTGTACGAGGCACACCATACCAAGTACTCGATTCACCCGGGGAGCACGAAGATGTACCGCGACGTCAAGAAACTGGTGGCCGGGTTTGAAAAAGGATGTGGCGCTATACGTAGCAAAGTGCCAAACCTGCGCCTTAGTAAAGGCGGAGTGCCAAAAGCCGGGAGGATTTCTCAAGTCCTTGCCTATTCCGGAGTGGAAATTCGACGACATCTCTATGGACTTTGTGCATGGTTTGCCAAGGTCGCAAAAAGGGAACGACGCCATTTGGGTGGTGGTCGATCGATTAACAAAGGTGTCGCATTTTATTCCGCATAGGAAGGATGATCCGGTGGAGAAGCTGGCAAAGCTTTATGTGGATAACATAGTGCGGCTTCATGGTGTGCCCCGCAGCATCGTGAGTGATCGAGATGGGCGGTTCACGTCCAATGATTGGAGGCTGGTGCAGCAAATGTTGGGAACAAAGCTGAAGTTTAGCACAGCCTTCCATCCACAAACGGATGGGCAGACCGAGAGGGTCAATAGAACCATGGAAGACATGCTTTGCATGTGTGTCTTGGACTTTGGAAAGCAATGGGAGGACCACCTTTATTTTGTGGAGTTCGCATACAACAACAGCTACCAAGCAAGTATTCAGATGGCGCCTTTCGAGGCCCTATATGGTAGAAGATGTCGCACGCCGTTGTCTTGGTTAGAAACGGGCGAGTCGAAGTTGTATAAGCGATCGGAAGTGGAGGATGCTACTTCTTTGGTGAGAACCATTCGGGAGAGGTTACTCATCGCTCAGGATCGGCAAGCAAAGTACTATAATGCCAAGCACAGGAACGTGGAGTTCGCTGTGGGTGATTATGTGTACCTAAAGATCAAGCCGTTCAAGGGTGTCTCGCGGGTGCGACGGTTGAAAAAGCTAAGCCCGAGGTACCTTGGACCGTTTGAGGTTCTGGAGCGAGTTGGAGAAGCGGCCTATAGGTTGAAGCTTTCGGTTGAGCTAAGTGGTTTACACGATGTGTTCCACATTTCGGTGCTTCGGAAGGCGGTGCAAGAGCCTACGCAAGTGATCGCGGTCGATCAAGTGCCGGTGGATAGTGGGCTAACGACAAAGGTCAAGCCCGTGCGGATTGAGGACTCGGAGGTCAAGCGGCTACGCAATAAAGAGATCAGGATGGTCAAAGTCCGGTGGGACAATTGCGGTCGTGAGGAGCTCTCTTGGGAGCGAGAGCAGACTATGCTTGACGAGTATCCGGAGTTGTTCCGCTCAGGTACAAACGTTGTTTTTGTATATCTTTCCTTTATGTAATTTCGTGGGCGAAATTCTTTTAAGAGGGGGAGAGTTGTAACGCCCCGAAACTCAAAGGAGCAAAGGGGGTCGTTTTGGGCCAGTTTTGGTTTCTGGCTGAAGGCACACGGCCTGGGACACGGGCGTGTCCCAGGGTGTGTCGAGCGTGTGTCGACACTTAGCCGCGAAGTCGTCGAGTTATTCTCGACGATTCGTCGAGAATGGGTACACGGCCTGCGACACGGGCGTGTCGCAGGGCGTGTCGACCCGTGTCGACACTTAGCCGTGAAATCGTCGAGTTATTCTCGACGATTCGTCGAGTATGGGCACACGGCCGGCGACACGGGTGTGTCGCAGGGCGTGTCGACCCATGTCGACGATCGTCAAGGTGAAATCGTCGAGATTCACTCGACGATCGTCGAGACAAGGCACACGGCCTAGGACACGGGCGTGTCCAAGGCCGTGTCATCGAGTCGTCGTTCTCCCCTCGACGAAATGTCCCGTGTACACGGCCTGGGGGCCCAGGCGTGTCAATGTGACACGGGCAAGGACACGGGCGTGTCCTACAACCCGTGCAGTGCTCGGGTTGAAAACGGGAGAAAATCATGGGGTACACGGCCGGCTACACGGCCGTGTCAGCTGGAACACGGGCGTTTCAGCTCGAACACGGGCGTGTTCGATACCCGTGTGCGGGTTCAGAAGATTCGATTTTGACGGCGAATGCGGCACACGGCCCTGGACACGGGCGTGTGCCAGGCCGTGTTCGGTCCAGATTGGGCATTTCAGCCCCGAATCAAAGCCGTTCGTTTCCTTAGGTTGAGATACGACGGCTGGGGGATGTTCCTGCAGGGATATACCCGTGAGTTGACTTGGAAAACTTCACTTTTCATGCCTTATCCTCTCTCCAAACCCTTGGAGAAAGAAGAGCTAAGGCAAGAGGAAGAGGAGCTAGATCCGCCATTGGAGGAGCTTCGGAGCTCCGAATCGCAAGCCGACTCCGGATCCACGGAGGCAACGCAAGTGCGGTGATTTCTATCCGATTACATTTCGATGGCACCAAAGAGGAATCCAAGGGTAACGATCCTCACTTGTGAGCATGATAGCTCTCTTTCTTAGCATAGGAAGCCCTCTCTCGTGAGTTTGCGAAGAGTTGGAGGCGTTCCTTCGGGTAGATATGTAAAGTCTCCGTTGTTTAGAGTCCGTATGCGAGAACGGACGTAGGCATTTTGGTTGAAGCCTACCCGGACATGTTAGTCCGGATCGGTGATGTTGCATTGCATAAGGCCGGAGAAGACTCCGTGCTATTGGGTGTTTTTCGGGTTTTCTACGCGGTAGATTGCAGCAGGGAGCCTTGGGGACTAACCCAAAGGTGCACCCGGAAAACTGGGCGGACACGAGGTCTTGCCAACTTGGTAGCCTGAGAGCCAACTTGAACATAACGGGGTTATGTGTATTGCGGTAGAATGGGACTCGGTGAAAGTTTGACCCGCGCATATGGCTTAAATTGTCGTTGCGATGTGAGCACGGGTTAGATGGAGCCGTACCCGCTTTATGTCGTTCGGGTTAGAGAGACCTAAAGTTACATGGCACTCGCCGTTGGCATAAATGGGGGTCTTCGGTGGTCGATAGCTTAAATTGACGTGACCAATACCATGAAGACGAATTGCTCATAGGAATGGCCGTCTAAGTGGCGGTGGTGAGTCCGGAATGTTAATGGCTTTAATTGACGTAACATCGACCGGTTCACCGAGAATGTGCCCTGAGTGCACGGGACGCGTGGCCGTGCGAGCCACCGTCTGTGATGAAATGGCTATGGTTATATGCATTGCTCGCTTGTGCTAATGAAATGCAGGGAAGGAGCATCGCCGCCCCGAGTTGAGGGCGGGATCGTTATAATTTGGTCAGCATTGCTGACCGTTGCTTTGTTTGCCACCGTGCGGTGGTTTGTTGCTTGCAGGTGCAGCTGGACCAAGCGGTCAATAGCGGGCTAAAGCCCTTTTTGCGAAGCTGGCCCTCAAAGGCCCAAGTGGAAATGTTTTCTGTTTTACTCATGTATGACCGGCCTGCGTGCCGAGGTTTGTAAATCATGTATTAGTCAAGAGAAACATTCTGTAAGGCCTTAAGGCCGAATATTTGGGTATTTTTGTAATAACATTCCTATGATCGTGTTAGTGGACATTCGTGCTCTTATGCTGGGTTCTTGTTTACAACTTATTTAAACTGCTTCCGCTAGAATACTCTGTGTAGGACGTTGAGATTGGTTGGATGGTTTCCATACGTAACCACCCGGTCTGTCTGTGGTATATGGCGTCGGGCCCCGGCCGGACCTACTGCTATATGCTATGCGACGGATAGGGGGTGTTACAGAACCAGTGGCCAAGCAGCTCATGTATACAAAGTGAAATTCGTTGAGAATCAATAAGTGATTCGGCGAGAATCACTAACGATTCTCGACGAATCGTCGAGAATCACTTGGTGATTCTCGCCGATTCGTCGAGAATCGCCTGCGATTCTCGCCGATTTTCACTTAGCGTTTTCTCAGGATGCTGCTGGACCGGATTCTGCCTCTGGACTAGTTTGAACCGGACTTAGGGATTTCTAGTGTGGGTCCCACAAACGGTCATATTGGAGTTATCTACAGTATATATATTCCAGTATTTTGAACAGTAAAAGCACGGAGAAAGGAGAAAGAAACTGAGCCGCAACGTAACCCTAAAACCGCGATTCCTCTCCGTCACCGCCGTCGCGCTCGGGAACGTAGGTCGCCGTCAACAATCGGGAATCCTTCGTGATCTCCGGCGACAGAAGCTTAGCAAAGCTTGAGTCTCACGTGTCTATCTAGAGATCTCTTGTCTCTCGATTTGTTGACCAGGAAAAACTCCCCCGTCCGAATCGATCGAGACGACCGATCCTCGTGTGACCGTTGGAAGACCAAGCTAGCTTCGCTACGAAGTTTGGATCTCCAAGTTCAGCAGCCGCTCATCATCACAGCCGCCGATCTCGAAGCTAGCCGCCGCTCGTGTTGCCGCCGCCGGTTCCGGGGAGATCCTCTCCAAGAGAGACCAAGGTTGTAGACTCTTCGTTGACTTCACGAACACGTCGTCGAACGAAGAGGAACAACGTAGTCTCCGAAAGAAGTTTGTATCTTGTATACTTTCTATATTTACTTTTGTCATAAAGGAACTTTTGTTCCGTGTTGTAAGGGTTGGGTGCAACCCGTTTTGTGGGAGTGTTGACTCTCACGTGTGGAAGGGTTCCTTCCGTTAGTGCAGGGATTGGATTTCAATCCCGTTGGAGAAGTGACCGAGTCGTCCCTTGTTGGGGAGATAGGTCGAAGGGGGAAAGTGGATGTACCCATGTCGGGGAACCACTATAAATTGCCTGTGTATTCTGTGTGCTGTGCTTTCTATTTTTATTGTGCAGGTACGTTCGTAAATTCCGCAAAAGCGCTACTCGTCACCTATTCCCCCCCCCCCATAGGTGCATATAGCTGACACTAGGTGGACTTTCAAGTGGTATCAAAGCAGGTTGCTCTTCAAAGCTTAACACCTTGAGTAGAATCCTGCCACCAGTGTCAGAAGCATGGATCTGGATTATGAGATACCGCCACTCAAACTCCCCGCATGCATAAAGGATTATTATCCCATCTGGAGAATGAGAGTGTCATTTCACCTTGACGCTATCGATCCTCGAGCATCCTTCATCCTGGAAGAGGGTCCGTTTATTCCCATGAAGACCTCCGACTCTGGGATCCAAGTGCCCATGGGCATTGCTGAGATGTCAGAGACGGAACTATCACTATTTCATTTGGACAAGAGGATTCGTCAAATTATCCTAGATATCTGGTCTGGAGCCTCTCGCTCTAGATTGGAAAAATGTAGAACAGCTAAATCTCTGTGGATGATGATCTCAGTGCTGATGGGGGAGTCAGAGAAAGCTGGAATATGTTGTCAATCAGACGAGGAAGCCTATGTGGGGGTCCTCACCTCTGAAGATGAAGGCAAGCAACACTCGGACAACATCAGAGCTCCAGTGTCTGTATCAGAGACTGACGAGACCAGTGAGGAAAGCAGCTCGGACGAGGATGAAACAATGGTCACTGATTCTAATGACAATAACACAGATAAGCAGGTAACATCTTCATCCTGCCCCATATCTTTTGACCTTTCTGAAGACAGAAACTGCTCTCCTCCAGAAAGTTCTGATTCCTTGAAGAGAGCCCTTCAGGAAAGCAACCTACTTGCTGAGGAGCAAGCTCGAGAGATTGCTCGACTGAAGATCTTGTTGGTTCTCCAATTGGCGTCCAACAAGGCCAAGGACTCTAAGATCTCAGCTCTAGAGAGTAGTCTGGAGAATGAGAAAAGAATAGTATCAAACTTCTCCAAGGTTGATGTCATTAAGAGAAAGCAAGAAAATGGGTGGATCTCCCGGATTGTCAATTCGTTGAGAAATGGGGAAACGGTATTCCGACCCCCCACTCCAGGCAGGAAGGCAACTCATCATGCCTTCAGGTATGACCATAGGAATGGTCGTGGTCACTACAAGGGTGATTTGTCCCCATGTGGAAACGTCCATAGTGCAAGGGGCGTCATGGCCACCCATGAGGAAATACCTAAGGCTCATTCTGAGCCCTTCGTATTCACTGCCACTGCCTCAACACAGTATGGATCTGCATGTCCCAGCTCACAGAAGACTTCTCACCACTCGAGGACACGGGATAGAGAGGATAGAAGTCATGATGTCAGGTTCCATGGGGCCCCTGTAAGGGAGATGCCTGAAAGAATGGCACCACCTTCCCGGCCTCATAACGCTCACAACATGCATTCTTTCCACCCTTCCACGTGTCACGATGGAAGAGGAATTTTTGTGACAAGATCATGCCCTATCCCGTTTAGACCTAGGGCCGTGACTACATCAGTCACGAGATCAGGTCGGAAACGGCGATACAACATTCACCCATGTTGGTGTTGTGGCAAAGTGGGACACTTTGCCATCGATTGTTGGCACAACCCCTCTGTGCCCACGGCAAGGGCTTATCCACATTCTCGGGACAGAGGTAGTCTTCCAGACAAGTTTTCTGAAGGAAGGCAGTGGCGTGCTCATGCTAACAAGAACCTAGGACCCAATATGATTTGGGTTCCTAAGGTAAAGTAATTCTTTCTTGCAGGGTAGTCTAGGTCCCCGTGAATATGATGGGAACTAGACAATAGGTGGCTCAAGACTACCTTGGAACAAGCGTCTGCAATACCAGATGTGATACCTGTTTGAGCATACTCACTTTGAGCCTCTAATGTGTTCTACCTGTGGGACTAAAACGATGACTCTCAAAATCCCAGGTAATTTTGATCAGTTCAAGGACTTGTGTCATGTTGCATCCTCATTCAAAATATATACATATATATATTTCTATCCATGTGTATATTTATACTTATGCTTATACATGTATGTGTGCACCTCTAAGGATAGGTTAACTCGATGCATGCAAACCATTACACATCAATTAAGGGTTAACGAAGTTATGTCATCGTGAATCTCGACAACTCACACTTGACATCAAGAAGTATTTGGAAAAGCCTCATTAAAATCCAAATAGATTGACTTTAAAATATACATGTATTTATCATGTGTATATTGACTTGACATCAGAATATTTCAAAAATGTTGCAAGCTTCTCAACGTGAAAATTCCTAGTCAAGTAACCTCTCAATTTCGAATTAGACAAGTCCCGCCGACCCTTCGCCTTCTTCACAAATCCCGCCGAATTAGACAAATCTCACCGAACTAGTCAAATACCCGCCGACCCCTCGCCTTCTTCTCGAATCCCGCAAGAGCTCTCCCGACGACCCGCAAGAGCTCTCCCGAGTTCTTCCGCAGCCTTGCCGAAACCCGCAAGAGATCTCCCGACGACCCGCAACAAGCTCGTCGCACCGTCTACGCCAAACCTCGCCGACTCTCCTCCGCTGGACACTCGCCGAGGGGCCTCTAATCGCCGCAAGGGACGCTTACCGGAAGGACACCACGCCGACTCCTGCTGGAAAGCTCTTCTAATCCGTCTCCATCAAAGGTTTCCCGCAAGCATCCCGCCGAAGCCTTCACCGACGAACTCTTCTAGTTTCGATTCTTCTCCACTCGAACTAACTCACCGTATACGCCCTTAGGTAACCTCTTCCCCACCCGTACTTGGACGCGCTCACTAGTGATGCTTTCTTTTTGAATGTTCATTAATGCTTAGAGTAGGGCTTCTATCTCTAGATCTACAATGGCTCCAAGGACAACTGCAGGGTTGGTCTCTGGCTGCGAGCTGGTTCGAACTGGGTTTTCTCACGCCTCAGACGAATTCCGCAACATCATTCTAATGCTGGAAGAGGCTGGGCTAACCTTCGTCTTGGAACACCCTTGCAAAATCCTGGACAAAGAGGTGTTGGAGTTCTTCGCTACCGCAAGACTCCGAGATGGAGACTCCATAATCAAGAGCAAGGTGGCGGGGGCAAAAGTAAAGATGTCTGCCAGCAAGCTGACTCGCTACCTGCAGCTTTCTAGTTCAGAGCAGGAGGACTATTTGGAGGACGAGGACAAAACCAGAACTCTCTTATTCTGCGGTCTTCCACGAGGAACTCGATCAATAAAGAGAAAGGAGATGAATGAAGAAGGGAAGCTCCTATCTGACATTATTGGAAAAGTGCTCATCTGCAAGCCGGGCTCGCATGACCATATCTCAGGAGATATGTTCAAGATCCTCATAGCTGTTGTCTGTCGCAAGAGGTTCAACTGGGGGGAGTTGCTGTTCGAGAAGATCAAGGACACCCTGGGCACTCCTAGTTTCGGCCGCATCATAAGTCTATATCTAAACCAGCTAAACGGAGACAAGTTCGACATGAGCAAAGGTGTCCCTCTCCACTACTTGAAGAAGATGGATGCAAGTGTGTTTGATCGATGGGAGAGGCGGATCGGGCAGCCTGCCGTGGAAGAGCGACAGGAAGTATCTCCAGCAGTCACCCCCCGTGAAATTCCTGATACCCTGACTGCAGGAATCGAGGGGGAGACTCTACCCCCTCATACAGATGTAGTTTCTGAAATTGCCCAGGTGGCCAGGGATGCTATGGCCGAAATTCTAGAAGAAAGTGACACTGTGCTGGAGACTGCTGACCGAGAATTGGAAGAGGCTGCTAATATAGATGAATTCTTGGATGAGGACGGAGAGGAAGATGAGAATGAGGGACATGAAGCATTTGAGACTCCGAATCCTGTTAAACCTCCATCTGACAAGTCTGCACCAGTGGAGGGGGAGTTAGATAAATCTACAGAGGCCGCCAACATTCCTCCTTTAGAGCCTGTGATTGTAACGACCCGAATCGCTCTAGGCCCCTAGTGTGTGAGTTTTTGAGTCAGGAGGGTTGACTCAAGTCCTGAGAAGTGCAGGGAGTTGGGCTGCACTTGTGGAGAAGTGGAGAAATCAGTGTAGAGAGAAGTGACATGGGTAGTGACACGGCCGTGTCCCTACTCGTGTGCGTCGAGACGATCTCGACGAGGCGTGTCGAGATCGTCGAGAATCGTCGAGAGTCGTCAAGATCATGACACGGGTAGTGACACGGCCGTGTCCCTACCCGTGTGCGTCGAGATGATCTCGACGAGCCGTGTTGAATCGTCGAGAGTCATCGAGATGGTGACACGGGTAGTGACACGGCCGTGTCCCTACCCGTGTGCGTGACACGGGTAGTGACACGGGCGTGTCCCTACCCGTGTGCGTCGAGTTGAGCTCGACGAGAAGTGTCGAGATGTAACTGAAGATACACACGGCCGATGACACGGCCAGGCACACGGCCGTGTCATGTGAACACGGGTTGGGACACGCCCGTGTCCCCGACCCGTGTCAAACATTGAACCGACATGGAAACCGCAACGGCCATTTCGCAGAAGCAGGACACGGGTACGGACACGGCCGTGTCCATACCCGTGTCACATTTTGCTTATAAGGGGCAGAGAAACCCTAGCCGTTTTTCATTCTCTTTTCCTTCCCCTATTTCCTGTGAGACTTCCTGGTGAGAGGAGAACTGCAGGAGCAAGTTCTACCGGAGGAGTTCCGCCATCGCCGCGGAAGAGAAGATGCCGCCAAGGAGAACTACGCGATCCATGGCCGGAAATGGTGGTACCGCTGGAGCCAATGTGAGTTTCCTACCCTCTCCCTTGGTGCTAGATCTATAGTTATGCCTTAGGAGAGACATCGACTCAAGAGAGTCTTGATGGAGAGGAGAAGATCTCTAGGTTAGGCCATGTTAGAACTTGTGTTCTAGACTTTAGATCTCTTCAACCCTTCCCCTTTTCTTCAATATGACGATGGGTGGATGGTCTCGTGAGGAGTTTATGGCCTTTGAGGTTGAATAAGGGAGGAGAATATTTCTGGAAAATTTAGGGACGATCGCCTTGAGGAGGAAGACGAACCGATGTCGTTCATTTTCCTTTAAGATGCGCGCAGAATCTGTATTCTGCGCGCAGCGATCTTCTATGCCATTTTCATGTAGGATAGGGGCAGATCTGGGCTTTTCGCTAAACACGAAAGTTGTAGCCCTTGGAAATACCTTTCCAACGAGTGGTTGCACGACTTCAGGTGATGTCTGTGGCCCCGGGAAAACCAAATCGAGTTTGCTGTCCGGCAATTCCTGTACACAGAAATTGTGTTCTGTGCGCAGTGAACTTTGAAGCCGATTTCGAGTAAGTTATTGTTAGATCTGGGTTGTGACCTGAATATGAAAGTTGTAGATCATGAAAAGATCTTTCCAACGATGGGTTACACAACTTCACCGGATTCCTGTAGCCTCGGGAATCTCCGGTCGAAATTGCTGTCCAGATTAGTGATACACTTAGAATTCTGGTTTAATATAAAGTGCAATTAGAGTCGGTGGAATTCTATCAAGATTAGATAATTGATGCTAATCACCGAAGAACTTTGAATGATGGTGTTTATTATTTAGGATGCATACAATTGATTTATTATTGCGAGTTGTCTTGAGATTTGGATGGTTTCCTTTATGTTTAATCGAATCGAATTGATAAGATGTTGATAGATTATAACATATGCGCATCATATAAGTCTTATGTAGAGTTCATATGGAATGACATTTAGAAGATTAAACTATGGCCATGATATGTTGATTTGGTGAAATGAAATTTATTAGTCCAATACTTAGAGCGTCGTCTCCCTACGGGTAGTATTGTGGAAGAATGAAAGTGCGGTGTTGACCGTCACTTGTTTCGGTTGTGTTGAGGTAAGGTATGGATGGATGGTTGGGCTGTGTCCTCGTGTTTACTTCCGAGACCCCTTCCATGATATGTTGGTGTGGTATGTGCATGTGGTGTGAGTCGACACGCGGTGTCGTAATCCTGGGTTAAGGATAATGTGGCAGGTCTACGGGCTCGCCAGTCGTCACACCGACGGGAGTTGGCAGTTAGACTTGGTCGGTTTGGGCTGTGTCCTCGGTGTTCACGTCCCGAGGCCCCTCCGACCATGTGGACGGTTGGGCTGTGTCCTCGTGCTTTCTTCCGAGGCCCCTTCCGGGTCACGCAAGGCCAGTTCGGGCTGTGTTCTTGGTGCACATCTACCCAAGACCCCGCTGGGCCATAGTACGCATGGGCTCCGCTGTTGTGTTCTTAGCGTTGAGGCGTACGGAGGCCTAGGTGAAGTAGTGTGATACCCGCCTAGTAGTAGAAGTGCCCGTTCTACTGTCACCGCCTGGCCACGGCGGCTGATGCCTGAGAGGTTAGCTACCTGCTCGAAAAGTGGGAACTACAGTCTGTGTCGACATAGCAATTGCATGGGTGAGTCATTGCATAGCATTCATAGCATTTCATACATTGCACAACAAGATCCTCATCGTATAAGTTTGTATGGGCACTCTTATACGATGAGTTACTTTTATGAAACCCGATCCTTAACTTATAAGTTTGTATGGGCATTCTTATAAGTTAAGTTACTTCCTGCTCTTACTTATACTTGCTAGTTTACTTGTAGCTCTTATATAAATGCTGATAGTGATACTGTTTCTCTTACTCTACTGCCACCTGTTTGTACCTGTCATACACTTATAAATATTGTACCCTTGTTTCTCTTTCTCCGCCCGGTGCCGAGGAGTCGCCGGGGGAGCGGATGTGAAACCACTTAGTCGTTTCGACTAACGGTTGCTACGTCTTCCTTTTTAGGAGGTCACGCCGCAGGTAGAGCAGCCGCAGACTACGCAGCAGGACAGCCAGGCCAGGACGACAGGGCCTGATGTGACGGTGCCGTCGATACCGTCTGTTACTGATGTTAGTATTTTTATTACTCTGATGTAGCCCGTTTGGGCAATGATTAGCTGTACTCTGATATTTTGTAGAAGCATGTTTTAGCTTCTCATTATTGATGTTTTTGGACATTACATACTTAGTGTGGATTTTGACTTCTCTTGCTTATTTATTTGGTTGGGTTGGCATGATATATTGATATGGTTTCAGCCGGCGGAATAGGCGTCTTGTGGTACAGGTTAGCCCGTGTGCTAATGCTACCGCAAGGCGGCTGTTCCGGGCATAAGATTCCCCCTTCGTGCCGTGTTTTGGGATCCGGGGAGGGGGGGTCTTACAAATGGTATCAGTTTGCCACGATCCTCAACTAAGAAGTCATTCAACAATGGTGCCACCCCCGTTTGATTAGTCAGTTTGGGGACAAACTGACTTAGCGGAAGCAGTGGTGTGCCCATATGTAATTCACATTAAGTTTGTCCAACGTTGACCTTAAGTTTAGCCAACCTGACCACAAATTTGTCGTGTACGTGTAGGTTCCACTGCATGTTGAGCCGATGAGGGGTACTCCTACCCCTCCCATACCCACTCAGTTCCAACAGTCTGAGTTGGGGCAAACACTCACCGCCATTCTTGATGCTTTTAAGGCACAGCAGGCTCCGGTGCAACAACAGGCCCCGAGCTCCAACTGGCTGAGCACCTTTCGGGTTCTCTCCCCTCCCGTCTACCTTGGGACGGAGTCAGCCGTACGTACAGAGGAATGGCTAGACACGATACAAGAGTTGTTGGCTGGAATCCGTTGCCCGGCCAACATGGCAGTAACATTGGCAGTGTCTGTTTTGGACTTACATGCGAAGAGGTGGTGGAAGTCCCTCATGGGCTCTACCTTCCAAGGCCGGATCTACACTGAGATAAGTTGGAGTGAATTCTCGGAGGTTTTCTTGGAGCACTTTATCCCTACATCGGCCCGAGATGAGCTTGAGCAGAGGTTCCTTCTACTAAAGCAGGGATCAAAGTCGGTTACAGAATACCAGCGGGAATTCCAGCATCTCTCAAGGTTTGCGGACTCTTATGAGTTGGATGACAGAGGTTATGCCAAGCGCTTCTATAAAGGGCTGCGAGATCCCCTAAGGCAGTCCCTTTTGTTTATAGCGGATGGTAGCTTGGCGGAGATCATTGATATGGCGAAAAGATTGGAGGCGGACCACCTGGGATGTAGTAAGAGGTCTGCGGAGGACGTAATGGAAGCCGGCCCAAGTAATAGAAGGAGACGGGACTTCAGAGGAGGAAGAGGTTATCAAAGAGGTGGAGGGCGTGTCCACCGAAACTATAGGGTGGAGCATCCAGTTCCGCAGCCGCCTGCGTTGCCTCCACCCCCACAGCCTCAGCGATTTCAACAACCTGAAGGGCGTCGTGGTCTGGTGTGCTTCGAATGCAACCAGCCGGGCCACATCCGACGTTTTTGCCCACAGCTATATGGGAACGTCCCTCCTGCTCTCCCTCCTGCTCTCCCTCCACCAGCTCCACGAGGACGGGGATATATGCGTGGTCGAGGACGAGGACCGCCAAGAGGAAACCCCGGACCGGTCCGGGATCAGGTGTACGCGCTTGACATGGCGCAGGAACGGAACCCACAAGATGTGATTGCAGGTATGATTTAATTAGTTTACATACTTGCATGGTTTAACATGAATTGCTTAGAACTTATTAGACACTAGCAATAAGTTTTGGTCGTTGGCACTTAGGCACCGTGATTATTGGCGGGAAGACGGCCTATGCGCTGTTCGATACCGGTGCCTCACACTCTTTTGTGTCCGAAGATTTCATAAAAGACGTGGGTGATGTTCATTACTTCACGGGAATAGCCCGACGTGTACGCCTTCCGGACGGCTCGGAGATGATCGCGACCGCCAAGTGCGAGTTGGAGTTATTTATTGATGGGAAGGCCTTTGATACACCGGCCACGGTTCTGAGAATGCCGGAGTTTGACATCATTTTGGGCATGGCATGGCTGGACTGGCACTTCGCGAGGATCGACTGCGCGGAGAAGCGGATCTATTTGAGGCATGGAGACTCTGACGTCATCTTCCAAGGTATTGGCTTCGCGCCACGTATGATATTATCTTCTATCCAGGTTGTAAAAGCTCATATGAAGGGGGACGAGGTCGATTTCCAGATTAATTTAGTACCAGGTGCCAAGCCTGTATCTAAGGCTCCGTACAGAATGGCCCCGAAAGAACTCGCTGAGTTTAGAGTTCAACTGCAAGAACTAGTAGATTCAGGGTTCGTTCGCCCCAGTTCGTCACCGTGGGGTGCCCCCGTATTGTTCGTAAAGAAGAAGGATGGAACCCTGCGATTGTGCATAGATTATCGGGAACTCAATCGATTGACGGTGCGGAACACTTATCCGCTACCCCGGATCGACGAGTTGTTCGATCAATTAGTGGGAGCGCATTGGTTCTCTAAATTAGACTTGCGCTCTGGATACTATCAGTTGAGGATACAAGAGGGGGACATTCAGAAAACAGCCTTCAGTTCGAGATATGGTTTGTATGAGTTCACAGTAATGCCGTTTGGGCTCACGAATGCACCTTCGGCCTTCATGAGCCTGATGAACAAGGTGTTTGAACCATACTTGGACATCTTCGTCATCGTTTTCATCGACGACATCTTAGTCTACTCAAAGACGGAGGAGGAGCATGTCGAGCACCTGACCTTAGTTTTGAAGAAATTGAAGGAGGTTGCCTTCTTAGGGCATGTGATCAGTGGAGCAGGATTAGCTGTGGACCCAGCTAAGGTGCGGGCCGTGAAGGAGTGGTCGCCCTTGAAGTCGGCGGCCGATGTACGAAGCTTTCTTGGACTTGCTGGCTACTACCGCAAGTTCGTGAAAGGATTCTCCAAGATTTCCCTTCCTCTTACCTCCTTGACGAAGAAGGGTGTGCCATTTGAGTGGACTCCTAAATGTGAAGCAGCATTTCAAGAGTTGAAGGATAGGCTTACCTCCGCCCCCATCCTTGCACTTCCGTCTGGGAAGGAAGGATTTCAGGTTTACATAGACGCATCATATCAAGGGATGGGAGCGGTGCTGATGCAGCACGGGCATGTGATCGCTTATGCTTCAAGGCAGTTAAAGAAACATGAAATCAATTACCCGGTTCATGATTTGGAGTTAGGAGCAGTGGTGTTCGCTTTGAAGGTCTGGAGGCATTATTTATATGGCGTCCACTGCGAGATCTTTTCCGATCACAAAAACTTGAAGTATGTTCACACTCAGAAGGAGTTGAACCTGAGACAACGGCGGTGGTTGGAATTTCTATGCGACTATGAGTTCACCATGAACTACCACCCCGGGAAAGCGAACTCGGTAGCCGATGCCTTGAGTAGAAAAGTGCCAGGCTCTAGCCCAGAGTCTCGGCTGATGAGCATGGAGTTGGCTCGGATGATCGAGGAGATGGAAATTACTCTAGTATTCAAGGATCCTTCGACAGAGTATGCGGAGTATTTGGCCAACGTGAGCATAGTTTGTGATATCCGAGATCGGATTCGGGTGGAGCAAGGTATGGATGCGGCCTTGGCCCCGGTAATCAAGGCAATTGAAGATAGGACCACCGATGAGTACACACTCAAAGACGGCCTCGTTTATTTTCGTGGCCGACTTTATATTCCCAAGGGCGGCAAAATTCGGGAAGATATATTGAGAGAGGCGCATTCCTCTCAATATTCAGTGCACCCGGGTATTGCTAAGATGTACGCCGGACTGCGGAAGACCATGTGTTGGCCGGGAATGAAGAAGGATGTTCGCTACTATGTTACACATTGCGAAGCTTGTCAAAGAGTGAAGGCTGAATGCAGGAGTCCCGGTGGTTTGTTGCAGTCGCTGCCCATCCCCGAATGGAAGTTCGAGGATATCTCCATGGATTTTGTTCATGGGCTACCTCGTTCCCACTCCGGGAATGATTCGGTGTGGGTTATTGTGGATCGACTAACAAAGGTAGCCCGGTTCATTCCAATGAAGAAGGAAGCACACGTGGATGTTTTGGTACGCCTTTTTGTGGAGCAATTTGTACGGTATCATGGCGTGCCCAAGACGATTGTTTCGGATAGGGATGGTCGGTTTACATCAAATGAGTGGAAGGCGGTGCAGGCGTATTTGGGCTCACGCCTAACCTTTAGTACCGCTTTTCATCCTCAGACTGACGGACAGTCAGAGCGGACAATCAGAACGCTGGAGGATTTGTTGAGGCTATGTGTGTTGGACAGAGGAGAGCCATGGGAAAGACTCTTGCCCCTGGTGGAATTCTCCTACAACAATAGTCATCAAGCAAGCATCGGTATGGCGCCCCATGAAGCCCTTTATGGAAGAAGGTGCAGGACTCCCTTGTCTTGGGTGCAAGATGAAGATCCGAAGGCATTGGGAAACGAATACATAGATGATACTGATGCGGCGGTCAGATTGATACGGGATCGCATGTTGGAGGCTCAAAGTCGACAGGCGAAATATTATAATAAAAAGCACCGGATGGTGGAGTTCCAGGTGGGCGAAAAAGTGTTCCTTAAGATTCGGCCGATGCATGGAGTGTCGCGGGTGCGTGGAGTGAAAAAGCTCGGCCCAAGGTATGTTGGGCCTTATACTATATTGGAAAGGATCGGCCCGTTGGCCTATCGGTTGGAGTTACCGCCAGAACTAGAAAATCTCCACGACGTGTTCCATGTGTCGTCACTTCGAAAAGCACTGTTGCGGCCCGACCAGTATATTCCCACTACTGATGGTGCAGTAGCATCAGATAGGTCTGTGCGACTAGAGCCGGTGCGGATTGTTGATAGCGAGACAAGAACATTACGCCGCAAAAGTGTTCCCTTAGTAAAGGTGCTATGGTTGAATCATGGGAAGGAGGAGTACACTTGGGAGCCAATGGATTTGATGCACCAACGCTACCCGGAGCTGTTTGCCCAAGGTAACCTTATTTAAAAACATGTGATAAACTTCCTGTTAAGTTTTCTCCACACAGCTTAAGCCTGATTTCGGGGACGAAATCTTTTATTTTGTTTATAGGATTTGTAACGACCCGAATCGCTCTAGGCCCCTAGTGTGTGAGTTTTTGAGTCAGGAGGGTTGACTCAAGTCCTGAGAAGTGCAGGGAGTTGGGCTGCACTTGTGGAGAAGTGGAGAAATCAGTGTAGAGAGAAGTGACACGGGTAGTGACACGGCCGTGTCCCTACCCGTGTGCGTCGAGACGATCTCGACGAGGCGTGTCGAGATCGTCGAGAATCGTCGAGAGTCGTAGAGATCATGACACGGGTAGTGACACGGCCGTGTCCCTACCCGTGTGCGTCGAGATGATCTCGACGAGCCGTGTTGAATCGTCGAGAGTCGTCGAGATGGTGACACGGGTAGTGACACGGCCGTGTCCCTACCCGTGTGCGTGACACGGGTAGTGACACGGGCGTGTCCCTACCCGTGTGCGTCGAGTTGAGCTCGACGAGAAGTGTCGAGATGTAACTGAAGATGCACACGGCCGATGACACGGCCAGGCACACGGCCGTGTCATGTGAACACGGGTTGGGACACGGGCGTGTCCCGACCCGTGTCAAACATTGAACCGACATGGAAACCGCCACGGCCGTTTCGCAGAAGCAGGACACGGGTACGGACACGGCCGTGTCCATACCCGTGTCACATTTTGCTTATAAGGGGCAGAGAAACCCTAGCCGTTTTTCATTCTCTTTTCCTTCCCCTATTTCCTGTGAGACTTCCTGGTGAGAGGAGAACTGCAGGAGCAAGTTCTACCGGAGGAGTTCCGCCATCGCCGCGGAAGAGAAGATGCCGCCAAGGAGAACTACGCGATCCATGGCCGGAAATGGTGGTACCGCTGGAGCCAATGTGAGTTTCCTACCCTCTCCCTTGGTGCTAGATCTATAGTTATGCCTTAGGAGAGACATCGACTCAAGAGAGTCTTGATGGAGAGGAGAAGATCTCTAGGTTAGGCCATGTTAGAACTTGTGTTCTAGACTTTAGATCTCTTCAACCCTTCCCCTTTTCTTCAATATGACGATGGGTGGATGGTCTCGTGAGTAGTTTATGGCCTTTGAGGTTGAATAAGGGAGGAGAATATTTCTGGAAAATTTAGGGACGATCGCCTTGAGGAGGAAGACGAACCGATGCCGTTCATTTTCCTTTAAGATGCGCGCAGAATCTGTATTCTGCGCGCAGCGATCTTCTATGCCATTTTCATGTAGGATAGGGGCAGATCTGGGCTTTTCGCTAAACACGAAAGTTGTAGCCCTTGGAAATACCTTTCCAACGAGTGGTTGCACGACTTCAGGTGATGTCTGTGGCCCCGGGAAAACCAAATCGAGTTTGCTGTCCGGCAATTCCTGTACACAGAAATTGTGTTCTGTGCGCAGTGAACTTTGAAGCCGATTTCGAGTAAGTTATTGTTAGATCTGGGTTGTGACCTGAATATGAAAGTTGTAGATCATGAAAAGATCTTTCCAACGATGGGTTACACAACTTCACCGGATTCCTGTAGCCTCGGGAATCTCCGGTCGAAATTGCTGTCCAGATTAGTGATACACTTAGAATTCTGGTTTAATATAAAGTGCAATTAGAGTCGGTGGAATTCTGTCAAGATTAGATAATTGATGCTAATCACCGAAGAACTTTGAATGATGGTGTTTATTATTTAGGATGCATACAATTGATTTATTATTGCGAGTTGTCTTGAGATTTGGATGGTTTCCTTTATGTTTAATCGAATCGAATTGATAAGATGTTGATAGATTATAACATATGCGCATCATATAAGTCTTATGTAGAGTTCATATGGAATGACATTTAGAAGATTAAACTATGGCCATGATATGTTGATTTGGTGAAATGAAATTTATTAGTCCAATACTTAGAGCGTCGTCTCCCTACGGGTAGTATTGTGGAAGAATGAAAGTGCGGTGTTGACCGTCACTTGTTTCGGTTGTGTTGAGGTAAGGTATGGATGGATGGTTGGGCTGTGTCCTCGTGTTTACTTCCGAGACCCCTTCCATGATATGTTGGTGTGGTATGTGCATGTGGTGTGAGTCGACACGCGGTGTCGTAATCCTGGGTTAAGGATAGTGTGGCAGGTCTACGGGCTCGCCAGTCGTCACACCGACGGGAGTTGGCAGTTAGACTTGGTCGGTTTGGGCTGTGTCCTCGGTGTTCACGTCCCGAGGCCCCTCCGACCATGTGGACGGTTGGGCTGTGTCCTCGTGCTTTCTTCCGAGGCCCCTTCCGGGTCACGCAAGGCCAGTTCGGGCTGTGTTCTTGGTGCACATCTACCCAAGACCCCGCTGGGCCATAGTACGCATGGGCTCCGCTGTTGTGTTCTTAGCGTTGAGGCGTACGGAGGCCTAGGTGAAGTAGTGTGATACCCGCCTAGTAGTAGAAGTGCCCGTTCTACTGTCACCGCCTGGCCACGGCGGCTGATGCCTGAGAGGTTAGCTACCTGCTCGAAAAGTGGGAACTACAGTCTGTGTCGACATAGCAATTGCATGGGTGAGTCATTGCATAGCATTCATAGCATTTCATACATTGCACAACAAGATCCTCATCGTATAAGTTTGTATGGGCACTCTTATACGATGAGTTACTTTTATGTAACCCGATCCTTAACTTATAAGTTTGTATGGGCATTCTTATAAGTTAAGTTACTTCCTGCTCTTACTTATACTTGCTAGTTTACTTGTAGCTCTTATATAAATGCTGATAGTGATACTGTTTCTCTTACTCTACTGCCACCTGTTTGTACCTGTCATACACTTATAAATATTGTACCCTTGTTTCTCTTTCTCCGCCCGGTGCCGAGGAGTCGCCGGGGGAGCGGATGTGAAACCACTTAGTCGTTTCGACTAACGGTTGCTACGTCTTCCTTTTTAGGAGGTCACGCCGCAGGTAGAGCAGCCGCAGACTACGCAGCAGGACAGCCAGGCCAGGACGACAGGGCCTGATGTGACGGTGCCGTCGATACCGTCTGTTACTGATGTTAGTATTTTTATTACTCTGATGTAGCCCGTTTGGGCAATGATTAGCTGTACTCTGATATTTTGTAGAAGCATGTTTTAGCTTCTCATTATTGATGTTTTTGGACATTACATACTTAGTGTGGATTTTGACTTCTCTTGCTTATTTATTTGGTTGGGTTGGCATGATATATTGATATGGTTTCAGCCGGCGGAATAGGCGTCTTGTGGTACAGGTTAGCCCGTGTGCTAATGCTACCGCAAGGCGGCTGTTCCGGGCATAAGATTCCCCCTTCGTGCCGTGTTTTGGGATCCGGGGAGGGGGGGTCTTATAGTGATTGTATCCAGCTCTACCGATGCGTCTGCTGAAATGCAAGGTCCACAAGTGCCTCCGGCTATTCCGTTACGTGATGAGCTCGCCTCTCACACTGTCAACATCATTCAGGGCATTATGAATGAGCTTAAAGCCTCTTTCGATGAAGCTCAGAACAAACTGCTGCACAGGATTAAGACATCTGAGAAGCTCATGCTCAAAAATATGGTAGAAATCAACCATAAACTGGACGTAATGGAGAAGAAATTTGAAGAAAAGTACACCGAGGCCGGCCAAGCTGTCACACTTCTCATGGCCGGCTTGAAAAAGAATACTGATACTCTGGCTGTCGTAAATCAGAACGCACACGTTGTAGCCAACAACATTCAGAAGTTTGATGGTAATATGGTCACTTTAAATGCCAATCAGCAGGCCATGATCACTGAATTCTCCAAGACCACCAAGCATATTGATGACTCCCTACATTCCTATGCAAACTGCATCGCTGTCGAAGCCAAAAATGGGGAGAAAGAGTATATAGCTAAGTTGGCCGAGCTTCAAGAAAGCATGAGCACACACTTCGCACAATCAAGCAAATATGTCTATGAGAGCTGCTGGTGGATGCTCCAACAGGCGTTAGGTACGTTAGGCGTCGTTCTGCCTGACAATCCTGCAGGTATTCATGTTCCTGAGACATCTACGGCCGCTGAGGGAGTGTGTGCTGCTGAGGACTTAAGTACAAGTGCTGCAGATGTTCCCACAAATGACGCTGATGCTAGGGCTCTCTCCAAAGCTAAACTGAGAAGCATGTTTGACCAAGAGGCCTTAGCAAAAGCCAGGGGAAAGAGAAAAGTTCAGGAAGGGACCTCCAAGGAGACTCTAGCTGAGAAGAGAATCAGAATGAGTGAGGAGGATGTACGAAACGAAAGGTGGAGCCCAGTTTCAAGGAACATCATCTTAGACACCTTCTGGCTGCAAGAAAGAGGAGAGATCAATCGAAATAAAGTATATAGCCAGTATGAGTGGGAAACGCACAAAACGTTTGAAGCGAAACGCAACATCTTTTTCAGAAACAACAAGGATGCAGATAAAGTTCCTCCTCCTAGGTATTACCCGAAGCCCAAAGAATACATGGAGAGGCAAAGCAAGAAGTACTTGGCTCAAAATCCTAAGGGTGACTTAGCTAAGGAAAAATAGTCAAAAACTTATAGCTTGTCACTTTGTCTTAAGAATATTCAATGATTATTGTTATCATATAAACGATTCTGAGATTATATGTGTATGTATTTATATTGGTATATATATTAGAATTTGTGAATGACTCAAGTCCTGATCTATTTGCTCATACTCTCTTGTGTTGCATGTTAAATTTCTGAATGCTATGTTTATTATTTGATAGGTGTTATTCATCTTAGCTAGTAGGGTTTTGGCTTCGTCAAATAGGGGGAGATTGTTGGGTATTGTATCCACAATTACCTGGATTTGAGGAAGCCACCTGTCAAGCTAAGATGAATTCACAATGTATTTGAAGAAACATCTTAAGTTGTACTTGCATCTCCTCCACGCTAAGTGCACACCAATGTCAGGGTGCAGTAGGCCAATATACACGGGTCTGCAACACGTAATCCCTCATTGAGCAGATCAGTGTGTTGGCCTACGTGTACTCTCTCTATTGGAGTGCACTTACTTTCAAGTACAGGGCCGTTCATATGCAAGACAAGACAAGGAGCATGGATGGGTCAAGGAGCAGCTTCAGGGTGGAAGACGAAAATTCGTCCAAGGAAAATTCGACGAGAATCACCAGTATAAAGTGCCTCATATGGAGCCATCCGGATGGTAGCCTGGTGGCCTGGTGGCTGTTATCATATTCGACGGAATATGATAACAAATTCTAATATATAAACCAATATTCGACGGAATATGGAGCCATCCGGATGGTAGCCAACATTCCTCCTTTAGAGCCTGTGATTGTATCCAGCTCTACCGATGCGTCTGCTGAAATGCAAGGTCCACAAGTGCCTCCGGCTATTCCGTTACGTGATGAGCTCGCCTCTCACACTGTCAACATCATTCAGGGCATTATTAATGAGCTTAAAGCCTCTTTCGATGAAGCTCAGAACAAACTGCTGCACAGGATTAAGACATCTGAGAAGCTCATGCTCAAAAATATGGTAGAAATCAACCATAAACTGGACGTAATGGAGAAGAAATTTGAAGAAAAGTACACCGAGGCCGGCCAAGCTGTCACACTTCTCATGGCCGGCTTGAAAAAGAATACTGATACTCTGGCTGTCGTAAATCAGAACGCACACGTTGTAGCCAACAACATTCAGAAGTTTGATGGTAATATGGTCACTTTAAATGCCAATCAGCAGGCCCTGATCACTGAATTCTCCAAGACCACCAAGCATATTGATGACTCCCTACATTCCTATGCAAACTGCATCGCTGTCGAAGCCAAAAATGGGGAGAAAGAGTATATAGCTAAGTTGGCCGAGCTTCAAGAAAGCATGAGCACACACTTCGCACAATCAAGCAAATATGTCTATGAGAGCTGCTGGTGGATGCTCCAACAGGCGTTAGGTACGTTAGGCGTCGTTCTGCCTGACAATCCTGCAGGTATTCATGTTCCTGAGACATCTACGGCCGCTGAGGGAGTGTGTGCTGCTGAGGACTTAAGTACAAGTGCTGCAGATGTTCCCACAAATGACGCTGATGCGAGGGCTCTCTCCAAAGCTAAACTGAGAAGCATGTTTGACCAAGAGGCCTTAGCAAAAGCCAGGGGAAAGAGAAAAGTTCAGGAAGGGACCTCCAAGGAGACTCTAGCTGAGAAGATAATCAGAATGAGTGAGGAGGATGTATGAAACGAAAGGTGGAGCCCAGTTTCAAGGAACATCATCTTAGACACCTTCTGGCTGCAAGAAAGAGGAGAGATCAATCGAAACGAAGTATATAGCCAGTATGAGTGGGAAACGCACAAAACGTTTGAAGCGAAACGCAACATCTTTTTCAGAAACAACAAGGATGCAGATAAAGTTCCTCCTCCTAGGTATTACCCGAAGCCCAAAGAATACATGGAGAGGCAAAGCAAGAAGTACTTGGCTCAAAATCCTAAGGGTGACTTAGCTAAGGAAAAATAGTCAAAAACTTATAGCTTGTCACTTTGTCTTAAGAATATTCAATGATTATTGTTATCATATAAACGATTCTGAGATTATATGTGTATGTATTTATATTGGTATATATATTAGAATTTGTGAATGACTCAAGTCCTGATCTATTTGCTCATACTCTCTTGTGTTGCATGTTAAATTTCTGAATGCTATGTTTATTATTTGATAGGTGTTATTCATCTTAGCTAGTAGGGTTTTGGCTTCGTCAAATAGGGGGAGATTGTTGGGTATTGTATCCACAATTACCTGGATTTGAGGAAGCCACCTGTCAAGCTAAGATGAATTCACAATGTATTTGAAGAAACATCTTAAGTTGTACTTGCATCTCCTCCACGCTAAGTGCACACCAATGTCAGGGTGCAGTAGGCCAATATACACGGGTCTGCAACACATAATCCCTCATTGAGCAGATCAGTGTGTTGGCCTACGTGTACTCTCTCTATTGGAGTGCACTTACTTTCAAGTACAGGGCCGTTCATATGCAAGACAAGACAAGGAGCATGGATGGGTCAAGGAGCAGCTTCAGGGTGGAAGACGAAAATTCGTCCAAGGAAAATTCGACGAGAATCACCAGTATAAAGTGCCTCATATGGAGCCATCCGGATGGTAGCCTGGTGGCCTGGTGGCTGTTATCATATTCGACGGAATATGATAACAAATTCTAATATATAAACCAATATTCGACGGAATATGGGCCACTGGTTCGGCGAGAATCACTAGTGATTCTCGCCGAATCTTACTTGGTACCGTTTTGATAGCAGTGTCCGGCATCTCCTCACATAAAGTGCCTCATATGGAGCCATCCGGATGGTAGCCTGGTGGCTGTTATTATACGAGAACTCAATCAGTGGCAGCAACCTCTCCCAAGCCTTCCCCGTATCCAATATGCATAGTCTGAGTAGGTCCTCCATGGTCCGGATGGTCCGCTCGGTCTGTCCGTCGGTCTACGGATGGAAGGCGGTACTAAAAGTAAGCCGAGATCCCAAGTAAGTATGCACGACCCTCCACTCGCTCGAAGTGAACCGACCATCACAGTCCGAAATAATCGTCCTGGGAATGCCATGATATCTGACGAACTGCTCCACAAATAATCTCACCAGAAGTGCAACTGGGGCATCCTTCCGAACTGGGATAAAGCGCTCCACCTTTGTCAGTCTATCCACTATGACCCATATAGAATCATGACCAGAGTGGGAGCGATGCAATCCGTGCACAAAGTCCATAGCAATGTCATCGAACTTCCATTCTGGAACTGGCAGTGGCTGTAGTAAACCACTCGGGCTCTTGCATTCTGCTTTCACACGCTGACAGGTCTCGCAATGGGTCACAAAATCTGTGATCTCCCTCTTCATCCCAGGCCAATACATAGACCTCCGCAAATCTACCCACATCTTAGTGATGCCGGGGTGCACTGAATATCTGGAGCAATGAGCCTCTCTGAGTATGTCATCCCGGATACTGCCCCCTGCTGGTATGTAAATGCGCCCATGGAATCGAAGAAGATCATCCTGTAGCGTGTAGTCCTCAACCTTGACCCTCTCTAGGGCACTAAAAATCGGCTGTAATGCAGCATCCAGCCTCTGATGTGTTCGGATGCGCTCCCGTATATCATCACCACTAATCACTGAGCTCAAATACTCTCGATACACCACTGGTTCGGTCTCAGATACCATGGTAATGTGCATGTCTTCCATCATCCGTAGTAGCTCTATAGACATCAACTGAGGCTCCGGTCCAGAAGTGCCGGCCCTCCTGCTCAAGGCATCTGCTACCGTGTTCGCTTTTCCCGGATGGTAGTGGATCTTATAATCATAGTCGCAGAGGAATCCCAGCCATCTCCTCTGTCGCAGGTTTAAGTCCTTCTGTGTATCGATATATTTAAGATTCTTGTGATCTGAAAAGATGTCACAATGAATCCCGTATAAGTAATGCCTCCATATCTTTAGGGCAAATACCACAGCCCCGAGCTCTAAGTCATGTACTGGATAGTTATGCTCATGCTTCTTCAACTGTCTTGAAGCATAAGCAATAACATGTCCATGTTGCATCAGGACAGCACCCATCCCCTGATAAGAGGCATCTGTGTAGATCTGGAATCCTTCACTCCCGGATGGAAGCGCAAGAATGGGGGATGAGATGAGTCGGTCCTTCAACTCCTGAAAAGCCGTCTCGCACTGCTCTGACCAAACAAAATCTGCATCCTTCTTCGTCAAGGACGTGAGGGGGAGTGCTATCCTCGAGAACCCCTCCACGAACTTACGATAATACCGTGCTAGTCCCAAGAAACTGCAAATGTCAGATGCGGTCTTCGGCCGTGGCCAATCCCTCACTGTCTCTATCTTGGCTGGGTCCACTGCTAATCCAGCCCCACTGATTGTGTGTCCCAGGAAAGCCACCTCCTGCAGCCAGAATTGGCACTTTGAAAACTTTGCGTACATCTGGTACTCCCTCAGCCTCTGCAAGACCAGCGTCAAATGCTCTGTATGCTCTTCCTGAGTCCGGGAGTATATCAAAATGTCGTCGATGAATACAATCACGAAGCGGTCTAAGAAGGGCTCGAATACACGGTTCATTAGACTCATGAATGCGGCAGGGGCATTCGTGAGCCCAAAAGTCATCACTGTGAACTCGTATAATCCATAGCGTGAACTGAATGCCGTCTTCGGTATGTCCTCTTCCCTGATGCGGAGCTGGTAGTAACCGAATCGCAAATCTAGCTTAGATAACCAGAAGGTTCCCTGCAGCTGGTCAAATAGCTCATCTATCCGAGGAAGAGGATAGGTATTGCGGACCGTTAACCGGTTCAGTCCTGGTAATCTATGCATAGTCGCAATGACCCGTCCTTCTTCTTCACAAAGAGAACTGGCGCTCCCCACGGCGATGAACTGGGCCGCACAAATCCTGACTCGACTACCTCCTGAAGTTGAGTCCTGAACTCCGCTAACTCCCTGGGAGCCATCCTGTAGGATGCCCGGGACACCGGCCTCGCTCCCGGTACTAGCTGAATCCTGAAATCCAAGTCTCTGGCAGGTGGTAGCCTGGGCAATTTCTCCGGGAATACGTCGGAGAAATCCCGGATCACCGGAATATCTGAAATAGTCGTCTCTGCTCCCACCATCTCAAAGCAGATAAGGTAAACTTCCTCTCCCTGCTTGTGGGCCTTCACAGCCTGTACAGAAGATAACAATAGATGGCAGATAGGCTGAATACCTTCGATGATAACATGAGAGTCGCCATGCCTTAGCGTGATCCTACTGGACGGACAATCTATCTGAGCATGGTTCTGATGTAACCATGCCACACCCAAAATCAAGTCGAAGTCCTGCAGCTTCAGAATAGTTGTTGGCGCCTCAAATGCCTTGCTGCCAATGTCGGCCTCCATATCATAATGTGCAGTGGTCCGCAGCTCTGACCCATCGGGTAGACGCACCCTCATCTCTAGTCCAGGAAATCTCTCCACGCCTTCGAGTCCGTCTATGAAGGCCTCGGATACGAACGAGTGCGAAGCACCCGTGTCGAAGAGAGTATGAGCGGGCTTGCCGCTGATCATAACTATGCCTGAGGTTTATTTACGTTAAAATTAATTGTTACCCTATAGTTCCAGGTACTATATAATTGAAAACTCAAGAATTTTAATAATTAACCTTAAGTACCTGTGATAACCTCCTCGGGGTTCCTCTGCTCTGTGAGGTCCAAGGCGTATATCTGCTCCTGCTCGCGTCTCCTGCCGTGATATCCCCGGCCTCGGCCTCGTCCTCGGCCTCGGCCTCGGCCCTGCTATACTGGGGCCACTGGAGGTGGAGGAGGAGGAGGAGGATGGAATCGATGCGGGCAATCCGACCTAATGTGCCCGGGCTGACGGCATCCGTAACAAACTACTTGTCGGTGGCCACGGTCATCCTGTCTCCTTGGATCATGCATCTATAGAGGTGGGGGAGCCAATGATGGAGGAGGCCCCTGCTCCTGCCTGAAGTTGGGACGACGACGTCCCCCACCCTTCTTGTATCCGATAGTCCTGCCTCTCTGAGAGCCCCTGCTGCTCTCTCCTGATGTCGACCCATCAAATGGTCTCTTCCCTCTTCCTTGCACCATCAGCTGGTCAGCCTCCAGCTTCTTTGCCATCTCGATGATCTGCCTAGAGGTGCCATGAGAAATGAATAGCAAGGCCTGCCTCAAATCATCCCTGAGGCCCCGGTAGAACCTCTTGGCATACCTCCTATCATCGGTATCCTGAATCCCTGCGAACCTGGCCAAATGAGAGAACTCTCGCTGATACTCAATCACCGATCTAGTCCCCTGCCTGAGGTTCAAAAACCTCTCCTCCAAGGCATCTCTGTCCGTAGCAGAGACGAAGTGGTCCAGAAATACGTCGCTAAACTCCTCCCATGATATCTCTGACAGCTCCCAGTCCGCATATGTAGACTACCGCACTAATTTCCACCATATCTTCGCATGAGCCTCTAGTGCAGAGGTGGCTAGAGGTACTGCCTCGCCGACCGGGCAGCTGATGCCTGCTAAAATCTCGTGTATGGCCTCCAGCCATTCTTTCGTCTTTACCGCATCCTCTGTCTCACGGTACGTCGGTGGGGACAGGCTCTTGAAGGCACTCAGCCAGCTCGACCCCGGATTTGGCTGTGGAGCCGGGACTTGCTGGGATTTGAAGGCATCCAGAATCGCCGTCAAGGTCTGCTCCATCTCAGTATGTAGGAATGGAGTGGCAGCTGGAGGGGGAGGAGCCACATTTTGCGGCGCGGCGACCTGTGGAGGTTGCATAAAGGTAAGGTTAAAACAGAACTGGCCTAACTCATTGTACTTTATGGACCATTTTATGTGACTTTTACACATGGGCACACAACTGCTTACGCTGCATAGTTTGTCCGCAAACTAATGCTCGGGCGGGTGTAGTCCCGTGTTGTGGACTTCTTTGTCATATGATCGTTGTTCAAGTGATACCAGTTTGTAAGACCCCCCCCCCTCTCACCCTTACCAAGGAGGGCTACCGGGTCTTATGCCCAGAACCGCCTTCTTACAGTGGCACTAACGCACGGGTTAGTCGACACCGCAACATGCCGATCCTGCCGGCTAATACGATCATTTAAGCTATATGCCAATTTCAGAAGAAGAAGTTAAACAGAATATAAATCCACTAGTCCACAAGTCACATAGTACAAATCATATATATGAAATGAAAAGTACATCAGCATAGTCCACAAAAGAGTACAAAATGAAAGAGTAATAAGGGATTATGCCCAGTACATCAAATCAACTCTCTCTCTCTCTCTCTAATACAAGCGGAAGCTATACTAGTACATCAGAATTCCTCCCACCTGAGGACGCACAGTAGTGGTAGTATCCTGTTGTAGCGGTATCTGCTCCTCACATCCTGTTTCCTCGTCGTGCTGGTGCTCCATCTCCACGGGCTCCTAAAAATAATATGGTCACCGACCATTAGTCAAAAAGACTAAGTCATTTCCTCCGCATCTCGCCCCCCAGCTCCTAGGCACTGAGCGGGAGGACGAAGCGGGGGACAACAAGGGGTAGAAAAATTGGAAGCAGGTGACAGAAACTAACTAGCAGTTGTAATTAGTATTATTGTTCTACTCTAGCAGTTCTAAATATGGTACAAGTAAGTAAGAGCAGTACAGTAAAGGAAGTAAATAACAGCAGTAAGTGCAAGTAAATAAACTATTCTACCACTATACTACCATCACAAAATTACCCTAACTTATATAAATGCCCATACAAATATATAAGTTAGGATTTTTAGGAAATTTAACTTATCATATAAAAGAGCCCATACTAATTTATATCATAAGGATCTATGAAGCGTATGACCTAATATAAATGAATGTTATGATGCAAATTTTATGCACAGGCAAGTGCAACTCACTCACAACGACTCTGTGATCACAGACCTTTAGTTCCCACTTTTTGAGAGCTAGCATCACTCTCGGGTACCACAGCTGTGCCTACGGCAGCAGCGGAGCGGGCGTCTCCACTTCTAGGTCGGTATGCACACTACCAAGCCTTAGAACCCTCTCATACGCCTTTGTACCCGTCCAAGGTGCACTCTAGAGTCTCGCGTACGTACTTTGCTGACAACCCGTCAGTCTTGTTGGGTCGGATGTGCGTTATCGGGGATCGTCCTCCAGACCGCAGTGTAAAACAACCTACTGGCCCCTCTAACCCTCACAACCGCCTGATGCACCGTACTGTCATCGGTGTGACGAACGGCCAGTACCGCATGCCCCGCCACTATATTTATGCACATGCAAGTATTTCATTCCGAGCCTTCCGCTCGCAGGACCAAACCCGTCCTGAAACACTCAAACCCAACTCGGGTGAGAACGCACAATAGTGCCTTTATACCAATTCCCTCAAACCCTACACGGGTGAGCATATATCATGAAACTCTCCCACCCTACACGGGTGACCAGGTACAACAAATGTCTTAACCTATTAGACTACTGTTGTCTACGGGTTATTATACTTTGCGATTTAAGGTTAATCCCAGGACTGCCCAGGGTATACCCGTTGAAGGGCTCTCGGGGGCACTAGGAACTACGATGGGATTACGCCCAAAGTTCCCTTTCGCAAGGATATTTACTTTAATTGATGACTACCCATGTTTCACCCCAGCTCTCATTGTTGCTCTGGAACAACCCTAGTGACTTAAGATATTACGGGGAAACCGACGGTCTTCCGTCGACCTCCACTCCGGTTGCTACCTAAAGACTTGCACTTTTAATCCTGTCACTAAGACAATACTACCCACCAGGGTTTATTCATATTGCATTCCTTTATTTCTTCCGATAATCAATCCTCTGGTAATCCCCTAAAGTATGCCCTATTTATGTTATATGCAGACCATGTCCTATTATTACCCCAAAAATGGAATCTTCCAATCCTTAGGGCCTCTTGCCCTTAACTAATTATCCTAGGGTGGTATGGGCTAATGGAACTATCATATGGATTCTCATAATTTTCCTTGGTCAAATAATCCCTTAATTAAATCTTTTAATTTATTTCCTAGGTCTCTTTACACATGAAGTAGTATAATTTAAAATCCACAGACCTAGGTAATTTTTCCTGAGTTGTATATTGATAAAATATTTCTATCAACAGGGTTTCATAATTTTCCTTTGATTATTTATACCAATTCCCTATTTAATACCAAATCTATAGCCAAGTATGTGCCAGTGTCGCAGAGGATTGCGATGGAAAATGAATTTCTCCGTTTGGTGCAGGGTGAGCGAGAGATTGATACTTACCTGCATGAGTTTATGAGATTGGGGAGATATGCGGGATCGAACTTTGCGGAGGAAGCACGAAAGACAAATCGGTTTTATGAAGGCTTGCGGGATGAATTGAGGTTGGCACTTCCGAGTTCAGTGAGCCAAGTCTTCCATGCATTAGTCGATACAGCTCGTGCATTGGAGAAGGAGATGAAGCGAGTACAAGCGAATAAGCGACTGGCAGTAAAAAAGTCAGAGTTTAAAGTGTCGCAGTTGGATCAATTGGAGTTTCGATGACAAGAGAAGAAAAGATTTAGGCCGGCGGAATCAGCTCCGTCGACTGTTTATTAGGGGGCGACTTATGGGTCAGGACGTGTGGATACACGTATTGGCGAAATTCAGCCTTGGGTGTTTAATTTGTCTCTAAATCGCGAATTTCAAAATCGGGAGGCTGAGCGGAGATGAATCATGAAATAGCTCCTTTGGATGCTATGACTGGATCGTACCTTGATGGATTGTCCATGGTGGTGTATGTCAACTATGTTTATATCTATAATTGTGATGAATAACAGCTGGTGGACATCTTGCTAAAAACTTGGTGCACTTGTGATTGTGAGGCGATAAATCAATTATGTTGTTTTGTTTTGAGGTCTTCTGTGGCTGCATGTGCACAAGTGGAAGATAGGGATGTTTGTTTGTGTTGTATGTTTGTTAGTTTGTGCAGAGGCTTGGGGTGTAAGCTTTGATGATGTTGTGGCTGATTGGAGTCAAATTTCGAGGACGAAATTATTTGAACGGGGGGGGGGGGGGAGGATTGTAACACCCCGATGTCAAGCGGATCAATTTGAGCAAAATCGGGTTCAGGCATGGGTGACACGGCCTGGGACACGGGCGTGTCCCAGGGCGTGTCAGGCCTGGGTAGTGTCGAGTCGTGAAGTCGACGAAATTTGGAGTCGACACAGCGGATACGGCCTGCGACACGGGCGTGTCGCAGGGCGTGTCGGGGCCGTGTCGACGATCGGCCTTGATGTCGACGAATTTTGCTCGACGATCGTCGAGTGTCGAGTGTCGAGTGAGGACACGGCCTTTGACACGGGCGTGTCACAGGGCGTGTCAGTGGTCGTCGAACTCAACTCGACGTTTCGAGCTAGGGCGTGTTTGCGGGACACGGGTGTGTCCAGATGCACACGGCCAGGAACACGGGCGTGTGCCAGGCCGTGTGAAGTCTCGGGTTGTTTTGGGATTATTTTCGTTGAGGCACACGGCCTTAGACACGGGCGCGTCTGAGGGCGTGTCGGGAACACGGCACGTGACACGGGCGTGTCACACGGCCGTGTATGGGCTGGATTGAGTCGGTTGTCTGCCGCTTAGAGGGACACGGCCTGTGACACGGGCGTGTCACAGGGCGTGTCAGGCCGTGTTCAAGCTTTTCTAGCCAAATCTGAGTCGTTTGTTTCCCTCTTCCTAGATCCAATGGCTGGACTCTGTCCAGGTCATGTGAAGGCCGAGAAAAAAGGGGTTTTAACTCCTCTTTTCTTCTTCTTCTTCTTCTTCATTTATTTTAAGAAAGGGAGGAAGAAAGGCTAAGGAAAGAGGGAAGGGAGGAGTCTACCAGCTGCTGTAGGAGCTGCGGAGTGCGGAGCGAAGATCCGAGAGCGGATTCGTGAAGGTGAAGCCGAGGCGGTGAGTTCCATCCGGCTACTTCATGGCGCTGAAGCGGTCTTCAAGGGTAACGATCTCCTTCTTGGACATCGAAGTCCTTCCTTTATGCATGTGCTTGGAATCCTCCACCAAGAGGTGGATCTCTGATAAGTGATTCCTTTGTTGAGTCTGCATCTAGAGCCGGAAATATGGAGTACGGCATAGGCATGCTGTGTGAAGCCTATCTGGATCGGACATGATCAGATTTTATATTTTGGATCATGGTGGTGCTTGGGATTAGCGTCTCAGACTCATGGAGTTTGAATACAATAATAGTTATCAAGAGAGTCTGCAGATGGCCCTGTTTGAGGCCTTATATGAGAGGCGTTGTATAACTCCTTTGTTTTGGGCTGAAGTTGGTGAGAGACCGTTGTTAGGTCCGGAAGCCCTTGAGGAGATGAATTGTGTTGTGACTCATATTCGGAAAAAGCTCTGAGTGGCTCAAGAGCGCTATGAGAAGTATGCTAATCAACGAAGGGTTGATCTGGAGTTTGTCGTTGGAGACTTAGTTTTTCTGAAGGTTTCTCCGATGTCTGGCGTTAAAAGGTTTGGAAGGAACCACAAGTTAGACCCCCGGTATGTGGGACCTTTACAGATTCTTGAGCACATCGGAGTGTCAGCTTATAGGCTGGATTTGACTGCGACCTTCCCTGGTGTCCATGATGTGTTCCATGTGAGACAGTTGCAGAATTGTGTTCGTAATGATTGTCAAGTCCTCGACTCGATGCCCCAGATTCAGCCCAACCTTACGTATGTGGAAGAACCTGTTCGTATTCTGGATTCTTAAGAGCGTATGTTACGGAGAAAGACCATCCCTATGGTCAAGATTCTTTGGAGAAATCAAGGTGTCGAGAGCGTGACGTGGGAATTAGAATTGACGATGAGGGAATCTCACCCGCACCTCTTCTCTTAGTTTCGGGTATGTCATTATAATTTAAGTAATGTTTGATTTTATCGTTTTGGTTTGGTTTTAGAGTTATGTTAAGTTTCGGGACGAAACTTCTTTTTAGGGGGAGTGACTGTAATGCCCCCGGTTTTTCGATGATTTTATTTGAATGGGCATCGTCATATTTATGACGTCGTGCCGTTACATTTAACGTCGAGTTGACGGAGCAATGTTGTTAAGGCATTTTCATGTCTGTGCGATCGAGTCGGCCGAATTCTTGTTGTAATTTGAAAATTTTGCTTTTGGGATTTAAGTTAAGTAATTTTGGACCTGCTCGTCAAGTTTCGTCGCAATCCGAGCATTTTTGGAGTCTCGGCGCGCGATTGAAGTTTTGGATTGTTTATGTTCGCCGTATACTTTGAAGATTAATATCTCGGGAATGGCTCGTCAGATTTTGGTTTTGACTTCGCCGTTGTGTTCGTAGCATCAGTATTCGCCTATGGCGTGTGTTTCGTTTAATTCGACGCCCGTTTGAGCCTCCGTTTTGATCTCGTATTTCCTTGTTCAAAAATATATAAATATGATTATTTTAATATTATGTTACTATTCAAAAGTGTACTTTACTATTCATATATATAATTTAATTCTTTGGAAATATATGTAAAAAACACTGTTCACGCAAAAATTTCTTGAGGTACACGAGTGATTTTATTGACCTACTCGAGTGAATTTCTTCAGGTACACGAGTGATTTTATTGACCTACTCGAGTGAATTTCTTCAGGTACGCGAGTGATTTTATTGACCTACTCGAGTGAATTTCTTCAAGTACACGAGTGATTTTATTGACCTACTTGAATGAATTTCTTCAGGTACACGAGTGATTTTATTGGCCTACTCGAGTGATTTTATTGATCTACTCGAGTGATTTTATGGACCTACTCGAGTGACTATTTTCCTACTCGAGTTGTTCTGTTCAGTCAGCGTTCGGGTGCTATTTTCAGGGTCAAAATGATGTTGTTTGGAAAAATGGTCAACATAAAATTTGTTCATCGCGATGAGATCTACACCGTGCATGTTGGACACTTTTCGATTTGATGTCATCTGTTGAATTCTGTGAAGTGAAAGTGGGTGAATGGAAGGCTTGGGAAACCTATCCGCGCGGACTACGCGGACTGGGTTGGCGGACTGCTAGGTCGGCAGGGATGTTGCAGGCGGTTTGCTCTGTGGCGGCCTGGGCGGTCTGTTCGCGCGGACTACGCGGACAGCAGCGGCGGTCTGACAGGCCAGTGTATGCTCAGCAGGCGGTTTACTCCCAGGAAGTAACCGGGCGGATAGGAATGTTATCCGCGGAGTCCGACAAGAAGCGGACTGAAGAACTGGAGCTCGGCAGACCGGTTTGGCAGTTGCCTTGGTCTTGCTCTAGTGAAGCGGCAAGTGGAAGCCGCGGAGACCGCCGGTCAGCGCGGACAGGAACTGGAGGTCGCCCGGTATGGCGGGCTAGATCCAGTGTCCGCCTGTAAGTGCGGACTGGCCCTTGCAGCCAGTGGGCTGGACTTTGTGGGAATTGAACCAAGTCCAGGAGGCTCAGTCCGGGGAGATCGCGCAGTGGAGCACGGGCTGGTTTCTCAGTCCGCCAAGCTTAGTAGAAGTGCTGTTGCCTTGTGTGCTAGCTTGGGGATATGCGGACTGGAGGATTGCTTGTGCAGGAGCGTGCGGACTGGAGCTAGAGTCCGCTGAGTCCGGTTGAGCCTTGTGATGAGGTTATGGACTCAGGGAAGCGGACTGGAGTTCGCTGTGTACGCGGACTGGATCGGCGTGTCCTCTGAGTCCGGCAATGCCTTGGTGATTAGGCAATGGACTTGGGATATGCGGACGGAAGCCGGGTGTCCGCTGAGTCCGGCAGGTGCCTTGATGGCGAGGCTGCGGGCTCGGGTTTTGCGGGCTGATGCCTTGTCCGCAGAATGGCGGACACGGCTGTTGTGGAGTCCGGCTGTGGTGGTCCTGGCTTGGTCTCTGGCGGCAAGGCGGGCTGGATATTGGAGTCCGGCCTTGGAGAAGCTGGAGCGGACTGGCTATCTGCACAGGAGCGGCGAACTGGAAGGTGTGTCCGCGGGCTGAGCGGACACACTTGTTCTAGCTGCGGGTTGTGGCGGTGATCTTATCGGCTAGGGCGGTGACCATACTCATCGTCGTGCCTATAAATAGGACCCATGTCACATCAGGAAAGAGACCTAGACCGAAGTAAGTGAACAGTAATTGAGCTCGCGTAAGTTGCTGCGGTCTGGACTTTGTGTCCGCGCGGATAGAGAGTTGACCCGGTTGTGCTGTGCAGGTTGTGCGGATAGCGCTGGAAAGCCAGGACTTGGCTCTGATTGCGGTCAGGGACAGTGCGGACTCTGCGGTTAAGCAACAGGCGGTAAACAGCAGGTCGCGGATAGCGACCAGGCGGTCTTCTCTTTGGCGACTTGGTTCGGGGTTCAGGAAGTCGCCTGCTTCAGGCGGACTGTTCCATTCGGTGACGCAGCTTGTGCGGTCTGGCGGCGTGCAGACCGGCGGTGAAGAGCTAAGCATTGGAGTAAGGGTGAGTCCGCGCGGCTTGGGTTGCGGTCTGGTGACCTGGCGGACTGGGCGGACTCCACAGCAGTAGGTCGGCGGCTTGTTGATTGAGTCCGCGCGGCTTGTTTTTTGTTCTTGTCTTTGTAACTGTCTCTGCTCTCCCGGTGTTGAGTTTTGGTGAAGCATGTCTCGCCATGTATGTCTCGCCTTGTAAAGAAGTTTGCTCTTGATCAATAAAGAAGCTTGTGCTGCATGTGTTGCTGGTTGTTACTGCTTTATTGAGATAACCCCTGCTAACTCCACGATCCGGGAAGACTTTCAACATTATAAGTGGGCGTATTCTCCTTCGGTTTGTTGAGTTTTCAACAGGGTATCCAAGGGGGCGTCTGTGGTTTGTTGAATTTTAACATGGTATCAGAGGGAGGTTGTTGGAGTGGTCAAGCAGTGCTCAATGGAAGTAGTTGCTCTTCTGAAGAGGAAACCAGTGGTAGAACCATGGCAGTGGAGGATGCAAGTTGTCTTTGTATTGATCTCCTTACAGAGGCGAACTGTGAACAGTGGAAGTCCTGTATGAAGAGCTTTCTTCTTGGCGAGGACCTTTGGGAGGTTGTATGCGAAGCAGGAAGACAAGAGGATACTGCTGGCAATGCTGAGGCGATGAGAGCTTGGAAGGAGGCAAATGCGAAAGCGGAGTCTATTCTCAAGCAGGTGATCTCATCGGAGCTCTTGGACCACATCAGTGGATGTCGATCAGCTGCGGAGGTTTGGACTTCCCTTGTTGGGTTGTTCAGGAAGGAGGTGAAGGTTGCTGCGGATAATGGTCCCTCTACTTCATATCAGGAAGAAAGGAGTGTTTCTCCTAGGCGTGATAGGAAGAGGAAGGAAGGACCACGGTGCTATAAATGCAAGCAGCAAGGTCATCTTCGGAAGGAGTGCAAGGTTACCTTGCTCTCGGCGAACGTTGCTCAGGTAGGGAGGAAGGAGAAAAACGTAGTTGGGACTTCAACTAGTTCTGGATCTGATCGGCTGGATGCCAAGGATAGTGCTGCTATCTGGCATGAAAGACTGGGGCATGTAGGGATGGACAAGCTGAAAGCAATGGCGGAAAGAAGACTCGTAAGAGGCTTGCCTAGATTGTCATCCTATGGCGATGGTCGGGGGTGTGCGGGATGTCAGGAAAGTGGAGCCTATCGCTTCATGGTTGACAAAGCACAATCCAGGAGTAATGCACCATTGGCGGTTGTCCATTGTGCTCTGGTGGGACCGACCGTCACGACCAGTCTTGGAGGCAGCAGGTTCATGCTGATATTGGTTGATGACTATTCTGGGTATACTTGGGTATACTTTATGAAGAAGAAGTCCAACATGGTACGCTTGTTTGTGGAGTTCAAGAAGCTTGTCGAAGGCCAGATTGGCCGGAGGATCAAGGTGTTGAGGACAAGTTTCGGTGGTGAGTTTGCCTCAACCGAGTTCTCACGCTTTTGCAGGAAGCAAGGGATCCGGATGGAGCCTTCTTGTGGACATACTTCACAACAGGGTAGTGTTGCAGCTCAGATGATCCGTTGGTTAACGGAGACCTGCAAGTGTTGGCTTCAGAGTAAAGGCGTTCCGAAGGCTCTTTGGGCGGAGGGAATAGCCTGTGTTGCTCATGTCATCAACCGGATGCCTCTTAGTCCGATCATAATGAAGACTCCTTATGGGCTAATGTTCGGAGTGAAGCCCTCAGTAAAGCACCTTCGGGTGTTTGGATCTACCTGCTATATACACACTCCAGGTGCTCTCAAGACAAAGCTAGTCTTTGTTGGGTATGATGAACAGAGAAGAAGATGGAGGTGTATGGATCCTGCGACGAAGAAACTCATAGTGTCGAGAGACATTGTTTTTGATGAGTTGATTCCGTATTCGGGTAGCTCTTATGTGGAGCTAGAGATAAGCAGGTCAGATGGTGGGCTGAAGGAGGCTGTTGCTAAGGAAGTGGAGTTGCCTGAGTCACCAGGTGCTCCAGGTTGTTCTAGCTCCGGGGCAAAGGCGTCAGAGTCAGGAAGAAGGGGGAGCGATGCTCCAGGACCTTCTGGCTCGAAGGCAGAGGCTTCCGGTTCAGGAAGCAAGGGGAGCGATGTTCCAGGCAGTTCTTGTTCAAGAGGGGAGTCTTCTGGTTCAGGTAGCAGGGGGAGCGTTGCTCCAGATGCTTTTGGTTCCAGTAGGGAGGCGTCTTGTTTAGGGAGCAAAGGGAGCATTGTTCCGGGTTTGCCTGGGAACGGAGCTGGTTCACAAGCAGCGGAGGTGGTTAGCCATGATCAGGTTCTTCGGAGATCGAAGAGGATCAGTAAGCCACCAGCTCGATATTGTGAAGGGAACACGGTGGACTTGGTCCCGTGTTTCCTTGTTAGCCCTCAGGTCGAGCAAGTTACTTCTGGCTGTGATGACCCCACTAGAATCAAGGAGGTGGTTGACACCAAGTCTGAAGAGGTGACTTCTCTCAGAGGTAACGAGGCTTGGACTTCAGTGTCCAAGGAAGTTGGTGATACTCCTGTGATGCAAGAGTGGAGGTTGAAGCTGAAGAAGGCAAAGGGAAGCATGGCTCCTTTTGGGAGATGCTGGAGGGCTCCCTCATGGTCCATGATATGCGGGGCGAGGACTATGTCTTGGACATCTCTTCGTAGATGCTATCGGAAGGACCAGGTGCAAGGTTACGGGAGCTGCTGGAGTTATTCACCACTTCTCACTTCAAGGGGGAGTGTTGAATTCTGTGAAGTGAAAGTGGGTGAATGGAAGGCTTGGGAAACCTATCCGCGCGGACTACGCGGACTGGGTTGGCGGACTGCTAGGTCGGCAGGGATGTTGCAGGCGGTTTGCTCTGTGGCGGCCTGGGCGGTCTGTTCGCGCGGACTACGCGGACAGCAGCGGTGGTCTGATAGGCCAGTGTATGCTCAGCAGGCGGTTTACTCGCAGGAAGTAACCGGGCGGATAGGAATGTTATCCGCGGAGTCCGGCAAGAAGCGGACTGAAGAACTGGAGCTCGGCAGACCGGTTTGGCAGTTGCCTTGGTCTTGCTCTAGTGAAGCGGCAAGTGGAAGCCGCGGAGACCGCCGGTCAGCGCGGACAGGAACTGGAGGTCGCCCGGTATGGCGGGCTAGATCCAGTGTCCGCCTGTAAGTGCGGACTGGCCCGTGCAGCCAGTGGGCTGGACTTGGTGGGAATTGAGCCAAGTCCAGGAGGCTTAGTCCGGGGAGATCGCGCAGTGGAGCACGGGCTGGTTTCTAAGTCCGCCAAGCTTAGTAGAAGTGCTGTTGCCTTGTGTGCTAGCTTGGGGATATGCGGACTGGAGGATTGCTTGTGCAGGAGCGTGCGGACTGGAGCCAGAGTCCGCTGAGTCCGGTTGAGCCTTGTGATGAGGTTATGGACTCAGGGAAGCGGACTGGAGTTCGCTGTGTATGCGGACTGGATCGGCGTGTCCGCTGAGTCCGGCAATGCCTTAGTTATTAGGCAATGGACTTGGGATATGCGGACGGAAGCCGGGTGTCCGCTGAGTCCGGCAGGTGCCTTGATGGCGAGGCTGCGGGCTCGGGTTTTGCGGGCTGATGCCTTGTCCGCAGAATGGCGGACACGGCTGTTGTGGAGTCCGGCTGTGGTGGTCCTGGCTTGGTCTCTGGCGGCAAGGCGGGCTGGATATTGGAGTCCGGCCTTGGAGAAGCTGGAGCGGACTGGCTATCTGCACAGGAGCGGCGAACTGGAAGGTGTGTCCGCGGGCTGAGCGGACACACTTGTTCTAGCTGCGGGTTGTGGCGGTGATCCTATCGGCTAGGGCGGTGACCATACTCATCGTCGTGCCTATAAATAGGACCCATGTCACATCAGGAAAGAGACCTAGACCGAAGTAAGTGAACAGTAATTGAGCTCGCGTAAGTTGCTGCGGTCTGGACTTTGTGTCCGCGCGGATAGAGAGTTGACCCGGTTGTGCTGTGCAGGTTGTGCGGATAGCGCTGGAAAGCCAGGACTTGGCTCTGATTGCGGTCAGGGACAGTGCGGACTCTGCGGTTAAGCAACAGGCGGTAAACAGCAGGTCGCGGATAGCGACCAGGCGGTCTTCTCTTTGGCGACTTGGTTCGGGGTTCAGGAAGTCGCCTGCTTCAGGCGGACTGTTCCATTCGGTGACGCAGCTTGTGCGGTCTGGCGGCGTGCAGACCGGCGGTGAAGAGCTAAGCATTGGAGTAAGGGTGAGTCCGCGCGGCTTGGGTTGCGGTCTGGCGACCTGGCGGACTGGGCGGACTCCACAGCAGTAGGTCGGCGGCTTGTTGATTGAGTCCGCGCGGCTTGTTTTTTGTTCTTGTCTTTGTAACTGTCTCTGCTCTCCCGGTGTTGGGTTTTGGTGAAGCATGTCTCGCCATGTATGTCTCGCCTTGTAAAGAAGTTTGCTCTTGATCAATAAAGAAGCTTGTGCTGCATGTGTTGCTGGTTGTTACTGCTTTATTGAGATAACCCCTGCTAACTCCACGATCCGGGAAGACTTTCAACATTATAAGTGGGTGTATTCTCCTTCGGTTTGTTGAGTTTTCAACAGAGTATCCAAGGGGGCGTCTGCGGTTTGTTGAATTTTAACACCATCTTAGACCTCTATTATCGATTTTCACAAAACTGCTCATAGATAGCCCGTTCGACTGATTCACTTGAGTTTTATGCCTTCTATCTCGAGTAGACCTGATCTACTCGAGTTCTATGGCTTTTATCTCGAGTCCCTATGACTATATTGAGTTCCCCAAGCCTCCAACGCGAGTCTCCATCTCGAGTAAGCCCCTCCAACTCGAGTAAAGCCCTCCATCTCGAGTAAACCAATTTCCTCTCAAATAGCATGTACAGTCTGAGTTCAGGCACCATTTTGAGGGTCAAAACGGTGTCATACGACAACATGGTCAACATGAAATTTGTTTTTCTCAACGATATTTACAACTTTTATGTTGGATACTTTTCTATTTTGAGTCATCCTATACCTCTAGTTTGGATTCCCGCGAAACCGCTCGAAATAGCACGTTTTTGACGAAACCTTTTATAAACATTATATATATATATATATATATATATATATATATATATATATATATATATATATATATATATATATATATATATATATATATATATTCTTAGACTTAGGTTTTAGACTCGAACTTCATCTTCTCTGATATTTTTCTCCCGAACCAGAGCAACGAGCGAGAGAGAGAGAGAGAGTTTCCTTGTCGTGAATCTTCCGGTGGCCGCCGACGGTACTCCGGTGCTCGAAATCTTCAACCGAACATAGATCCGGAAAGCTCTCGCCGAGAGCTACGCCATCGTGGTAATATCTTCCCTGTTTCTTGAGATTTAGCGTTAGGGTTTTTCGGCCCTAACCTCTATTTCGTCCATTTTGTCTAGATTTCAACTCCTCCCGCATCCTTTTGCCCCGATCTACGACGTGGAGTGATTCAGAGGACTTTTCCGGTAAAACCAAGGCACGTGGTGGTTTCCCCTCATTTCTCCTTGTCTGATTTGATGGTAACGGCTATGTTTTCATATTACTTAAATTTTTCTACAGTTGTTCTTCCAAATTATTATAATGATTAACCTTCTCAGTGATCACATGATGTTGTAACGTGTTGTCATGGTGAACTCGATTTTGTCTGGATATGTTTGATCGTTATTGAAGTGTCTTATTGATGGCTTTAAATGCCTTAGATTTCGTTATTGCACGGATTAGAGTTATCTAGGATTGTAAATCGTTCCTAAGGGTTGATCAACCGTGTCTTGAAACTATAAGTTTCAAGTAGATTCTGACGAGCCAAATCTCGAGATATGTGTGTTGTGGTTTCTTTGGGTTTCTTAATTGTGGGAGTTAGTGGAAGAAACCAACTCCGCAATGTTTGATGCCTTTATTAGTACCTTGTGGAAGTCTACCAGGTTTTTGGGGCGTCTATGGTGTATGGTAGAGAGTATGAGACTCCCTCGCAGTTAGATGGATTTTATATTCGTGAGGGTGTGTCCACGAGTGACCACCTCGCCCGTGTTTTTGGGTAGAGTCGACCACAGGTGCCTAATAAAGGTTTTGTATTTCTTCCTTATGAATTTTTTTCATGTAGTCACCTTATGGCCTCGTGCGTCCGGTGTACTCTTGTTGAACGTGACAAATCACGTAAGAGTTCTTTTTTCCTGTTGATGCTCCGTTTCTTTTTGTACTCTACTTCAGTGCTTTTGGTTTTGTGTTGGTACCCCTTTTGATATTTGTTTATTTTGGCTTATTAATTTTCTGTCACGATTTGTACTTTCTTGCTGAGGTGTTCTGTCTTTGAAATGCCTCAGGTTCAGAGCAGTAGTAGATAGCAGAGCTAGTTTTGGAGTTTCTGGGCGGCAGTGTTGGCCGTGGTTGTTACCTCATCTTAGCGAGGTAGTTTGTGGTTTATTTAGTTACTCATTCAGAATTAATTTTCTGTCAGTGGGTTTGTGTCAGTTTGTTGGCGCCCACAAAATTGTTACTTTTAGCTACTTGCTAGCTGCTTATTTCTCTATATGTGGATGTGGATTACTTGCTCTCTGTGAGGATTTATGCTAGGAATGCATGTTAGGTATTTTTAAGAATAAAATCTACTACTATTACTTCATGCACTGTATCATTTAAAAACTCTAATTTGTTATATTTAGCGACCGTAAAAGCCGTCCTTACTACTATTATAAATTTAGAGTCTTGCACAACATGAGTCATCCTTGGGGACGTTTATACTCATGTAGGATGTTGGAGTCAATCTAAATAAGCATTTTTCCGCAGCGTATAATTATATTTTGATTCGTGGACTAGATGAGCCACTAAGCAGAGGGATACAACTAACTAGTGCACTTAAACTGACTTTTCCCTTAAAATAACTTAAAGAATCTTTCTTCATGAATATGTAGGTGTTTGCCAGAGCGTCCGCAGTTATCCCCTGCTGACGTGGCATCATGACTCACATTTTCCCTTACTCTGATACGTTATTTTATACGGTGAAAATGCGGGTTGTGACAACCAGCAAGTTCAGAGGAAACCTCTGAGGAAGAAGAAGCAGTAAAGGGTCAACTCTTGCAGCAGTTATTACACAGTTCAAGCCAAGCTTTCCTGAAGACATTTTATTAACTATGTAGAAGAAGTCTGGACTGAGTTAACTTAGGACAGAAGTAGATAGGCTCAGAGAAATATCTCTAGAGCCAAACCAACTCAACAACTCACTCTTCACCTTGTAAGATCTTTTTAGATCTGAGTTGTAAGCCTGAATTTATAAAGGCTAAGTGTAGGATCCAATTGTGGATCTGAGTGGTGGGGTTGTTTAGGCTGATAATAGGATCTAGGTGCAGATCTTAGTGGTAGGATCCAAGTGTGGATCTAAAGTAAGATTCTGTTGAGAATCAGAATGTTGGGATTTGGCCTGAGTTGTAGGATCCAAGTGTGGATTTGAGGAATGTGATCATTTGATCACCGAGCTGTAGAGATTTTGAGCCTGAGATTGTACGAGTCATTCTCTTTGAGGTAGGATCCTTTGTGGATCTGAGGTAGGGATGTCCTCCCAGCCTGAGTGGTAGGGCCTTTGGCCTGAGGTAGGTGATCAGATGATCACTGAGTTGTATGTCTTGGAGGAGACTGAGAGATCCGGAGGGATCTGAGGTGTAAGCTCTTAGGAGCTGAGATTGGAGAAGTGTCTTGTCTAACTAGAAGTTGGAAATGTGGGAGGGAAAGTGGACGTACCCATAATTTGTTGAACCACTAAAAATTTACAGTGTTGTCTGTGTGTGCTTTTTTTGTGTTTTTTGTTGCAAGTTATTTAGTTCTTGAAAGCAAAAATATACTAACTCACCAAACAATTAAAGAAGGAAATTAAAAGGAAGTCACAAGAGACAAATAACCTATTCACCCCCCAGGTGATTTAGCTATACTTGAAACAAAGGCTTTCATCGAGGAAGACGAAGTTCAGCCGTAACTTTGTGAAAAGAAAAAACCCTAAAAGTTAAGTTCTTCCTTCTAAAGTTGTCCCTTTTATCTTCCGCCGATTAACAGCTCCAAGAAGCAGTGGGAACCACCTACAATTGATAGCTGCAACTTGCTTTAACAGAAGAAGACTTATAGTAGAGCGCTAGCGCTATTTGTCGTGTTCTGTACTTTCCCGTAACTAATTTAAACTTGGTTGACTTTGTTGACTTTTGCTGACGTCAACATCTATGGACTTAGTAGAATTCAAGCACAATTATATAGGTGTTGAGTGAACAAGCTTCACTCAACTCCAAGATACTTAGATAGATTTTATGTCAGTAGGCATCGAGTGGGTAAGCTTGACTCAACGCCAAAACACTTAGACAGGTTTTATGTCACTAGGCGTTGAGTGAGTAAGCTTGACTTAATGCCAAAATACTTGGACAAAATTTCTATCACTAGGCATTGAGTGAGTAAGCTTGACTCAATGCCAAAACACTTAGATAGATCTTCTGTCACTAGGCATTGTAGGCATTGAGTGAGTAAGTTTGGCTCAACGCCAAAACACTTAGACAGATTTTCTGTCACTGGGCATTGAGTAAGTAAGCTTGACTCAACCCAAAACACTTAGACATATTTTCTATCACTAGGCGTTGAGTGAGTAAGTTTGACTCAAGGCCAAAACACTTAGACAAATTTTCTGTTCATTATTTCCATGAGCTTTGAGTGAACACGACGCTTTCTTTTTTGGCGTTGAGTGAGCCTTAATTACTCTACCCCATCTAGACTTTCGTAGTCTTAACTGCTTAGGCGTCGAGTGAGCCTTCATCACTTGATGCTTCTGAACTTGACCAGATTTCATTACTGTCAAAGGCAAAGATTTTACATCACACAACACCTTCTTGGTATCTGGCGTTGAGTTAGCTTGCTTCACGTAATTCTTGTGGACTTAGTCGAATATTCAACACGCCAATATTGAGGCTTTGACCGATTCAACTATACTCGATGATTCTTGATATATGGCATTGAGTGAACTGCCATCACTCAACGCCCATGAAATTAGCCACAAAATTTACATTACAGACTACATCGCTTTGACTGTCCACAACTAACTCAGTGTTGTTTGGCATCTGACATTGAGTGAACTGGCTTCACTCAACACCAGTGGACTTATGCGATTTTCAGCCTATCCAGCATCCTCCCTTGCATCTGGCGTTGAGTGAACTGACTTCAATCAATGCCTGTGGGCCTAAACAAATTTCTATCTCTCTACATCTCTACTATGTGACCACTTGTAACACCACTTGGAATACCTATCCTATCAATGCTACAAGGACTAACGTGCATGCATGAACTTGAACATATATAAAATAAAATAATGTGTATATCATTGACATGTTTGACTTCTACAAATTTGGGACATTATGGGCAATTGACCTAATAATCTCCCCCTATTTGAAGAAGACAAACCCCTCAATCAAAATCCTGAGTCAATGACATACATTAACATATGCAACAATAAAACATTAAATAGAAAGACTTATAACAATATAAAAAGTTATAATTTACCATCCTTTCCTTGCATGCAGGGTGATCATCATCACACGCTACTCCCCCTAAATTATTGTTACCTGTCCTTGATCATTTCCTTCTCATTTCCTCCCCCCCCCCTTTTGACTTCTATAAATAGTCAGGGAGGTGTGCTACTCCTTCTCTATATAAAATTGAATCTATCTCTACAAGTGCTGGAGTTGCTCCCCCTCAACTGAAGCACCCTCTATCATACTTCCTAGTAGACCCTATAGTCTTTACCAGTCTGGATAACACTTGAACCATTTGAAAAATATGAGACCACTGAAGGTATACCACTTGAAAAATCTTTATCCCACTAAAGGACTTTTCCACCTGTAAGAAATAGTACAATCTGCAACAAAGAAATAACATGAGGAGCAACTGAAGATATACCAGGTTCAACATTCCCAACTCAAACTTGAAGGTATTGAACTTTGCTTCATCTAGTGGATTAGTGAAGATGTCAGCCACTTGCTTGTCTATAGGGACAAACTCAAGGTTGATATCTTCACATTCTACATGCTCACTAATGAAATGATATCTTATCTCAATATGTTTAGTCCTGCTATGTGAGACATGATTCCTAGCAATTGAGATGATACTAGTAGAATCACAATATAAGGGACTTCTACTTATCTGGAGTTTATAATCCTGCAGCTGATGCTGGATCCAAAGCAACTGAGCACAGCAGCTACCTGCTGAGATGTACTCTGACTCTGTAGTTGAGATTGCAACACTGGTTTGCTTCTTGCTGCTCTAAGATACTAGTCTTCCTCCCAAGAACTGATAGGTGCGAGAAGTGCTCTTCCTGTGCTCTTTGCAACCTGCAAAATCTGCATCTAAATAGCCTGTTAGTTAAAACTTCCCATTTTTAGGGTACCATAGGCCAAGATCTGGTGTGCCCTTAAGATACCTCAAAATCCTTTTTGCAGCAGAGTAGTGAGGTTCTTTAGGGCTAGCCTGATACCTAGCACAAACACATGTAACATACATGATGTCTGACCTACTTGCAATAAGATATAGAAGGGAGTCAATTATCCCTTTATATAAAGTTTCATCAGCAAGTTTCCCTGCCTCATCTTTTCCTATAGGCATACTTGACCCCATTGGAGTTTTCATGGTGGAGGAATTCTCCATACCATACTTTTTGATTAACTCCCTGTGTAACGCCCCGAAAATCATTATCGAGCTGGTCGCGTCTAAAAGTAATTTTGGTGCCTCTATAGGGGTACACGGCCTAGGACACGGGCGTGTCCAAGGCCGTGTCTGGTGTGGTGTTTTAGCTGTTTGTATCCCGAGAAGGACACGACAAGAAACACGGTAGAATGACACGGGCGTGTCATTTGACACGGGCGTGTGCCTACCCGTGTCAGTACCCATGTTCCCTAAAGTCGCGACGGTTGGCGTGAGGGTTATTCGTGACACGCCTCCGGTCACGGGCGTGTCCAGGACCCGACACGGGTATGTCAGGTTGAGACACGGGCGTGTGTTGCCCGTGTAGTTTTTCTGCGTTCGACGATCGTGCTAGGATCGAGGCACACGACCTGGGACACGGCCGTGTGCGAGGCCGTGTCCGGCCCAAGTTTGAGGATTTCTATACAGATCTGAGCCGTTCGTTTTCTTTAAGTAAGATCTGACAGCCCAGGCGTGTTCTTGCTCTATTAAGGCCGGGAATGGTGGTTTAACTCCTCATTTCTCCCTTAAGCTTTCTCTTTCCAAGGAGTTAGAGCAAGGAGGAAGAAGGAGGAGGATTCCGGCCGCCGGCGGGGCATCAGAGCACCGTTTAGAGAAGCGAGAGCGGATCCGTGGAGGAAATCCCGTTGCGAAGACTTTTATCCATGTAGTTTTCCATGGCACAAAAGAGTACTACAAGGGTAACGATTCTCTACTTGAGCATGTGAAACTCTCTTCCTTTTTGCATAGGGAAACCCGCTCCTGCGAGTGTGCGGCGAGTGTGCGGTGTTCCTTGGGGTTGACGGGAATTGTCCCCCTTGTGTATATAGAGTCCGGAATCAAAATACGGGCATAAGAATTGTGTGTGAAGCCTACCCGGACATGTTGGTCTGGATCGGTAATGTTGCATTTGTTATGGTTTGCCGGAGAAGACTCTGTTCTTTGGGGTTTCGGGTTTCTACGTGGTAGATTACAGTAGGGATCCTTGGGGATTATCTCCAAGGCACACCCAGAAAACTGAGCGGAATCGTTGTTCTGCTAACTTGGCGGTCTGGGAACCGGCCTTGAACATAACTAGGTTATGTGATTGTTTGGAAATGGCAGGATCCGAGAGAATCTTGGCTCGTGCGTACGTCTTAAGGTGTACTATGCGTTGTGAGCAACGGGCCAGTGGAATTGGACCTGGGCTATGTGGTTCGGTGCAAGAGACCCGAAAGGGGACTGGCCATTGGCATAGTCGGGAGCCTTAGACGGTGGTCAGAAAGGCTAAAATGCTCACATTGTTGTCATCCCGGGGGTAGTGGTGAAGACGCTGAAGTGTCAGGATTCACCGATAATGTGCCCTGAGTGCACGGGGTGTTTGGCCGTGCGAGCCTATACCTGTGGCTAGCATGTTTGTGATATATTATTTTAGCTGGGCTAATGAATTGCAGGGAAGGAGCACCGCCGTCCAGAGTTAGGGGCGGGGTCGTTATAATTTGGTCGGCTTTTGACTGACTGTTGCTTTGTTTGCCACCGTGCGGTGGACTGTTGCTTGCAGGTGCTGCGGAGCCGAATACCAAATAGCGGGCTGGAGCCCATGTTGCTGTGCTGGCCCTAGTAGGCCAAAGCGAATAGTTGTACTTTATTTTGTCATGTGTGGCCGGCCTGCGAGCCGATGTATGGAAAATATTATTTAATTAAGTGAACCTCTGTAAGGCCATAAGGCCGTGTACCTTTCTGTGTATTTGTTTTCATTCCAGTTGTAGTGGTGTTGGACATTCATGTTATTTGGATACAAGTTTGGGTTCTTTCAACTGTTTAAAAGCTTCCGCTAGAATGCTCTGTGTTAGGACGAGTAGTCTTAATTGGATAGTTTGGTTATTCATACGTAACCCTTCTGACTATCTGTGTTATATTGTGTCGGGTTCCAGCTGGACCTTCTACTATATGCCATACGACAGATGGGGGTGTTACACCCTGGTAAACTTAGACTGGGATATGGACAAGCCATCATCAGTCTATCTTACTTGGAGACCCAAGAAGAATTTAAGTTCACCCATAAGACTTATCTCAAACTTCCTTTGTATAAGTTTGACAAACTTCCTGCAAAGGTTGTTATCAGTAGAACCAAAGATAATGTCATCTACATATATCTGGATTTGGATGATCTTGCCCTTAGATTCCATTAAGAATAGAGTCTTGTCTATCTTCCCCCTTGAGAATTTATTCTCAATGAGGAAGCTAAACAATGTCTCATACCATTCTCAAGGGGCTTGCTTCAGCCCATATAGAGCTTTCCTAAGTCTATAAACAAAATCAGCTGAGTTAGGAACAACAAAACCTGGAGTCTGCCCAACATAGACTTCTTCCTTTAAGTCACCATTTACAAAGGCTGACTTGACATCCATCTGGTAGACCTTGAATCCCTTTTGTGCGGCATATGCAAGGAATAGTTTGATGGCTTCCAATCTTGCTACAGAGGCAAAGGTTTGATCAAATTCAATTACTTCTACTTGTATGTACCCCTTAGTTATTAGCCTTGCTTTATTCTTGATTATAATGACATTTTCATCAAGTTTATTCTTGTAAATCCACTTGACTCCAATGACATTATGTCCTTGTGATCTAGGAACCAGCTTCTAGGCCTTATATCTCTTAAACTGGTTTAGTTCCTCTTGCATTGCTACAATACAGAACAGATCGATGTTGGCCTCTTCAAATTTCTTGGGCTCAACCTGTGATAGGAAACTTGCATACATTGATGTATTAAGGCCCTTGATTCTTTTCACCACTCCTTTGTTTTCATCATCAATGATCTGGTGTCTTGGATGATCTCTTAGATGCCTGATAGCTATAGGAAATATTCTTTCAGTATCAGCTTTAGCAGCAGCTTCTTGCTGATCTTCATCCACTTCAAGTGAGCCTGTTACATCTTCTTGAATGTCCATTCCCTCAGCTTTATCTTGGAATTTTAGAGCAACTTCCTTGATAGTCAGCTTGTCCATCATCTGCTCTGTACCTGCAATAGTAGAAAAGGAGCTTGGCGGATCACTATTAATCATGGTAGACTCATCAAAGACTACATGTACAGACTCCTCTACGACTTGGCTTTTCAAGTTGTAGATCATATAATCTATACTATGATTATTGTACCAAACAAAAATTTCATCGAAGGACTTGGAAGCAAACTTAGTCACACAGGACTTTCCATTATGAAGTACATATCTCTTACTACTAAAGATTCTGAGATAGCCTAGGTTTGGTTTTCTGCCCTTCAAGATCTCATAGGGAGTCTTCTTATGGCTCTTGGTGATAGAGGTTGTGTCACAACCCGCATTTTCACCGCAAATAAAGCTTATCAGAGTAAGGGAAAATGCGTGTCATGATGCCACGTCAGCAGAGGATAATTGTGGACACTCAGGCAGACACCAAACTAATCATGAAGAAAGGTTCCTTTTAAGTTATTTTAAGGAAAATCAGTTAAGTGCAGAAGTTAGCCGTATCCCTCGGCTTAGTGCCTCATCTAGTCCACGAATCAAGATATATTATACGCTGCGGAAAAATACTTGATTAGATTAACTCAAACATCCTACATGAGTAAAAATGTCCCTAAAGGACAACTCATGTTATGCAAGACTCTAAATTTATTATAGTAGGAAAGATAGCTTTTACGGTCGCCAAAAAAATAACAAGTTAGAGTTTAAAATTATGCATGCATGAAGTAATAGTAGTAGGTTTTATAGTTGAAAATACCTAACATGAAATCCTAGCATAAATCCTCCCAGAGAACAAGTAATCCACATCCACATTTAAAGAAATGAGCAGCTAGCAAGTATCAAGCAACTAACAAAATCAGTGGGCGCCAACAAACTGACACGAACCCACGAACAAAAGTATGTCTGAACTAGTAAAACTAAACAAACAACAAACTACCTCGCTATGACGAGGCAATAACCACGGCCAACACTGCGGCCCAGAAAACTCCAAAACCAGCACTGCTAACTGCTACTGCTCTGAACCTGAGGCATTCCAAAGACAGAACACCTCAGCAAGAAGGTACAAGTAGTGTCAGGAAAAGTAATAAGCCAAAATAAACAAAGGTCAACAAGGGTACCAACCCGAGACCAAAAACACTGAAGTAAAGTACAAAAGAAAACAAGGCATCAATAGGAAAAGAACTCCTACGTGATTTTTCACGTCCATAAGGGTGCACCAGACGCACAAGGCTATAAGGTGGCTACATGATTATTTTACCAGAAAGAAAAATACAAAACCTTTATTAGGCACCTGTGGTCGACTCTACCCGAACACACGGGCGAAGTGGTCACTTTTGGATGCACCACCCAAAAACACGGCGAAGTGGTCGCTCTTGGACACACCCCCCAAAACACACGGGCGAAGTGGTCGCTCTTCGACACACCCCCCAAAAAGAAACAAAATGGATATATAATCCGTCTAACTGCGAGGGAGTCTCATACTCTCCACCATACACTGTAGACATCCAAAAACCAGGTAGACTTCCACAGGGCACTAATGAAGGTGACAAACAATGCAGAGGTGAAATCGTCCACTAACTCTCGCATTCAAGAACCCAAAGAAACCACAACACAAAATATCTCGAGATTTAGCTCGACAGATTATACTTGACATTACCGAACTCAAGACGCGGTTGATCAACCTCTAGGAGAAATTTACAGTCCTAGATAAATTCTAACGCGCTAAAAAACGAAACCTAAAACACGCATAGCCCTCATTAAGACATACCAGGAACAATTAACCAAAACCAGACAAAACCGGGCTTTCCAAGACAAAACCTTACAACAACAAAGGATCGTTGAGACGATTAAGCATAACAGTGATTTGGAAGAATAAGTACATAGAATTTAAAGAACATGAAAGTATAGTCGTTACCATCAGATCGGACAAAGAGATACGAGAGGAAAACCACCATTTGCCTTGGTTTAACTGGAAAAGTCCACCGAATCACTCCACGTCGTAGATCTGGGCAAAAGGATGCGGGAGGAGTTGAAATCTGAACAAGAACGGCTGAAAAGAAGGTTAGGGCCGAAAAACCCTAACGAGAAATCTCAAGAAACGGGGAAGGTATTACCACGATGGCGTAGCTCTCGGCGAGAGCTTTCCGGATCTATGTTCGGATGAAGATTTCGAGCACCGGAGCACCGTCGGCGGTCACCGGAAGATTCACGATAAGGAAACTCTCTCTCTCTCGCTTGCTGCTCTGGTTCGGGAGAAAAATATCGGAGAAGATGAAGTTCGGTTCTAAACCTATGTTTAAGAATATATATATAATGTTTATAAAAAGTTGTCAAAAAAACGGGTTATTTCGAGCGGTTTTGCGGGAACCCAAAATAGAGGTCTAGAATTACTCCAAATCAAACAGTGCCCAACACGAAAGTTGTAGATCTCGTCGAGACGAACAAATTTCATGATGACCATTGTTTCGTACGACACCGTTTTGACCCTCAAAACACTGCCCGAACACAGACTGCACAGACTACTCGAGTAGAAATTGTTTTACTCATGATGGAGGGGTTTACTCGAGTTGGAGAGGCTTACTCGAGATGGATACTCGAGTTGGAGGCTTGGGTAACTCGAGATAGTAGATCAGGTCTACTCGAGATAGAAGGCATGGAACTCGAGTGGATCAGTCGAACAGGCTATCTATGAGCAGTTTCGGGAAAAACAAACATAAAGGTCTAAGATGGCTCCAGATCGGAAGGTGCCCAACATGAAAGTTGTAGATATCGTCGAGACGAACAAATTTCATGTTGACCAATTTTCCATACGATGCCGTTTTGACCCTCAAAATGGCATCAGAACATAAACACAATTGACCTACTCGAGTTGCAGAATGACCTACTCGAGTAGCAGAATGACCTACTGGAGTAGCAGAATTGACCTACTCGAGTAGCAGAATTGACCTACTCGAGTTACAGAATGACCTACTCGAGTAGCAGAATGGCCTACTCGAGTAACAAAATTGACCTACTTGAGTTGCAGAATGACCTACTCGAGTAGCAGAATTGACCTACTCGAGTAGCAGAATTGACCAACTCGAGTTGCAGAATGACCTACTCGAGTAGCAGAATTGACCTACTCGAGTTGCAGAATGACCTACTCGAGTAGCAGAATTAACCTACTCGAGTTGCAGAATGACCTACTCGAGTAGCAGAATTGACCTACTCGAGTTGCAGAATGACCTACTCGAGTTGCAGAATTGACCTACTCGAGTTGCAGAATGACCTACTCGAGTAGCAGAATTGACCTACTCGAGTTGCATAATGACCTACTCGAGTAGCAGAATTGACCTACTCGAGTTGCAGATTGACCTACTCGGGTTGCAGTATGACCTACTCGAGTAGCAGAATGACCTACTCGAGTAGCAGAATTGACCTACTCGAGTCATATAGAAATCACTCGAGTATAATTGCAGGAAAAACAATTATTTTGCAAATATACCCTTTTTGAACAAACTATATGAATGAATAGTAAAAGACATTTTTGAATATTACTATAATATTAAAATAATCATATTTATATATTTTGAATAACAAAACACAAGTTCAAAATGGAGGCCCAAACGCGCGCTGAATTGAACGAAACTCGCACCGTAGACGAACACTGACGATACGAACACAACGGCGAAGTCAAAACCAAAATCCGACGAGCCAATCTCGAGATATTAATCTTCAAAGTATACGGCGAACATAAACAATCCAAAACTTCAATCGCGCGCCGAGACTCCAAAATGCTCGGATTGCGACGAAACTTGACGAGCAAGTCCAAAATTACTCAACTTAAATTCCAACTGCAAAATTTCCCATTACAACAATAATTCGGCCGACTTGACCGCACAGACGCGAAAATGCCTTAACGGCATTGCGCCGTCAACTCGACGCTAAAAGTAACGCCACGACGTCATAAATATGACGTTGCCCAATCGAATAAAAACATCAAAAAATCGGGGGAGTTACAGTCACTCCCCCTAAAAATAAGTTTCGTCCCGAAACTTAACACAACTCCAAAACCAAAACAAAACGATAAAATCAAACATAACTGAAAACATCTCGACGTCTTGATTTCTCCAAACAACCTTGACCAAAGGGATGGTCTTTCTCCGCAACACACGCTCTTGAGAATCCAAAATACGAATAGGTTCTTCCACATACGTAAGGTTGGGCTGAATCTGGGGCATTGAGTCGAGGAATTGACGATCACTACGACACACTTCCGCAACTAGCTCACATGGAACACATCATGGACACCAAGGAAGGTCGCAGGCCAGACCAGCTTATAAGCTGACACTCTGATTCGCTCGAGAACTTGGAAAGGTCCCACGTACCGGGGGTGTAACTTGTGGTTCCTTCCAAACCTTTTAACGCCAGACATCGGAGAAACCTTCAGAAAAACCAAGTCTCCAACGGCAAACTCCAGATCTACTCTTCGTTGATTAGCATACTTCTCATAGCGCTCTTGAGCCACACAGAGCTTTTCTCGAATATGAGTCACGACACAATTCATCTCCTCAAGGGCTTATGGACCTAGCAACGGTCTTTCACCAACTTCAGCCCAAAATAAAGGAGTTCTACAATGTCTCCCATATAAGACCTCAAACGGGGTCATCTGCAGACTCTCTTGAAAACTATTATTGTATGCAAACTCCATGAGTCTGAGACGCTCGTCCCAAGCACCACCATGATCCAAAATATAACACCTGATCATATCTTCTATGATCCGATTTACCCTTTCCTTCTAACCATTCGTCTTAGGATGATAGGCGGTGAAATACCTTAAATCAGTACCCAACCCCTTCTGCAAACTCTTCCAAAAGCGAGACGTAAATCTGGAGTCTCGATCTGATACAATGCTAACAGGCACTCCACGCAACCTGATGACGTATTCAAGATATAGCTCGGCTATCTTCTTCATCGAATACCTAATCTTAAATGGGACAAAGTGAGCACACTTTGTCAATCTGTCAACTATCACCCAAACAGAGTCGTGACCACGGTGAGATTTTGGTAGACCGGTGATAAAATCCATTGAAATACTCTCTCATTTCCAACTTGGAATATCAAGCGGTGTCAATTTACCACCAGGCCTTCTATGATCAGGCTTAACACGCTGACATGTATAACATTCTGATGCAAACTTCCCGATATCATTCTTCATCCCTGACCACCAAATAATTTGCTTTAGATTCTTATACATCTTATTGGAAACAGGGTGGTAGGCTACACTGGAACCATGAGCTTCAGCACAGATCTTAGCCCGAATGTCGCCAAAGGCGGGGACGTAAAATCTACCCCGATACTTCAAGGTGTCCAACTCATCCACAGAGAAATCAGGCAGCTCTCCCTTTACAGTTCTATTCCGGAGATGTAACAAATCCGGATCATCCTTCTGATGTGCTCGAGTAAGGGAAATCCAAGAGGGTTCTTCTCCTTCTAGACTTGCAGGCACAGTACAACTCCCAACTTCAATATCCATCAACAAAAATTCTTCTACCAAGGACTGTACTGACAGATTAAAAAATTTTAGTGGTCTTCCTACTCAAAGCATCGGCTACTACATCAGCCTTTCCTGGATGATAAATAATTTCCACTTCATAATCCGCCACATATTCTAACCACCGACGCTGGCGCAGATTTAGTTCCTTCTGAGTGAATACATACTTCAACTCTTATGATTCGTATAGATCTTGCACAACGCGCCATACAATAAGTGTCTCCAAAGCTTCAGCGCATAAATTACGGCAACAAACTCCAAATCGTGCGTAGGATAGTTTCTCTCATGGGTCTTTAGTTGCCTCGATCCATATGCGATCACCTTGCCATCTTGCATTAAAACACAACCAAGTCCGATGTGTGACGCATCAACATACACATCATACTCAACTCCTTCAGTAGGTAAGGTTAAACTCGGAGCACTACATAATCTCTTCTTCAGCTCTTGGAAAGGCTCTTCACACTTATCACTACAAATAAAAGCAGTATTCTTCTGAGTAAGTCTAGTTAGAGGAGCAGACAACACCGAAAATCCTTCCACGAATCTTCTATAATAGCCGTCTAGGCCTAAGAAACTCCTAATCTCCTTAGGTGTAGAAGGTCTCTCCCATTCCATCACAACAGAAATCTTGATTGGACCTACTGAAATACCGTCCTTGCTTACAACATGACCAAGAAAGGACACCTGGGGTAGCAACAACTCACACTTGCTCAACTTCGCATATAACTTATGCTCCCTCAGGGTCGACAAAATCAATCGCAAATGCTAAGTATGATCCTCAGCATTGCGGGAATACACCAAGACATCATCCTCTATAAATACAATCACAAAACGGCCCAGACCTAGGACGAACTCTATGTCCCTCACAGGAGGAAGACTAGGAAGATTAGCTAGGAAAACATCCAGACACTCACGCACCATACAGATATCCTCTAGACACGGTAAACCTACCTTGGTTTCCAGAACTGGAACCAAATAAGAAAAACACCAAGAAGCTAAAAGCTTCCGAGCACATACCGCAGAAATAACTGGAGAAGCCTGACGCGGATAACCATAACCACTCTTGGGTTGACCGTCGTCCATCTTGAAGTCCAAGCGCTTAACCTTACACTGGGTAACAGAGTCAAGCCTAGACAACCAGTACAGGCCCAAGACTACACAAAACCTTCTAGGTCTATCACCTTTAAATCAGCAACTACTAGAAAAACAAATAACCGAATCAGACAACCCTGAATATCTTCCTCCGATACCACAGAATCACCAGAAGAAAACTTGACACAAAACACGTCACCAACCTGACCGAGGGTCAAACCATGACGCTCTACAATGGGCCTAGCCATGAACGGGTGGGTAGCGACACAATCAAAAGGAACACACGCCCAACGGTTCTTTACCTTAATTTACTTATAAAAGCGTATACATAACTTATTCAATCAATAACAAAACCAGATAGAACCTAACCTAAAATCACTTGGGTTGAAGACTGAGTTTCTTCTTCAGTCGTCGCGATCAGTTGACCTTTTCCTTTGTCCTGGTTTGGTGGCAGCGGTAGAGCCCGAGGCGGGGCCGGCTGCAGTGGGGACTGAGCCTGGGGGCACGAAGTCTTCAGGTGTCCCTTCTGCCCACAATGGAAGCAAGTCTTTTCCTTCAACCAGCAATGACTCATGTCATGTCCCTTCTTTGAACAGAACGTGCACACCCGATCTCCCTTGGGTACTCCTTGGATAGAGAGCACTCGCTGCTTCTTTTGAGTGGCACTTCTCTTGAAACACCTTTCGAAAAGGTGGCCAGGTCGACCACAGAAGCTACATATTTCTCCACTTCTCTTTTTCGAAGAAGGGACGGATGCCCTAGAGCTTCCATGCTCAACACCCTTCCTCTTCTCTTTCCTAGGTATCATATCACGATCCTTAGCATATCCAATGGTCTCAACTTCTACTATCCTCGCATTAGTCTCAGACTGGTAAGTATTGGCAAACTGCTGAATGTCATTTTGGAGACCGCCCAAGAAACCTTTAACCCTGCGCTCCTCAGCAGCTCTCAACTCAGAAGCAAACTTATTAAATTTACTGATCTCACTCTCATACCCAATCACTACGGGGGTTTGCTCACCAGGATGTTGTCCTAAGGTGGTAGCCAACAATGCCTGCAACTGTGCTTGCATTGCCACGATCTGACCTTCCAGGGTCTCCATGCTCTGGCGTAGTTCAACAATCATCGCCTCACCCCGCGTACCTGACGACTCGCCCTCGGACTGAGGAGTCGACCTGGTCGTAACACGCTCATGCAACATTTTAAAAAAAACACATAACACCTCATTAAAACTCTAGCTTAAACTAATACTACACCACTTAGTTCAGACCATACTTAAAAGGCACTTGCTTACGCTGCAACTTACTGTGGGATTTTTATAATGATGCTATGTCCTACTTAGGATGATATCTTCTCATCCTATTGACTCTTGTGCATATGACATGAATGCATGTTTTCTTTATTCTTTTTCTGATTTAAACCATGTGTGTATATATGTCATCCCGCAAATCTTTAGCTTGGCACATCGTGCTTATGCAATTTTATGCTCTGCATGATTGTGCTATGCATTCTAAAAAGTCCCTAATGCATACTATAAGCGGCGTACGCATGAAAATGTTATGCATCCCATACTACATAACATTCTCATGCAACGAAAAAGAAATGTGCTACTCGCATTCATGTGGTGAGGTTATGCATCCCATACTACATAACCCTCACATGTTGCCCCTATGGTGGATCCATATATAGACACATATTATGCATCCCATACTACATAATATACTCCGTATACTTCATGTTATGCTATGAGTGTAGTGTTCGTGCTTCAGCCAAGACTTGCTGATGACATATCGGTGTGTGTATGATATGATGCTAAACACCTAATACCAATAAGGAAAGGTTGCCCGACAAATTGTCAAGCAACCTCCCTCTGATACCAACTGTCACAACCCGCATTTTCACCGCAAATAAAGCTTATCAGAGTAAGAAAAGATACAGAGAAAAGATACAGAAATCTCTCCCTGTGCAAAAAACATTTTGTTTTCCTCTTGTACTTTCTGAAGACTGAAGAAGAACAACAATCAAACATCAAGAGTCTTCTTCAACTTCTACTCCAGGAATTCTCAAGGACAACAACTCTGAATCAGTCAGAAATTCCTGGCACACTTCAAGACAAGGCTGAAGACCTACGCACTAAGTAAGGCTCCAAGTCATTTTAGAAGAAGCTTTGACACCAACAATCCACTAGTCTTCTCTGTTGTATAGAGAAAAGTGAAGACAACATTAACTCTCTCTCTCAACCTCCTGTAAAACTGTTTATTAACTCCCTTCAAAAGTTTATTCTTGGTTTTTGGGCACCTGATCAAAAGCCTAAAGGGTTGTGAGATCTCCCTGAAAATAGATCTTGTTGTGGCAGTCACCTGATCAAAAACCTGATAGTGGATTCCTACCAGGATGGTGGAAGAGTGGATGTAACTAGTTTGGGGAACCACTATAAAATTCTTGTGTTGTCTGGTTGCCTATTTTCTTTTTTGTTCTTGCTGAGCTATGATGGTATAGTTTTACTTAGGTTGCATTTCCTGTTATACTACAATATTATCAACTATTTTACTCTGATATATTTAAAAATGACCAAAAAGTTTTAATTACTCTATTCACCCCCCCCCCCCTCTAGAGTAAATCATGTCTATCCCCTATCTTTCAATTGGTATTAGTGGGATGTTCCTTTGGTTGTACAAGCTAACACTTGAACCAAAAGATTCTTATTAGATCTGATCTTCTTTTTCCTTAGTTATTTTTGGTTATTTCATAGCATGGCACAGAATAAAGATTATGCAAGCACCAGACCTCCAGTTTTCAACCTGAATAAGTTTGCTATCTGGAAGGCAAGAATTAGGCTTTATATGAACTCTATTGATGAAGACATATACAATTCTATTTTGACAGGACCACCAGCTCTAGTGGCTACATCTACCTCTTCTACAAGTTCCGGTACACATGTTGTTCCACCACCTGAGTGGACAGATGCACAGAAGAAGGCCAAGATAGTAGATGCCAAGGCCATGAACATCTTAGCACAGACTATATCAGATTACATATTCTAGAAAGTGGCTGAATGCATATCAGCCAAAGCTATCTGGGATTCACTTAACCAGATGCTTGCTGGATCAGCAGATGAGAGAAAAGACAGGAGATCTAATCTCATCTCCTAGTATGAAAATTTCAAGAAAGATGAATCTGAGTTTGTGAGTGACATGTACAACAGAATAAGCTCAATCATCAATGAGCTGAGGACTCTGGACAAAGACATCACCCTCATAGAAGCCAATGACAAGATTCTCATGTGCTTCTCTAGCTCATGGGATTCCAGAATATGGCTAATCAAGGAGGCCAGAAGTCTTAATGAGATTTTCATTGAGTCTTTTCTTGGAAAGCTAAATCATATGAACAACTCATAAAGATAAGAGAAGCTGCAGAGCAGAAGATTCCTCCAGCAGAAAGAAAGGGGCAAAACATAGCTTTCAAAGCTTCAGAAGAAGTAGAAGCTCCAACAGCTACTGAAGAACTTCTGAGTCTCTTAGCCAAGAGATTTTACAAAATGGGAAAGAATGATTTTAGAAGAAAGTCATCTAGGCAAGATGACAAGCCAAGGTATGACAAGACACCCACTAACGAAGTTGTTTGTTTTGGTTACAGGAAGCCATGACACTTTATTTCAAAGTGTCCAGAGAACTAAAAGGAGTGAAAAAAGAGAAAAAGAAACCAGGAAGCAGCACTACAACAAGCCCTCCTCCAGCAAGCATAAAAGGAAGGAGAAAGGTTTCATTGCTGAGACCTAGAATGATACAGATGAAGAATCCTCATCTTCCAGCTCTAGTGAAGATGAAGAGGAGGCAAAGACAAGAGAAGTTTGCCTTATGGCTATCAATGCCTCCTGCAGCAAATCTGATGCTGAGGAAAAAGCAGAAGAATCAGAAGAAGAATCAGAATCAGAGAAAGATCAGGTAATCTCCTCATTTGATTTCAACTCAGAAGATTTCAAAATTGAATTTAAATCTTTGTGTAATGATTTAATCAAGTCAGAAAAGGAAATCAAAATACTTATCGATAGACAGGTTGAATTTGATAACCTACTTACTGAGAATATCAAATTGAAAAATGATTTAGATTTAGCAAATGAACAAATCATTTCACTTAAAACTAAATTAAGTGAGGCAAAGCAACTTGAGGAATCTCTCAATGGGACAAGCCTTAAGCTGATGGACATCACAAGCACAGTCAATGCCAGATTAAATGGCAAGCTGTGCATAGGTGCTTCATCAAGCTTACCCCCTATAGTAAATAAAAATATTCTAACAACTCCAAAAAACTTTGTGTTAGAAAAGGGCAAAGAAAAGATAGATAATAATACTGTTAAACAACCAGAATTAAAACAAAAGAATAAGAAAAAGAGTAAGAATAAGAAAGATCTTAACCATAACAATGTTCAACAGATTTCTTCGAACTCAGATCGACGAAATGTGTATAGTTCGTCGAACTCAAGTCGACAAACTCCGAATGCAAACTTTCATTATAATTATTCGTTGAACTACGATCGACAAAACTAGTATGGTTCGTCGACCCGAGATCGACGATTTTGCGGCCCAGAGAATGAATACTTTCATTCCTTGAGTGGAGTTCGACAAACACATCCCCATTCATAGACCTCAGATCGACGAACTTACCAGAATTCGTCGAACTCAGTTCATTTTAACAGAAACTTTTATTCATATAGAACATTTAATCAACCTAGACAATATGATAATCCATTCACCCAGTGGATAATTCCACCTAGAAGATTTCACCCTCTAGATTATAAAAACCAACCAGAATACTTTTATATTTTTAGCTTTAATTATGAAAAGAAACAAGGACCCAAGGTAACCTAGGTCAAGAATAGCTAATCTGTTTTATTACAGGTGAAAGACTATCACACCACAGAGCAAAAGTGGTATTTGGATAGTGGCTGTTCAAAACATATGATTGGAAACAAGGGCAAGCTAATCAACTACAAGTCTAAGCTAGTACTCAAAGTAATATTTGGTGATTCCAATTATGGCCAGACTGAAGCATATGGAAAGGTCAAGATTGGAGCAGTCACCTTCAGGAAGGTAGCTTATGTAAGAGGACTGAAACACAACCTTATATTCATAAGTTAGTTATGTGATGAAAGGTTTCAGGTATCATTTAACAAAACTTCTTGTATTATTACTTCTATAGATAACCAAGTATTACTAACTGGTACTAGAGTAGGAAATATCTATGTAGTTAATTTAAGTTAGCTAAATCAGAAATATGCCTATTTAATCAAACTAGTAACAATAATCATCTTTGGCATAGGAGATTAGGTCATGTAAACCTGAAAAACATTGCAAAACTCTCTAGGGACAACCTTGTTAGAGGATTGCCTTCTTGCCCCTGCAAGAAGGAAAGCCTTTGCAGGGCTTGTCAGTTAGGCAAGCAAACTAAAAATAGTTTTAAGTCACTTAATAAGAGTGATTCACCTAGGATTCTCTATTTGCTACATATGGATCTTTTTGGACCCATTGTTGTACAGAGCCTAGGAGGGAAATCTTATAATTTAGTAATTGTTGATGACTTCTCAAGGTTCACTTGGGTGTTCTTCTTGAGAAACAAGTCAGATAACTTCAAGGTTCTTACAAACCTTTTTAAGAGCATAAGGATTGAGTTCTCTACTCCAGTTGCATTGATCAGAAGTCATCATGGTACTGAGTTTGAGTCTCTTCCCATAAAAGAATTCTGTGAGAAGGAAGGTATTAGGAATTGTTTCTCTGCTCCTAGAACTCCTCAACAAAATGGGGTAGCTGAAAGGAAAAACAGAATACTGATTGAAGCAGTAGGCACATTACTTGTAGATGCTCACTTACCCCTATCCTTTTGGGCAGAGGCTATGAGTACATCAAACTATGTACTGAATAGAAGTTTGATACACAAACTTAAGGGCAAGACCCCCTATGAACTACTCAAAGGAAAGAAACCTAAAGTAGATTATTTTAAAATCTTTGGTTGCATTTGTTACATTCACAATAATAACAAGAAACATATTAGAAAGTTTGAAGCCAAGACTGAAATTGGAATTTTTCTTAGATATTCCCAAGTAAGCAAGGCTTATAGGGTTTATAATAAATCAACTATGAAAATGGAAGAATCTATTCATATTTCTTTTGATGAAACTAACATGTTTTATAAGAAGAAGATTCCTTCTACCAGTGAAAATTTGCAGGAACCAAATCTGTGTGAGAAATTGGATAAATTAACCCTCACCAATAAGGCTGTTAGCCAACCTTCTCCACATGTTGCTGAAGATAGTGAAGATGAAGATACTGAACCCAGTGAAGAGCCAACAACAGCTGTAATTCCACAAGAGGAATTAATTCCCCAAGCTGTTGCTCAACCAACTCCTCATACTGAATTAGCCACACTTAGAGATCATCCTGTATCTCAAGTGATTGGAGACATTTTAGTGGGTGTGCAGACAAGACGTCAACTCCACCAGGACATGATGCATGCCTGCTTCATATCTCAAACTGAGCCCCATTCCATAAAAGATGCTGAGCAAGATCCACATTGGATCATTACAATGCAAGAGGAGCTCAACCAATGTGATAGATATAGAGTTTGGGATTTAGTTCCAAGACCCAAAGACTACCCAGTCATTGGAACTAAATGGGTATTTAGAAACAAACTTGATGCTCAAGGTCTTATCATAAGGAACAAGGCTAGATTAGTTGCTCAAGGATATAGACAAGAGGAAGACATAGATTATGACCAAACTTTTGCCCATGTTGCAAGGATTGAAGAATTCAGGATATTCTTAGCTTATGCAGCCTATAATAAGTTTATAGTATACTAAATGGATGTCAAAAGTGCATTCCTAAATGGTGAACTTAAAGAAGAGGTCTAAGTAGAACAACCACTAAGTTTTATTTCTCCTACTCATCCATCTTATGTTTTCAAATTACATAAAGCTCTATGGTCCAAAGCAAGCTCCAAGAGCTTGGTATAAAACCTTAGTTAGCTTTCTCTTACAGCATAATTTTTCTAGATGCGTAGTAGATAGGACTTAATTTATTAAGCATCATCATGATAAAATCTTGTTAGTACAAATATATGTAGATGACATTATATTTGGCTCTACAAATTCCAAACTATGCAAAAGGTTTGTAACATCCCTCAAACAACTATACCCCTAGGAGTGGTTTTGTCATGACTAGGTCATGACAAAACCCTAGGAAGCCCAAGAGGGCCAAGTGAACCTAAGAATGTAGGTGAGACCACTATGGTCTGCAAATAGTAAATTTCTAAACCATAGTTTAAGATGACCATGGGGATTTACCAAGACTTCAAGACCCCACCATGGTCTCACCGATCCATTGTAAGGTCCATTAGAGCCCTAAGGGTCTATTGGAGTCAACCCAGGGTGGCCAAGTTGACCTAGAACCACTCTAGGCCTAAATTGGGCAAGGTGCCCTAACTAAGGGCAGTGTGCCCTAGTAAAGCCCAACTAGCCCTATCAGGGCCTTTCTAGACCTAAAGTGGGGTCAATGGGTCACTAAGGACCCATGGAGGGCAGTCAAAGTGGTTAAGTTGACCAAAGTCAACTTTAACCCTAAATGGGTCAAACTGACCTACAATGGGTCAAACTGACCTACCTAGGGTAAATTGAAGTTCCCTTAGCCAAGTCGACCCCACACATACCTTACTAACCCTAGTGAGAGGCCAATGTGTCACCAAGGACCCATTGGGGTCAACCAAAAAGGCTAAGTTGACCAAAGTCTACTCTAGCCCTAAAATGGTCAAAGTGCCCTGCTTAAGGATCAAGTGACCTCCAAAGGGCCAAGACAACCCCACCTAGACCTTAGTAGAGGCCAATGGGTCACCAAGGACCCATTTGGGGCAACCTCAAAGGCCAAATTGCCCAAGGTCAACCATAATCAAGGTTTTGGTCAAGCTAGCCCAAATGGGCTAACCCAAGCTCAAGACAAATTCACTTGGGCTAACCTTGTATTGGTGGATGAAATGGACATGTGGGCTGCCATAAGGGTAGGTAGGAGTCAAATTTCAGCTTGGTGTGTAGGAGAGAGAAAAAGCCACCTATGAAAGAGAGAGAAAGTGAAGGGAATAATGGGCGAAGACTTTGGGGCTCATCCTTCCCCTTCCCCAACCTCCCATTCATTTCTCTAGGACAAGGAGAGTGCAACCAGCTGGTCTTTGACTGGTTTGGGCCATGTTTCATCCCCCACCTACCATGGCCGAAAAGTTTGACTAAGAGGCCAATAATGGCAATGCAGCCTACAGCCACCTAACACCCCAACTCTCCTTCTTAAAAGCTTCACTGGACTCCAGGGATTGAGTTCCACCCATTACCTGAAGAAGCCAAGGAGTTTCACTGTGCTGTTGCAGAAATCTGACCACAACCACCACCATGACAATCCGGCGATCGGCAAGGCTACAACCACCCACACAGGTCCTCCTCCACTTCTTCTTCTATGGGTAGTTCATAGGAATCATTAGGGCAGAGGTTCGGGCTCAATTGAGCCCGATCCAAGTTCAAAATTTCCTAGTTTTTCCATGAAATTTCACTTGTCGGGTTCGCCGGAGTAAGCCCCTCTGGTGGCTGTGCCGCCGCCAGACGACAACCACCACCTCAACAGAGGTGGTGGTGGCGGTGACCGGCCGGGGAGGTGGCCAGATAATCGGCGGTAGCGTTTGGAAATGGCTCTCGGTGGGATAAATCTGGACCGTCGGCTGGAGGTGGAAGATGACCAGATGCTGTCCAAGGCGCACCAAGATTCGTGTTGTATAAGGAATTAAATTATAGGTTTATGATTTTCATTTTAATGAATTCTGTCACATATAATATAATTAATGGTTTTAAATATTAAAACTACTTAGATGCTAATTCAGAGGAAATAGTCAACACATAAATTGTATCCCTGTGTGTTTACTAGAATTCAAAATTAGTTTGAACCCATTTGGGTGCCTGGTTTGACCAAGGCACTCATTTTGGTGGGGTCTATACCTAAGGCTAGGTAGACATTAAAATGGATACCCACCACTCATATCTGGTCCAAATGACTTGAAATTTGGACAAGGAGTCATCCTAGTCTATATCTAGGACCTACCCAAAAATGAGAATTTTTGGAGACAATGTTTCTATAGTTTTGAAAATTAATTAAGTTATCTATGGTAAATTAATTTAGGGACCAAAGCACCTCCAAACTCACCCAAATTTTGGTGAGAGATGCTTGGGGTCATTATAAAGCTCTGGTAAAAATATCATCACATTTGGAGGTGGTTTGAACTAAAATCATGCGAACCCTAGCCTTGCCTTAAAAAGGGTATTTTGGTCAAATAGTGCACTTTGGGTTTTGAGTGGCCAAATCACCTCAACATAGGTTGGAATTGGGGCCACTGGCTAGGCATGCCGTTTTGCACCTTCCCATGAAAGATGGGGTAGATTGGACTTGATTTGCCCTAAGATCTAAGACCAGACCCTAAGAAAGGGCTTTTGTGCCTTGTGAAGGGCATGAGGCCAAAACACCTAGAATGAACTTGAAAATTGGTAGGGAGGGAGCTAGAGTAGCTAAAGCCCTCTGGTAAAAATAGTAGTGGATTTGGGAAAGGTTAGGACACACAAAACCCTAACCCTAGTTTAGGGTACAAACATTGTAGTGCTAGAATAGGTTAGTAAAACTTTTTGAACAATAATGAAAATTGAGTAGTGTGGTCATGAGAATAGATTGAACCTCTGAAAATTTAATTGGGAATTTTAGATCATTATTTTTAGCACTTCCTTTGTAACTCATGGTTTTGCCCTAATTAATCATTTGGTTATTATGATCTCACTTCCCATTGGAAGGTCAAGAAAATTTGGCAGAAGGAGTTTTAGACCTTAATGCCTATGTATGAAGTTTATTAGAATTTTTAAATACATATTTGCAGTACCTACTTCACAAGCTTAATAATTTGGAAAATTGTGCAATAATTTATTTAGAGCTCATTACTTGCTAATAAATTAGGAAACTTGACTCAGAGCATTTATATGTCCTTGCAAGAAACCTTGAATTTTCTCAGAAGTTTTGGAAATAGTTTTGCTGCACTTGCCTCTTAAAATGGATAAAAATAGTTTATATTCAAAAATTGATTTAGAGGCTTAACCTTGCTGCAAAACGGGGAGACTCTGGATTCTATGTTTAATAACCATCTTGAATTTATCATAAATTTAGTAGAGTATTAACTTATTTGAAATTGGTACTTTATGTTCAAACATGAGATTTTTGGATGACTAGAATAATTAAATAAAATATGAGATAAATAGGAAAAATTGTGAAAGTCTGGATTTAGGCTACAAAGCTCATAATAGTCATCCAATAATTATTATAGGAGTACTGGGTGACTATTTGATGTACTTCCCATTTTACGGGTCATATAGCTTAAGTGGTCTGCGTATAGTAAAAAGTGCAGAAATTTTGTTGGAGTATAAATTTGGGCACATAAGTTGGGATTAGTGGTTTGCTGGTTTGGATAAATAAAAAATGAGTTCATCATTGGAAGTAGGATGAGTAGAGGGTTGGATTGGCTAGAGTTAGCTGGTGCTCGGGATCGACGAAAGATCGTCTTTCCCGTAGGAGAGGAAGTGTCAGATACACTAGGGTTATATCCAGTATAACATTTAAGGGGTGGGAGATGGTTAGCAACCAATAAAAGTAAGTGCCCTGTGAAAGGGAGCTTTGGGTGTATTCCCATCGTAGCTCCTAGTGCCCTCGAGAGCCCTTCACGGGAAATACCTTGGGTAGTCCTAGGCTTAACCTAAATTGTAGGCAAAACTGGAATACAAGAGTAACTAGTAAATCTAGGGTTTCACCTTCACACACCTCGATGTTTCGGGGAGATAGGTTAGGTCACTCTAGTTGTATGCCTAGTGGTTTTGGTGATGGGCAGGTTGGCCCGGCGAGCTTTGGCTCAGTTGTTGTTTGTGATGGGTAGGTTGGCCCGACGAGCTTTGGCTCGATTGTTGTTGTGATGGATGGGTTCTTCCGGGGAGCTTTAGCTCGGTGCTGATACATAAGGTTGCATGTGCATAAAGTATAAGGTGGTGGGTCTTCGGTGTTGGAGGGTCGATGCACCGACGCCAACATGTTGACTCGGCGAGTGTGGTTAGCACTTGGCCAAATAAGTCCGGTGCGCCAGCCGGTAAGAGTACGCAGGAGCTTCGCTTAGTACACCAGTGTTGATGCGTACGATAGCTCTGACTGGTAGTACAATTACCGGTTTAGAGGTGGGCGAGGCCCAACCCACCGATTCCGTTCGCCTCTACGGAGGCATCCTGAGAGGTTCGGCTCCAGAAAGGGGGAACTAAAGGTCTGTGTACACAGAGTCGAGTGGGTGAGTTGCACTTGCATGCTCACATCATGACATAATTGTGTTTCATAGCATAATCATTGCATATAACCCTGACACCTATTGTATAAGTGGTATGGGACGCTTATACAATAGGCCATGCAAAACCACCCCTTGGTTTATAAGTTCGCACGAGCGTGCTTAAAAGTTAAGGCTTTTATTTAGTATATATATATATATATATATATATGCTTGTTAGAAAACCGACACCCTATCGTATAAATTGGTATGAGACTTTTTATACGATAGGAGCCCTGCAAAAGATCCCTTGGCTTATGTGTTTTCATATAAGCTAAGGTTGTTTTTCTTGTTCAGTTTTTCATACCTCTATTACCGCCATATATAATATAAAACTGTTAGGTTAGTTCCGCTGCCATCTGCTTATTTGTTATTCTCCACTTTCATGTCCTCTCCTTTCCTTCTCCCCACTCGGTGCCTAGGAGCCATGGGGGAAGGGGCGAGGGATGATAGGACTTAGTCTTTTAGACTAACGGTTTTCGAACTACATCATTTTAGGGGACCGTGGAGCCCAGCATGGAGGAGCAGCCCCGGAGGTCGACACGCTTGAAGATGGGGCAGTCTAGTACCGGAGTTTAGATGGCAGGGACTGTGAGTACTATTCGCTACTAGTTGTTTTAGTTTTGCTTCTGTGATGAGAGAATTGTAGTGAGGCATTGATGTACTGGGCATGAGCCTAAGATTTTAGTATTTCATTATATCTGTGGACACTCCCATCGTGGAGTTTATTTACTATTTATGTGATTTCTGTGAACTTACCGTTATTATTTTGCTACAGTTGTGATCGATTGGCCGGCAGGATCGGCATTTTTTAGTGATGATCTTCCCGGGTGCGAAGGTGTCACCGCAAAGCGGCGGTTCTGGGCCTAAGACCCCGATGTTTTAAAGAAACAAAAGGGGGGGTGGGGGGTCTTACAAGTGGTATCAAAGAGAACCTCGCCCCGTGTTAGTTTAGTTTGGGGACAAACTAAGCAGTAGAAGTAGTGGTGTGCCCAAGTGGGGGGATAAAATGTAAATCGTCCACTTTTAATTAGGATTGAATCGACTACTTACAAACGGATTTTGTTACGCAGCCCCCAACACAGCCTACACCACAGGGCAGAGTCCAGAAGATTTCGGATGTTGCACCACCTCCCAAGGTCCCCACTCCATTCCTACAGTCAGAAATGGGACAGGCTCTGATAGCTATCCTAGAGGCTTTTAGGGCTCAACAGGTTCCGGCTCCGCAGCCAAACACGGGGGCCGACTGGGTGAGTATTTTCCGAGGACTTTCTCCCCCATCCTACTTGGGGACAGAGTCAGCCGTTCGGACGGAAGAGTGGCTGGACATTATGTATGAAATGCTGACCGGGATCCGGTGCCCGTGGGAAGAGAGGGTGCCCTTGGTCGTCTCTTGCTTGGAGTCCCATGCCAAGAGGTGGTGGAAGACATCACTGGACATGACGTTTGCTGACAGAGAGGTTGCAGAGATTGCTTGGGGGGAGTTCAGGGCCACATTGTTGGAGCATTTTGTCCCGCAGTCGGCCAGAGATGAGTTGGAAGATAGATTTCTACAGTTGAGATAGGGTAGCAAGACAGCAGTGGAGTATCATCAGGAGTTCAACCATCTGACCCGGTTTGCGGATTCTTACCAGTTGGATGAGGCAGGTTACACAAAGAGGTTTTATAAGGGCCTGCAAGAGGATCTGAGGGAGGCTCTACTGTTCGTGTCTGACAGGCCTATTCCTTGGATATTGGAGATGGCAAAAAGGATCGAGCCAAATTGGCATACTACCCGAGGCCGGAAGCGGCCAACTGAGGATCAGGGCCGGGGAATCAGGAATGATCAGTAGCGGGGCCAAGTCACAGATGGTAGAACAGCAGAAGACCAGCCTCAACAGGAGGTGAGATAGGAGCAGAGGGAATCAGTAGTGGTAGTCCCTCAGCTACCCCAGATGCGGGAGGTGCAGAGACCCGGGGGTATGGCATATCCCCCGCCAGAATGCTTAAACTTTCATCAGGTGGGGCATATCCAGAGAAACTGCCCCATGAGGGGGGCACCACCACCAGCACCACCGGCTGCCCCGCCAGCTCAGTATTTTTGAGGCCGAGGACGTGGCCGATGTCGTGGATACCAGGGTAGAGACCACATACAAGAGTGGGAGCAAGTGTATGCACTGGATCTTACTCAACAACAGAATCCGAAGCAAGTGATCACAGGTACTGCAATTAATTTTAAGTTTTCTCTTTCCTAGATAATTAGAGTTATGGATATAGAACTGATAAACTAGGAAAGAAAACCACAATTATATTTCTAAGACTTTAAACTACCACAGGCATAGTCTTCATCAGCGGCAAGCCCGCCTATACGCTGTTCGATACGGGTGCTTCGCAATCGTTCGTGTCGGAAGCCTTCGTGGAAGGGCTGGAAGGCGTGGAGCGGTTCACTGGCTTGATGATGAGGATACGACTACCAGACGGATCAGAGCTATTCACCACCGCCCTCTGAGACATGGAGGCGGAGATCGGCGAAAAGATATTTGAAGCACCAGCGACGATCATGAAGATGCCAGTCTTTGATTTGATACTGGGAATTACATGGTTGCGTTGGAACCATGCTCAAATTGACTGCATGTCAAAGAGGATTATGGTGAGGCATGGGGATTCCTACATCGTCATCGAAGGTATTAAACCTATTCCCACTCTTTTGCTGTCATCCGTGCAGGCCGTCAAGGCCCACTTGCAGGGGGAGGAAGTCTATGAAGTGTTGTTCGAAATGGTTGAGGCCAAGGGTTCCATCTCGGATATCCCGGTGGTGCGAGATTTTGCCGACGTATTCCCAGAGAAGCTGCCAGGGCTACCCCCACACTGGGAGCAGGATTTCCGGATACAGCTAGTGCTGGGGGCTAAGCCGGCATCTAGAGCCCCTTACCGGATGGTGATGGAGACGACGGCCCTCAACATGTTGAAGACGATGACGGCGTGGTTACGGAAGATATTTCTCCACCTCCACATAAAGACTTGCGGCGTCGTGACGACCATGTGGAGCGACGCCAAAATATCCGCCTGCGGCGCAAACCAATATATTAATAATTAATAATAATTATTAATAAATTATTATTAATTATTAAGTCACTTTTTATGTTTTATTTTATTATTTTTTTATTTTGCAATATTATTTAATTTCATGTATGATGGGTGCCTATAACCATCAATTGCTATCTTTATTTAATGCCATTAATTATTGTTTTGTTATGACATGATGGGTGTCATTAGCCATCATGAGTGGTTTAATACTGTATGGTGGAGATTGAGTGGTGTAGCATATATATAAGCCTTTTCATGAAGGATTGAGTAGAGAATGAAAAAATTGAAAACCAAGGATTCAAAATTTGAATTTCCCCCCTCCTCACTCTTCCCCTCTTGGAAAATTCGTTTCCTCCTCCTCCTCTCCTCTCCTCCTCTCCAAAATTCCGGCCTCCCCCTTTCTTTCCCCCCTGTCTACCTCCTCCTTTCAAATATTCGATCAAAGCCTTCAAAACCCCTCCCAAAACCGGCCCCTTCGTCAACCACACCAAGGACGGCTATCCTCCTCAATACAAACCCGACCACCACCTTCCCCCTCACCAAAAAGAAAACGATCAACCCCTTCCTTGAAGAAATTTCTCCAAGGACAAAGGCTTGCTGTTGTGGATTCTTAAACCCCGGCGTGAAGCGACGAAGGAGGACAAGTTCCTCTCCATCCGGCGTGACTCTGGTGGAGCCGTTGAAGGTCGAACCAAGTAGAGAGTAATCGGAATCATCCATTCTGGTTGGGTAACGAATATATCTTCTACTCTGTGATTTTCCCTCTTGATAGATCTTGTGGCATATGCGTGTTGCGTGGCTTGTGAAACGCTTGAATTTTCGTGGTTTATTTTTCATAGATCTTGTTGGTGTTTTCTTTTTTTTCCGTTTAAGTTTGTGAGGCATGGCGTCGCTCGTTTTATTTTGTTGGGAGAGAACCACCCTTGTCCAAATCTTTTATTTTCGATGGATTCTCTTTTGGTACAACAACGCTCGACCGAACCGTGTGGGTTCCTTTCGCTTGAGAGGACCTTGGCCTATCGCCATGGTATTATCTTGAAGGACTTTGCGAACTCTCCGTTATCTCTGAATATTGAAAACACAAATTGTGTTGTTGCTGCGTTTAAGGCTTAAGCGTGGCGTGACGGTTATCGGAGAGCATTGCGTTAGTTACGTCGATCACCATAAAGCCCAAAAGGACTAGCCCGCATACATTTGGTATCAGAGGGAGGTTCACGTCAATTTCTTAATTGGCACCCTCCTCCTTTTATTTGCACGTCGGCACGTACGATTCTAGTTCGTTTATTTGAAAATTTAACAAAAAAAATAATTTTGTGGTCTGCCAATAGCGGTGTAAATTTCTTATTTTTCAGTCAAATTTTAAAAAAAAATTTAATCAACCTCATATTTTTTCTAGCAAGAAAATCTATTTTATATAATTATAATCTAAGTGGCTAAGCGGGAACAATTCTATCTTTCCTAGAATTAGTTGTTCAGGTACCCTTTCTTTGCATTCGCACAAAATCTGGATCGAGTGTCCTCTCCGGTTCACACTGAAATGGCTTTCAATGTTAACGCTTCCAATCGTCCCCTGACTTATCTACACACTAATATTTTTAGCTATGATGGTTATGGGGATCCCAAGTATTTTAGATACTGGCTTGAGGGGGTAGAAACCTATTTCGAATATACTGAGTTGGAATGTTTATCTGATAGTGAGTTAGATGATGACGATCATGCTGAGTTTTCGGTAAGGACGAATCTACTGTTTGATTTTTCCTTTGATTTTGATGGCTTGCACCCGGAGGATTTTTCTTGGACGTTAAATCCATGTTTTGACGGTGAGTATGATTTAGTTCCTCCTCCAGAATCGACCATGTCGACTCCTCCTCTGGTTAACTTGACTCGATTAGATGTCTTGTTAGGGAACGAGCTTGTCATTCTAGCCTGAGATATCTGGAGATGTTTATTTATCCAGCTCCCCCATTAGACTTACCCAGACGGATGTGTGTGAGCGATTTGTTAGTTGTCGCGTTCGGTCTTTCCACTACTTTTCATAGATCTGACTACGTTGTTCCTAGGGTAGACCGTTCATCTGACCGCTTGGCATTGGGTAAGGCTTCGTTTTGGACTGCTAGTGATTTCATGGCTATGGTATGTTTTGATGTGGTGTCCCCTAAACACAATTATTTGCAAGACCGGTCGCTTGCATTTATCCTCCGCCTTTTGATGATCCGTGCATGCACACTTTAGTGAACGTAGTTAGGTATGTTGAGTTATGTCTCGTGCACTACCTTTCAACTCCGGGAGCATCCAACTCTATAGTTGGTGATGAGCGTTTTCCGCAGGCATTTCTTTGTGAAATTTTAAAATCAAAATTTAAATCTAAATTTAAAACTACGACGTTGGACTCCACAGAAATCGTTAATGAATTTAAAGCACCCGTGCCACCAGACTTAGTCCCGTTATTTTCTACTGTTAACTCAAGTCATGTTGCACATGAGTTCACCCCTCACGGTTTTAATTTAATTAGGCGGATTCTTAACATCTTAGTTTATCAAAATGCATCCTTTAAATTACTTGCTAGTTTGTATCGGAGAGTCTCCCACCGTTGTTGTGGATGATTTGGTTTTGGCTTGTCTCACTCCTGAACGGATGCCCCCGGGTACCTTAAAAATATTAACGAATCGGAAAGTCCATCCTTTGCGAATCTTAAGGGAGTTTGGAAACATGATATTTCTTTTAGAAATTTCCACTGATTGTGGCATAGCTTCTATTTTCATCGTTTCATATTTTACGCTTCATGCTTCTATGCCACTTGAAATATCTACCTTTCCGTATATATTTTCCACTTTGTTCTCTTTGGGTCTGGGTAGTGAGTTTGTGCTTGGATCGCTATCTTCATCGGTCTTCACTGGAGGTACGTTGGTTGTTGATGATGAATTTTGTTTTCCTTTATTCCCTAATGCGTTGCCAAGGTTCCTTAGGAACATATTTTTGCATGACAGGATAGTCCAGGTTGTATTGCCCTCCTCTCCTAGTGGTGATGTGTGTCGCTTCGTGGTTCTAATGGATGATGCTTTCCCGCACCTGTACAATCAGATATACTCATCAGTGATGAGTACTTTTGAGCGGGGGAGGATTGATGGAGAAGACGGCCCTCAACATGTTGAAGATGATGACGGCGTGCTTACGGAAGATATTTCTCTGCCTCCAGATAAAGACTTGCGGCGCCGTGACGACCATGTGGAGCGACGCCAAAATATCCGCCCGCGGCGCAAACCAATATATTAATAATTAATAATAATTATTAATAAATTATTATTAATTATTAAGTCACTTTTTATGTTTTATTTTATTATTATTTTATTTTGCAATGTTATTTAATTTCATGTATGATGGATGCCTATAACCATCAATTGCTATCTTTATTTAATGTCATTAATTATTATTTTGTTATGACATGATGGGTGCCATTAGCCATCATGAGTGATTTAATATTGTATGGTGGAGATTGAGTGGTGTAGCCTATATATAGGCCTTTTCATGAAGGATTGAGTAGAGAATGAAAAAATTGAAAACCAAGGATTCAAAATTTGAATTTCCCCCCTCCTCACTCTTCCCCTCTTGGAACATTCGTTTCCTCCTCCTCCTCTCCTCTCCTCCTCTCCAAAATTTCGGCCTCCCCCTTTCTTTCCCCCCTCTCTACCTCCTCCTTTCAAATATTCGATCAAAGCCTTCAATACCTCTCCCAAAACTGGCCCCTTCATCAACCACACCAAGGACGGCTATCCTCCTCAATACAAACCTGACCACCACCTTCCCCCTCACCAAAAAAAAAATAATCAACCCCTTCATTGAAGAAATTTGGCCAAGGCCAGAGGCTTGCTGTTGTGGATTCTTAAACCCCGGCGTGAAGCGACGAAGGAGGGCAAGTTCCTCTCCATCCGGCGTGACTCCGATGGAGCCGTTGAAGGTCGAACCAAGTAGAGAGTAATCGGAATCATCCATTCTGGTTGGGTAATGAATATATCTTCTACTCTGTGATTTTCCCTCTTGATAGATCTTATGGCATATGCGTGTTGCGTGGCTTGTGAAACGCTTGAATTTTTGTGGTTAATTTCTTCGTAGATCTTGTTGGTGTTTTCTTTTTTTCGTTTAAGTTCGTGAGGCGTGGCGGCCCTCATTTTATTTTGTTGGGAGAGAACCACCCTTGTCTGAATCTTTTGTTTTCGGTGGATTCTCTTTTGGTACAACAACGCTCGACCGAACCGTGTGGGTTCCTTTCACTTGAGAGGACCTTGACCAATCGCCTTGGTATTATCTTGAAGGGCTTTGCGAACTCTCCGTTATCTCTGAATATTGAAAACACAAATTGTGTCGTTGTTGCGTTTAAGGCTTGAGCATGGCGTGACGGTTATCAGAGAGCATTGCGTTAGTTACGTCGATCACCATAATGTCCAAAAGGACAAGCTTGCATCAGATGGCCCCGAAGGTGTTGACAGAGTTTTGAAGACAGCTCCAGGAACTAGTGGAAGCCGGATTTGTCCGGCCAAGCTCTTCACCATGGGGAGCCCCAGTGTTGTTCGTCAAGAAGAAGGACGGGACACTTAGGTTGTGCATCGACTACCGAGCACTGAACCGACTAACGGTCCAGAATACCTATCCATTGCCAAGGATAGACGAGCTATTTGATCAGCTGGAGGGGCGCATTTATTTTCAAAATTGAATTTGAGGTCGGGCTACTATCAGCTGCGAATCCAGGAGGACATTTCGAAGACTGCCTTCAATAGCAGATATGGGCTATTCGAGTTCACCGTGATGCCTTTCGGGCTCACGAATGCACCGTCGGCGTTCATGACCTCATGAATCAGGTGTTTAAGGCATATCTGGATGTGTTCGTCATTGTATTTATTGATGACATCCTCATTTACTCGAGGACAGAGGAGGAGCACACACGACATCTGACGCTGACCCTGGAGAGACTGCAGGAGCACCAGCTTTATGCGAAGATCGGCAAATTCCAGTTCTGGTTGAGGGAGGTGGATTTTCTAGGCCATATCATCAGTGGTGCTAGGTTGGCAGTAGATTCGGCCAAGATTCAGGCAGTTCAGGATTAGCCGCAACTGAAGTCGGCCATAGATGTACTGAGTTTTCTAGGACTTGTCGGTTACTCTCGGAAGTTTGTGGAGGGATTTTCTCATATTGCCCTTCCACTCACATCCCTGATGAGGAAGGATGTGCCCTTTGTCTGGACCATGCATTGTGAGGTGGCTTTTCAGGAGATGAAGGGTCGGCTCACGTCGGCTCCTATACTTGCCCTTCCTTCGGGGAAAGAAGGATTCTAGGTCTACACCGACGCTTCCTACCAGGGCATGGGTGCGGTGCTGATGCAGAATGGTCATGTGATAGCATACGCTTCTCGGCAGCTGAAGAATCATGAACAGAACTACCCAGTTCATGACTTAAAGATGGGAGCGGTCATATTTGCTCTGAAAGTCTGGCAATACTATCTGTACGGTGTCCACTGCAACATTTACTCTGATCACAAGAACTTGAGATATGTGGACATGCAGAAAGAGCTGAACATCAGGCATAGACGATGGGTGGAGTTTCTAGGGGATTACCAGTATGAGATGCACTACTACCCTGGGAAGGCGAATGTGGTGGCAGATGCGCTGAGCCGAAAGGCCACAAACTCTAGAGCAGGACCACAGTTGATGGCCTTGGAGTTGGTCCAGATGTTAGAAAAGATACAGATATCCTTTGTGTCCGAGGATCACCCTGAGCTATACCGGGAGTACCTAGCATCGTTGATTTCCCCAGATGACATTCGAGACCGAGTCAGAGATGGGCAGAGGCAGGATGCCCAGCTAGAGCCGATATTCCGGGCCTTAAAAGTAGGCACTGCTGGAGATTACTCACTGAGGGATGGTCTAATGTGCTTCAGAGGATGGGTTTACAAACCAGAGGGAGGCCAGGTCCGGGAAGATATCATGATGGAGGCTCATTGTAGTCGGTATTCAGTACACCTGGGAGTTACGAAGATGACTGCGGACCTGAAGAAGACCATGTACTGGCCAGGCTTGAAGAAGGATATCACCTACTTCGTGACCCACTGCGAGGCATGCCAGCTGGTGAAGGCAGAATGTAGGAACCCCGCAGGATTATTGCAGCCACTCCCAGTACCGGAGTGGAAGTTCGATGATATCGCGATGGACTTTATACATGGGCTTCCCCGGTCACGGACGGGGAACAATTCGATCTGGGTGTTCGTCGACCGGCTGATGAAGGTAGCAAAATTTATTCCGATCAGGAAAGATGACTCGGTCAGTGTGCTGGTTCGAACGTTCGTGGAACAGTTCGTCCGTTATCATGGTGTACCCAGGTCAATTGTATCAGATCAGGATAGACGGTTTACGTCCAGGGAGTGGAGATCGGTGTAGACTTACTTGGGCATGCGGCTAACATTTAGTATAGCGTTTCATCCACAAACTGATGGGCAGACGGAACGCACCAATCGGACTCTAGAAGATCTGCTGCGACTTTGCATATTGGATCGCGGTGAGCCTTGGGAGATGCTGTTACCACTGATCGAGTTCTCATATAATAACAGCTACCAGTCCAGCATAAGGATGGCTCCTTATGAGGCCCTATACAAACGGAGGTGTAGGACTCCGCTGTCATGGATACAGGACGAGGATCTGAAGGCTTTGGGTTCAGAGTTTCTTCAGGACACCGAGGCTCAGGTGAGATTGATACGGGATAGGATGTTAGAAGCACAGAGCCGACAGGCTAAGTATTACGATGCTCGGTATCGTCAGGTGGAGTTCCGGGTGGGGGACCAGGTGTTCTTGAAGATCCGACCAATGCATGGGGTTTCACGGGTACACGATCGGAAGAAGAAGCTCAACCCAAGATATATGGGGACTTATAGGATTTTGGAGCGGATCGGTCCCTTGGCATACAGGCTGGAGCTGCCACCGGAGCTGGAGAGTCTGCACGACGTGTTCCATGTATCCTCTCTTAGGAGGGCTCTACTATGCCCGGAGCAGCAGATTACGGCCATGGACGGGCCGGTAGCATCTGATCGGTCAGTTCATCTGGAACCGGTACGGATTGACGACAAGGGGATACGAGTCTTGCGCCATAAGAAGGTTCCATTGGTCAAGGTCCTATGGAGGAATCATGGGCGAGAGGAGCACACATGTGAGCCTCAAGACTTGATGCAACAGAGATACCCGGAGCTCTTCAGTCCGGCACTACTCACAAACGCTCGGGATGTTACAATTTACCTTTCATATTTGAAACCCCATAGGCCTAACTAGAATTTCGAGGAAGAAATTTTTTGTTTATATATTTGGATATGTAACATCCCTCGGACAACTAGACCCCTAGGAGTGGTTTTGTCATGACTAGGTCATGACAAAACCCTAGGAAGCCCAAGAGGGCCAAGTGAACCTAAGAATGTAGGTGAGACCACTATGGTCTGCAAATCCATTATAAGGTCCACCAATCCATTAGCCCTAAGGGTCCATTGGAGTCAACACAGGGTGGCCAAGTTGACCTAGAACCACTCTAGGCCTAAATTTTGCAAGGTGCCCTAACTAAGGGCAGTGTCCCATAGTAAAGCCCAACTAACCCTACCAGGGCCTTTCTAGACCTAAAGTGGGGTCAATGGGCCACTAAGGACACATGGAGGGCAGTCAAAGTGGTTAAGTTGACCAAAGTCAACTTTAACCATAAATGGGTCAAACTGACCTACAATGGGTCAAACTGACCTACCTATGGTCAATTGAAGTTCCCTTAGTCAAGTGGACCCCACGCATACCTTCCTAACCCTAGTGAGAGGCCAATGGGTCACCAAGGATCCATTGGGGTCAACCAAAAAGGCTAAGTTGACCAAAGTCTACTCTAGCCCTAAAGTAATCAAAGTGCCCTGCTTAAGAGTCAAGTGACCTCCAAAGGGCCAAGACAACCCCACCTATACCTTAGTAGAGGCCAATGGGTCACCAAGGACTCATTAGGGGCAACCTCAAAGACCAAATTCACCAAGGTCAACCCTAGTCAAGGTTTAGGTCAATCTAGCCCAAATGGGCTAACCCAAGCTCAAGCCAAATTCACTTAGGCTAACCTTGTATTGGTGGATGAAATGGACATGTGGGCTGCCATTAGGGTAGGTAGGAGTCAAATTTCAGCTTGGTGTGTAGGAGAGAGAAAAAGCCACCTATGAAAGAGAGAGAAAGTGAAGGGAATAATGGGGGAAGACTTTGGGGCTCATCCTTCCCCTTCCCCAACCTCCCATTCATTTCTCTAGGACAAGGAGAGTGCAACCAGCTGGTCTTTGACTGGTTTGTGCCCTGTTTCATCCCCCACCTACCATGGCCGAAAAGTTTGACTAAGAGGCCAATAATGGCAATGCAGCCTACAACCACCTAACACCCCAACTCTCCTTTGTAAAAGCTTCACTGGACTCCAGGGATTGAGTTCCACCCATTACCTAAAGAAGCCAAGGAGTTTCACTGTGCTGTTGCTGAAATCCGACCACCACCACCACCATGACAATCCGGCGATCGGCAAGGCTACAACCACCCACACAGGTCCTCCTCCACTGCTTCTTCCATGGGTAGTTTATAAGAATCATTAGGGCCAAGGTTCGGGCTCAATTGAGCTAGATCCAAGTTCAAAATTTCCTGGTTTTTTCATGAAATTTCACTTATCGTTCACCGGAGTAAGCCCCTCTGGCGGCTGTGCCGCCGCCTGGCGATAGCCACCACCTCAACAGAGGTGGTGGTGGCGTTGGCCGGCCGGGGAGGTGGTCGGATGACCAGCAGCAGCGTTTGGAAATGGCTCCAGGCGGGATAAATCTGGACCGTCGGCTGGAGGTGGAAGATGACCAGATGCCGTCCAAGGCGCGCCAAGATTGGTGTTGTATAAGGAATTAAACTATAGGTTTATGATTTTCATTTTAATGAATTTTGTCACATATAATGTAATTAATGGTTTTAAATATTAAAAAATACTTAGAAGCTAATGCATAGGAAATGGTCAACACTTAAATTGTAGCCCTGTGTGTCAAATTGATTTCAAAATTGGTTTGAACCCATTTGGGTGACTGGTTTGACCAGGGCACTCATTTTAGTGGGGTCTATACCTAGGTCTAGGCAGACATTAAAATGGATGCCCACCCCTCATATCTGGTCCAAATGACTTGAAATTTGGACAGGGAGTCATCCTATTCTATATCTAGTCCTACCCAAAAATGAGAATTTTTGGGGACAATGTTTCTATAATTTTGGAAATTATTTAATTTATCTATGTAAATTAATTTAGGGACCAAAGGACCTCCAAACTCACCAAAATTTTGGTGAGAGATGTTTGGAGTCATTATAAAGCTCTGGTAAAAATTTCATCACATTTGGAGGTGGTTTGAACTAAAATCATGCAAACCCTAGCCTTGCCTTAAAAAAGGGTATTTTGGTCAAAAGGTGCACTTTGGGTTTTGAGTGGCCAAATCATCTCAACAGAGGTTGCAATTGGGGCCACTAGCTTTGCATGGCTTTTTGCGCCTTCCCATGAAAGATGGGGTAGATTGGAATTGATTTGCCCTAAGATCTAAGACCAGACCCTAAGGGAGGGCTTTTGTGCCTTGTGAAGGGCATGAGGACAAAACACCTTGAATGAACTTGAAATTTGGTAGGGAGGGACCTAGGATAGCTAAAGTACTTTGGTAAACATATTAGGGGATTTGGGAAAGGGTAGGCCCCACAAAACCCTAACCCTAATTTAGGGCACAAACATTGTAGTGCTAGAATAGGTTAGTAAAACTCCTTGAACAATAATGAAAATTAGGTAGTGTGGTTATGTGACTAGATTGAACCTCTGGTAATTTAATTGGGAATTTTATATCATTAGTCTTAGCACTTTCTTTGTAACTCATGGTTTTGCCCTAATTAATCATTTAGTTATTATGATCCCACTGCCCATTGGAAGGTCACGAAAATTTGGCAGAGGTAGTTTTAGACCTTAATGCCTATGTATGAATTTTATTAGAATTTTTGAATACATATTTGTAGTACCTACTTCACAAGCTCAATAATTTGGAAAATTGTGCAATAATTTGTTTAGAGCTAATTACTTGCTAATAAATTATCAAACTTGACTCAGAGCATTTATATGTCCTTACAAGAAATCTTGAATTTTCTCAGAATTTTGGGAAATAGTTTTGCTGCACTTGCCTCTTAAAATGTATAAAAATAGTTTATATTCAAAAATTTATTTAGAGGTTTAACCTTGCTGTAAAATGGGGAGACTCTGGATTCTGTGTTTAATAAACATCTTGAATTTATCAAAAATTTAGTAGAGTATTTACTTGTCTGAAATTGCTACTTCATGTTCAAACATGGGATTTTTGGATGACTAGAATAATTAAATAAAATATCAGATAAATAGGGAAAATTGTGAAATTCTGGAGTTAGGCCACAAAGCTCATAATGTCCCTCTAATAATTATTATAGGAGTACTGGGTGACTATTTGATGTACTTCCCATTTTACGGGTCATATAGCTTAAGTGGTCTGCGTATAGTAAAAAGTGCAGAAATTTTGTTGGAGTATAAATTTGGGCACATAAGTTGGGATTAGTGATTTACTGGTTTGGATAAATAAAAAATGAGTTCATCATTGGAAGTAGGATGAGTAGAGGGTTGGATTGGCTAGAGTTAGCTGGTGCTCGAGATCGACGAAAGATCGTCTTTCCCGTAGGAGAGGAAGTGTCAAATACACTAGGGTTATATCTAGTATAACATTTAAGGGGTGGGAGATGGTTAGCAACCAATAAAATTAAGTGCCCTGCGAAAGAAAGCTTTGGGCGTAATCCCATTGTAGCTCTTAGTGCTCTCGAGAGCCCTTCACGGGGAATACCTTGGGCAGTCCTGGGCTAAACCTAAATTGTAGGCAAAACTGGAATTGAAGAGTAACTAGTAAATCTAGGGTTTCACCTTCACACACCTCAATGTTTCGGGGAGATAGTTTGGTTCACTCTGGCAGTAGGCCCAGTGGTTTTGGTGATGGGCAGGTTGGCCCGGCGAGCTTTGGCTCAGTTGTTGTTTGTGATTGGCGGGTTGGCCTGGCGAGCTTTGGCTCGGTTGTTGTTGTGACAGACGGGTTGGTCCGGGGAGATTTAGCTCGGTGCTGATACATAAGGTTGCATGTGCATAAAGTATAAGGTGGTGGGTCTTCGGTGTTGGAGGGTCGATGAAGCGACACTAACACGTTGACTCGGCTAGTGTGGTTAGCACTTGGCCAAATAAGTCTGGTGCGCCAGCCGGCAAGAGTACGCAGTAGCTCCTCTTAGTGCACCAACGTTGAGGCATACAATAGGTCTGACTGGTAGTGCAATTATCAGTTTAGAGGTGGGCGAGGCCCAACCCACTGCTTTTGTTTGCCACTACGGAGGTATCCTGGGAGGTTCGGCTCCAGAAAGGGGGAACTAAAGGTCTGTGTACACATAGTCGAGTGGGTGAGTTGCACTTGCATGTTCACATCATGGCATAATTGTGTTTCATAGCATAATCATTGCATATAACCCCGACACTTATTGTATAAGTGGTATGGGACGCTTATACAATAAGCCCTACAAAACGACCCTTTGGTTTATAAGTTCTCGCGAGCGTGCTTATAAGTTAAGGTTTTTATTTAGTATATATATATATATGTATATATATATATATATATGTATATATATATATATATATATATATATATATATATATATATATATATATATATATATATATATATATACTTGTTAGAAAATCGACACCCTATCGTATAAATTGGTATGATACTTTTTATACGATAGGAGCCCTATAAAAGATCCCTTGACATATGTGTTTTCATATAAGCTAAGGTTGCTTTTCTTGTTCAGTTTTTCATACCTCTATTACTGTCAAATATAATATAAAGCTGCTAGGTTAGTTCCATTGCCATCTGCTTACTTGTTATTCTCCACTTTCATGTCCTCTCCTTTCCTTCTCCCCACTCGGTGCCTAGGAGCCATGGGGGAAGGGGTGGGGGATGATAGGACTTAGTCTTTTAGACTAACGGTTTTCGAACCACATCATTTTAGGGGACCGTGGAGCCCAGCATGGAGGAGCAACCCCGGAGGTCGGCACACTTGGAGATGGGGCAGTCTAGTACCAGAGTTCAGACGGCAAGGACTGTGAGTTCTATTCGCTACTAGTTGTTTTAGTTTTGCTTCCGCGATGAGATATTTGTATTGAGGCATTGATGTACTGGGCATGAGCCCAAGATTTTAGTATTTCATTATATCTGTGGACACTCCCATCGTGGATTTTATTTACTATTTATGTGATTTCTGTGGACTTGCCTTTATTATTTTGCTACAGTTGTGATCGATTTGGCCAGCAGGATCGGCGTTTTGTAGTGATGATCTTCCTGGGTGCGAAGGTGTCACCGTAAAGCGACGGTTCTGGGCCTAAGACCCCGGTGTTTTAAAGAAAAAAAAGGGGGGAGGTGTCTTACAAGGTTCTCCAATCTTATGCATTCCAAGTTTGAAATGAGTAGCATGAGTGAGCTCTCCTACTTCCTTGGTCTCCAAGTGAAGCAGTCTCCTGATGGCATCTTCTTGTCCCAATCCAAATATGCTAAAGAGCTGATCAAAAGGTTTGGGATGGCTGATGCTTCAGAAAAGAAAACACCTATGGCTACAAATGTTGTAATTGATTCTGATGAACATGGGAAACCTGTAGATCAGAAATTATATAGGGCCATTGTTGGGTCCCTGTTGTATCTTACAGCAAGTAGACTAGACATTATGTTTGCTACATGTCTTTATGCTAGGTTCCAGGTAAACCCTAAAAAATCTCACCTTATTTTCTTAAAAAGGATTTTGAGATATATAAAGAGTTGCCCTAATCTAGGACTCTCGTATCCAACTGAGTCAGAATTTGAGTTAACTAGATACTCTGGTGCTAACTTTGCTAGATGTAGAGTGGACAGAAAGAGTACATCAGGGACATGTCAGTTCCTTTGTGATAGGATTGTGTTTTGGCTCTACAAGAAGCAAACATCTGTGTCTACCTCAACAGCAGAAGTTGAGTATATTGCAGCTGGCAGTTGTTGTTCATAGATGTTGTGGATTCAAAACCAACTCCTAGACTATGGTGTCAACTTAAATAATTTAACTCTACTTTATGATAATACCAGTGCAATTTCTATTGCATAGATCTAGCGCATCATAGTAGAACTGAGCATACAGATATAAGACATCATTTCATTAGAGAGTGTGTAGACAAAAAGAAAATTAATCTCACCTTTGTCTCTACTGATTTGCAAAAGGCAGATATCTTCACCAAACTCTTGGATGAGAAGAAATATCTATTTTTCATGAATCATCTAGGTATGATAAATGGATATGCATTAATTTAATTTTTTGTCTGTGGTCGAAGAATTTGCCACAGTTAGTCGAACGGAGATCGACGAACTGAGAAAAGTTCTTGAAAAATTTGTCAACCTGAGATCGACGAACTCTCTATGTGTGAAGTTCTATTCGTCGAACGGAGATCGATGATATTGCTTCAGAGAATGTTTCGTCGACCTGAGCACGACGAAATGTTTACCCTTCTTCAGACGGAGATCGATGAACTCTTTCATCAATAAAAGTTTTCGTCGACCTGAGATCAAAGAATTTTTTATTTTTCGTTGGAGAAAGTCTGCCACTTCATATTATGAAAACCATATAACTAGGTTTTCTTCGAGCTCCATCTCATGCTTTATGTTCTCCTTTGCACTTGATCTCTCTGTTTCCTTTTGCAGGCAATTTATGGCGATTCCGGCGAGCTCTCTGGCGGCGATGAAGTTTGACATGAGATTCGACATAGACTTTGAATCATTTCAACACTCTGATCAGGTTTTTATGGATATACTGAACCTACTTGAGGAACAACAGTTAAAGAATTTCATGACAACCAGAATCAAGATAGCGGCTACTAAAATAAGAGAATGGTTGTTCACCTCCTCAACTCCTGATGCAGGCACAATGACAGGCACCATCTCAGGGAATCAGGTTTCTCTTTCCCCCACCGTCTTAACTGAGATTTTTGGTTTGGTTAATGGAGATGAAGATATTGAAATGGATAGTATTGAGTATGATGACATGCTGAGCAAAATGGGTCATGTTGGAGAAAACCCCAATAAACTGCTTAAGAAAAATTTATCCTCTGAATATAAATTTTTAGCCGATGTGGGGGGCAATGTATTGTTGGGCAAGCATACTGCTCATGACTATATTACCAAGCAACAATTTCAGGTAATGTGTGCGATTGTGAATAAGAAGCAAGTGAATTGGTCAAGGATTCTTTTTGATTTGATCAGGAAGAAGAATACCAAGAAAGAAGTTTATTTTAGAAGAGTTTTGGGCATTTTTCTACAGGAAAAGGTAGCTGAATCCCTGGTCTCACATACCATATTCATTAATGCTTCCAAAAGTCTAACATGTGCCTTGTTTGAAAGGTGGGAGAGGACAATCTCTAAGCCATCCAGGGCTTCCTACTCTTCCACACCTTCTAAGAGCACAAGGGCTGTTCCAGCCACTCCCCACCCTGTTGAAGAAGTTTCCATTCCACCTCTTCCTTCCACAACACTACCTCCAGAAGATGTCCTTCCTTCCACAAGAATCCCTTCACCTCATCCACAACAACAACCATCCTCAATTATTCGCCCTAATTCACCTCCATAACCACCTGCCTCACCAATGCATCAACAAACTACTACTGAATCTCCAGAACACATCACACCATCTTCATCTCCATTACCACCTCATCTTGCTGACATACATCCTCATACATTCATGTCATCCCCCACTTTTGATTTGTTAACCTCCTTACCATCTACACCAACTTCACCTCAACATGACATTTCCACTCCTATTCCATCTCCTGCTGCATCACCTTCTCAGGATGACATCATGCAAGATGTTACTCCACCTGATGTCACTCCTCCCATCCATCCTTCTGTATCCACTCAAACTCCTCCTGAGTTTATTGATATGGATTCACATTCCATTGCCACCCTCCTGGAGCACATCACCACAGTCATCAGGCAACTTATTGCAGAGGCAATCGCACCTCTTGCTGCCTCCATCTCATCCCTTGCTGCTCTATTTGCTGCCTCCTCTGTCCCTTATTCTTCAAGGGGCCTGATTCCAATTTCCACTAAAACCAGGCAGGGGGAGATGCTCGATGAAGAAGCAGCTCCAGCATTAGCAGCAGCAGCAGTTTTGCAGTTAGATGAGCCTGCAGATGCAGTTACAGATGTATATATGCTTATAGAGGCTGAGACAGCAGCAGTTGATATGCTTTGTACAGTTGAGCAAGTAAACTTGCCAGAAGTTTTGAATGTTGGTGATTGCCTTGTTAATCCCACAATAGATATTTACAATTTGTTAAATTCTTTTGACACAACTTATTTAAATTATCTTCCAAAAGTCTGCCCAAAGCACTCTATGGCTATAGTTTGCTATTTGTCTCCAATAAGCCCTGAAGTTGTTAATCAACTAAAGGCAAGTTTTGCAGCACCAGTAATTACAGAAGAACATGTGACTGAGAATGTTCTCGAACTAGTCTCTACCCCATAGCAAAAGGCTATCTACCCTCCCAAGTCTATCTCCCCTCCTACTTATAAAATGGATGATAGTCGCCTACCAAATCTTGATGATATTATTCTTGCTGATATTGAAGAAGACAATTATACTGTTTTTGAAAGTATTGCAGAGCAAACAATTCCTGTACAGCCTCAGGCTGAGAAGCAGATCTTTAAAGATATCTTGAAGACAATTGATGCTTTGTATGACAACCCTCCAGGATCTTCTGATGATGATAATGTTGATCAAGATTCTGATGAATCTGATGACTATAAAGCAAAGAAGAAGATTGTTAAGAAAAGAAAAGCTCTTGCTAAGGCTGTTCCAAAGCCCAATCCCAATGCAGACACTCCCTAGTACATGTTACAAAAGATTACTCCTTACCTAGGGATGCCTAAATGGATGTGGCTATCTAAAAATGTGCAAAAAGCAAGGAAAAAGAGCAGAAGGTACTCTCCTCCTCCTCCTTCTCAAAGGAATTGGAGAGGTCCTCCTCCTCCTCCAGCAGTAGGTGCTTCAGGGAATGTGTCTTAGAGATCTACCTCACACAGTCAAACATACCAAAGGCAACAAAACAGATCTTCAGGAAGGAGTTAGCAGAAACACTCTTCAAGAAGCATCAAACATCAACAACAACATCAAAAGCAGGACATACAACAGAAAGTATCTGAAATTGATCAATCTGAAAAAGATGTTAGTTCTGAAAGACCTTACTCTCCACCAGTTCCCTTTGTTGATCCTGAACAAGAAACAACTACTAAGATGGCTAGATTTCAAGAACTGGTTGGACTCTCTGTAATAAACAAAGCTAAAGCTGAAGACAAAGATCCCTCTCAGTACACTACAATATTTTCTTACAGGAGAGAAGAATTTAAAAGGTATGACAAAGCTAACAAATTTTTCAATGTAGATGATTATATAAATCTGCATCCAGAGGCTGTAGTTATATGAGCAACTTCAGTCAACATAATTGGAGTATCAGACATGACTATGTCTAAAAGAGAAGCTGCTAATCCAAATAGAGAAATCATAGTCAGACAGCCCTCTGATAAATCTGACAAAGCTGAGAAGGAAAATCCAAAGAAGAACAGCTAACTGTTATATTTAGTTTTCATTTTCTGAACTCTTTTTGTTAATCATGATGCACTTATGTATATATCTGCTAGATATTTTAATTTTCTGCTAGATATATTTTATCATGCTTTGTGATTGTTTTTCTTTTGTCTGTATTAGTGACCTCACCTAAATAGGGGGAGAATGTTGGATCCCTAGTTTGGATTTGGGCTAGGTTCACTAATTAGGATGAGTTTTGACCCACATTGTCAAGTGTATGAGTCCTAGAGTTTAGGCTAGTCATTAGGTTTAACCTTCATGGACCAGCCAACAGAGGACCTCAGTTGACCAAGACTTAGAAGAATTCAGAGTTAAAATTATCAGTTCGAAAATTCTTCGAACTCAGCTCGACAATCGTCGATCGCAGATCGACGAACTCAGAGTTAATTCTTTGAGTTGAGCTCGATGATATTTGATCTCAGGTGGACAATCTCTTCACTCAGACAGATTCTCTACTTGACGAAATCTGGAATTTAACTTCAACAGATTCTTTCCAATTTATATTTCATGAACTCTGCTCGACGAAGATAGATTCTTAGCTCGACAAACTTAGAGCACAGAATTGGGTAGTTATTTGTAGAATGCCGTCCACTGAGCTCTGGTCGACAAACAGGAATTATCAGCTCGATGAACTTGGAACTCCGGTTGACGAATTCTATTTAGAGCTCAACGAATTCTGTCCCAAGCCAGACTTAGATGTTTTTCCTTATTCTATCATTATTTCTTATATTATTTAGCAGTAATTCTCTGAGTAATTAATGCTTATATTCCCGTAAATATATCCGTTATTGTCAGTATTAATTATGGTCTTCATCAGGGTTAATTACTTGTTTAATTTATTGGGATAGTTGGGGAAACTCTTTAATGAATATTCCAGCCATTTCATTCTCCAGACAGATCAACAATTAATGCTTGGAATTCAAATTTTGAAAGGCGAATTTTTGACAGCAGAATATAAAAGAGATTTTTTTCTCTTTTCAGACAAGAAGCAACACAGGAAAGAAAAATAGTGGCAACACAAGAAAGAGCATACAGAGAAAAGATACAGAACTCTCTCCTTGTGCAGAAAACATTTTGTTTTCCCCTTGTACTTTCTGAAGACTGAAGAACAACAACCAAACATCAAGAGTCTTTTGAAATTCTACTCCAGGAATTCTCAAGGACAACAACTCTGAATCAGTCAGAAATTCTTGGATCACTTCAAGATAAGGCTGAAGACCTACACCCTGAGCAAGGCTCCAAGTCATTTCAAAAGGAGCTTTAACACCAACAATCCACTAGTCTTCTCTGTTATATAGAGAAAAGACAAGACAACATCAACTCTCTCTCAACCTCTTGTAAAATGATTTATTAACTCCCTTCAAAAGTTTATTCTTGGTTTTTGGGCACCTGATCAAAAGCTTAAACGGTTGTGAGATCTCCCTGGAAATAGATCTGATCTTGTGGTGGCAGTCACCTGATTAAAAACCTTATAGTGGATTCCTACCAGGGTGGTAGAAGAGTGGATGTACCCAGTTTGGGGAACCACTATAAAATTCTTGTGTTGTCTGGTTGTCTATTTTCTTTTTGTTCTTGCTGAGCTGTGATAATATAGTTTTGCTTAGGTTGCATTTCCTGTTATACTACTATATTATCACCTATTTTACTCTGATATATTTAAAAACAACCAAAAAGTTTTAATTACTCTATTCACCCCCCCCCCCTCTAGAGTAAATCAGGTATATCCCATATCTTTCAAATACACTCAACACACTCAACGCCACCATTCACCGAGTTAACGCTTAACTCAACCAAGGTGTTGAGTGGTCTCAACGCACTCGACACTTTTAGTCTGATTGAGCTAAGTATTTTTAACTCATCATATGAGCCAAACCATACAAATCCAATCTCTAAATTTATCCACAATCTTATGTGTGACCCTGATAGGCTCATACAGAGTTGGCAGTGAGGTCACATGCTTGATCATTTCCCGATCACAATGGTAATACCAGTAATCTCCCACTTGATCTTGAAAGTATCAAGCAAAAGCTTCACAAACAATGAGCTACATTTAGCAATACAACATTGCTCCCCAAACAGTAAAAGTTAATAAACTCAAAAGCCATTGTGACCAATGTTACAGTGTTGTCATGTCCCTTCGTCTCTTATATCCGGATAGAACTAGATGTACGGACCGTGTCACCCTCATAATTGTTCAATGCCATTTTCCTGATCTAGAATGGACTTCCAGAAATTGGTGAGCGCAATATCATATATTGACTCAACCAAGCATGGCCATGTATTTCTTAACCCCATTCCATCAAGGGGGCCCAATGATGCAACTACTGTCATAAAGGAGGACAAATCCCATCTCTGCTCACATTTAAACACCCAAATGATTCATAACGTACCCAATAACCACCTTTATCATCCAACTTTCTCAAGGCTGGGCTTTTGATAACATCCAAGTATGCTCCTCCTCACTCGATGAATTTGTGACTTCAGGTCAAAGGACCACAAACACCATTGCCACGTGAGCCATACTTGTGATATGTTTCTATATCAATCCACAAAGTGTTCCCGTGGTGGGTCTATCCAGTATAACTTGTTCATAACAAGTACCCATGTGATGACTTGATATCACAATATCAAGACCTGTGAGGACGGGTCATGTAAGACCTCCTTTTTTCTTTTTAAAACACCGGTGTCTTATGCCCAGAACCGCTGCTTTGCGGTGACACCTTCGCGCCCGGGAAGATCGTCATTACAAAATGTCGATTCTGCCGGCCTTATTGATCACAAAAGTAGCAGTACAAGAGTATAAACATGTAAGTCCACATCAAATCACATATATATAAAATCTCCAGGAAGGGAGTGTCCACATAATAGTAAAAGAGTACAGAAATGAAGGGCTTAAGCCTGGTACATCAATATCCTCACTACAGATCTCTCATGTGGAAGCAAAATAAAACAACTACTAGAAGTCGGGACTCACGGTCCCAGCTGGCCGTACTCCTGAGCTAGACTGCCCTGTCTCCAATCGCACCGGTCTCCTGGGCTGCTCCTCCATGCTGGGCTCCATGATCCCCTAATATGATGTGGTTCGAAAACCGTTACTCTATAAGACTAAGCCCTATGGTCCCCCACCCCTTCCCCCATGCTCCTAGGCACCGAGCGGGGAGGAAGAAAGGAAAGGACGTGAAAGTGGAGAGTAAAACAAACAGGTGACAGGGGGACCTAGCTAGCAATTTATAATCATGTTGTAATAGGTAAAGAAAGAAAAGAGTTTAACCTTCACTTATGTGAGTACACATAAGCCAAGGGATCTTCTACAGGGCTCCCATCATATAAAAAGTCTCATACCAATTTATACATTGGGGTGTTGGTTATTAACAGTAATATATATATAAAGAATTTAACCTTAATTTATAAACTTGCCCACACATGCTTATAGACCAAGGGATCATTTTGCAGGGCCTAATGTATAAGCGTCCCATTAAACTTATACATTAGGTGTCACAGGTTATTATGAATGATTATGATATGCATCTATATGGTGGGTTCATGTTATGTTCAAGCAGTGCAACTCACCCACCCGACTTTGTGTAGACAAAAATTTAGTTCCCCCTTTCGGAGACGTTACCTCCCAGGATACCTCTGTAGTGGCAGACGGAAGCGGTGGGTTGGGCCTCGCCCACCTCAAAACCAGTAATAGCACTACCGATCTGACCTATCGTACGCCTCAATGCTTGGTGCACTAAGCGGACTACCGCGTACTCTTGCCGACTGGACTGCCGGACTTAAGTTTGGCGAAGTGTTAAACCACACTTGCCGAGTCATCGTATTGGCGTCGGTGCAACGACTAACACATACCGAAGACCCACCACCTTAGGTATTTCTTATGCACATGTAATATTCTCAAAATAGTATACAACGAGTCGAGTTCTCGGACTGAACCGTCCGTATTAACCTTAAACCGAGACGAAGCTCCCCGGACTAAACTGTTCGGCTCAAATTATAAACCTCAACCCTTTGAACACCGCGGGATGGCGCCCCTTTGAACACCTCAGGACGACTTAACCATTTCCAATTCTTGTCCAACTAGTGTGTGCAGTGTGAAACCTTATCTACTAAATTACTCTTTCGATTTGTTATTTAAGGTTTACGTTAGCCCAGGACTACCTCCGGATTTACCCCGTGAAGGGTTCTCAATAGGCACTAGGAACTGCGATGGTATGACAGACCAAAGTTCCCTTTCGCAAGGCACTTATTATTAATGGTTGATTCCCTTACCTCTCCCCCTTTAACATCACATTAAACCAGTACCTAGGGTAGTTTAGACCTTTCACTCTCGCGGGAACGACGATCTTTCGTCGAACTCACGTACCTTCTAACACACATCAACTCGATTCCCACCACTCCTTAGAACTTTTTATGGTGACTCATCCACTTTCATTCAAACAATTCAACACGACTAACTCTACACTATTCCAACTCTTATCCAAATATAACTTTTCCCCAAATTACTATTTGCAGACCAACCTATACTAAGTGATGTTCATGATAGGATGTCCTTCAAGTTTTCATCCGAATGACCTAGGTTATTACTGGAGTCCTATCATGACATAAATGATTTAATTTCAGAATATTGTATTTTCCTCAATTAATCTTCTATTTAAATAATTTCTTAAAAGAGCCAATTATTGTCAAGTTGATCATGAAGTACACATTATAGACATGATTAATGTTTCATAAATTCATGATAATATTTCATATATCTAAAAGTGACAATTTCCAAATTTGACATTTTCTACAAACATTTAAGGGTCCTAAAATTATTTTAGCAGTAATTCCCATATTCCAAGATTTGTAAATCAACTACTTGAAATTATCATCCAAATAATTTAAGTTAAATATATTACACTACTACAGCCCTAAAATTATCACTGACCAACTTTCATGATTTTTCACAGAATATTTAATTCTAAATAAATTCAATACAAAAATCTACAAAGGGCATAATTGTGAATCAAGTACTATGAATATACTTCAAAAATTCCTAATTAAATTCCTAATAGTAGATATCATCCTAAAATCATCAGTGGCCAAAATTCACATTTTTACAAGTTAAATAATTCTTTAAATGATTTATTTACCAAGTATGGCCTTTACAAAATTTATGAAGGACGAAATATATAAAATCCTTTAAAAATTATAATAAAATTCAGAGACCTCTATTTAGGTCAAAAACCTCTACTAACCAAATTTTACTAGATTCCATGTAAACCAAATGATCAAATTAAATCAAATACTAAATTGGACACTTTGATAATTAACAAAGGAACTACCATGAATATAATCTATAAAATTCCACTAAAAATATCTAGGGGTTCAACTCACCCTAAGATTCATTCGACCCCATCTTCACAATTTTTAGATGATGTTAAGTTACTGTTTTGACCTTATAGTGCTTCTACCCTAAAGCTAGGGTTTGACTTTTGAGGTACTTAACTACTTCTAAATTCCCTAACATTTCAACCAGAGGCTTAAATATACATAAGCTATCTCTCTACTAAATTACAAGGCCATACAAGGTTATTTGCCCCTATGTCCTTCACAACCCCCAAAGGTCCTTCCTTAGGGTGTGAACTTGGGTCCAAGGGTAAATCAACCCTAATTCATCCATCTTCCCCAAGAGGGGAGGGTACTTAAGGTAATACTAAGTCAGTGGTCCAAAAGGGCTGTGCATTCAATATTTCATTTTTTGGCTATAAGCACACCAAGCCCTTTACAAGCCAACACATGCAAGGGGGTTTACCTAACTTGTTGTGGTCCATATGGGCTGAAAATTTAACCATGCCTTAATAATGTCCTCATGGACATGCCACCAAAAATTGGGGCCTTTTGGAGTTGAACTACTCCAAGAATCACCTAAACAAACCTAGGGGTATTTTAGTAATTTCAACCTAATTTTAATTCCAATTACTCCCATTTTTGGGCAGGGACTACCTATGCCCTAAACTAGTTAATTCCCAAAATCTCGGGACATTAGGGCCTCTGGTTGGGCTTGGGCATCTCTTCCAATTTCTGCATTTTTGTTATTTGCAGCCCAAGACCATTCACCTTTTCAGATCTTGCAAGTGAGATTTCTCAACATGCATAGGGCTAAATTGACTTATTTTTCTACCATAGTTCTAATATAAACCTAAGGGCATGCCACCAAAAGTTGGGGAATATTAGAGTTGGTATGCTCCGAAAATCAACATAATTTGGTCTATCATATTATGACTAAAACTATAGAATTATTTTCCCCAAAAATTCCCATTTTTTGGGGAGGGCCTAGATATGCCTAATTAAGCCACATGCCCAAACGTTCAGTCCATTTGGACTTAGGGTTTGGTCAGGGCACCCATTTTAGTTTCTGACCTACCCTAGGACCAGCCCTAGGAAAATGGCTCTATAGGGCAGTAGACTTAACCAAAATTTATGTGTAACATATCAAATTAAAGGTAACTTCAGGCGCTACAATATTTCTGTTGAGTACATGTTATAAAAAAGGATGTAAGTGCCCTAATTATTGGCATGCAAAAGTTGGTTATAAAAGACAAAAAATAACACTATTCATGCAATTAAATAATTCCAGGGTTAATTTTATTGCATGGCACGGATCTTCAAGCCATCGGACGGCTACTGCATTTCTTCTCCAAATGCATGGAATCCAGACCGAGCTTTCACGGGGGCTTTCCCGGCGGCTACCGGCGGCGCCTCCACCAGCAAACTTCACCTCCCCCCGCACGGTGGTGGGGGCAACCTTTTGCCGACGGCTAGGGCGGCGGGAGGTGGCGGCGCCACCTCACCCGAGAGCTTCCAAAAAAGCCATTAATGGAGAAATGAAGAACTGGGTTCGGGCTCATTCGAGCCCGAAACCTAACCTAAACACTCCTAAGATCTTGGCATGAAGAGAGAGGTGAGGGAGGGCCTTCCCGGCGGCCTTGCGACGTGAGGAGCGGCGGAGAACCATTGCGGCGGCGACGGCGCTTATCCTTCGGTTTCATGGCTCCAGCTCGAGTTCAGCTCCAAGGCTAGGTTTCTCTCTCTTTGCTGCTCTCCTTGTCCTGAGGGTGATGAACCGAGGGGAGTGACGGGGGGGGGGGGGGAGTGAGGAGATAAAGTATAAGGGGGCGATATTTTCTAAGTGAGAGGTGTTGGAACACCCTATTACTAATTTGGGTCAGGATCACTATGTCTCTAGGAATCTGTGTTTGACCTTCTGTATAGCTTAATAGGTCAATTAGAATTGAGTCTAAGGGTTAGAAGTCTAGGATTGGAAGCTGCCCTGAAGACCAAGTTTTTCTGTAGACCAAGTCTAATCGTCGAGCTCAACACGACGATTCGTCGAACTCCGGTCGACGATCGTCTAGCTCAACTTCTATAGATCGTCGAGCTCCATTCGACGATCGCTGAGCTCAACCTCATAATATCGTCGAGCTCCACTCGACGATCGCTGAGCTCAACTTCGCAATATCGTCGAACTCCATTCGACGATCGGTGAGCTCAGGTCGACAATTTTGACTCTGTATTGGATCCTTATCTCTGAGCTCAGTTCGACGATCTTTGAGCTCAGATCGACGATTATCTTGCTACTTGGATTTTCCAGTTCGCTGAGCTCAGCTCGACGATAGCAGAGCTCAGTTCGACGATTTCAGTTATCCTTCAGAATTCAAATTTAAATCAGATAGAAGTTATTCTGCATTTAATTCAGAAGATCTGTCAGCCGTTTTCATTTACTTCTGGAGCAAGTTTCAAGGGATTTTTCAAGGAACAATTCAGTAGACTTTCCTTCAGAAGAAATTATGCAATTAAGGCTGTAATCAATGCAGACCAATGGCTATCTTTGACAGAGTGATATTCTATTATGGCACAGAGAATAAATGACAGAATGTTTTTGAATGAAATAGAGGTGAAATACAGAGATTGACAAGAAGAGGACACACAACTCAGAATACAGAGACTCTTTTCAAAATTTCTGTCAACAAGAATTCTGAAGAACACTCATCAGAGAGATCAAGCTTTCAAAAAATCTTCAGATCTCTTCAGCTCTCAAAGTGTTCAAGGCCAACATCATCTCAAGACTCCAGACTCTCAACATTTCAGCTTGCTGAAATCATCTTTTGCTGGAGATCTATCTTTGAAGGCCTATCACCCTCATCAAAGCTCATCTTCCTGAAGATCAAGGACTCAGGGGGAGCTTTGACATCAATCCACTTAGTCTTCTCAGTTGATTGAGAAAGAGAAGACTGCCATCACTCTCTCACCCCCACTCTGTAAAGGGTTTTTCAAAGTCCCTTCAAAAGTTTGAATCTGGTTTTTGAGCACCTTGTCAAAAGCTCATTGGTGGCAAGACACCTGATCAAAAAATCTAATTTGGTTTTTGAGCACCTTATCAAAAGCTCATTGGTGCCCAGGACACCTGATCAACTCATCCTGCAGTGGATTCCTACCTAGGGTGGTAGAAGAGTGGATGTACCCAAGTTTGGGGAACCACTATAATTCCTTGTGTCATCTGGTTCTGCATGTTTTCTTTTTGTTTCTGGCCTAGATTCTCTTGTGCCTAGTTTCTGCATAGCTTAGTTTTGTGTTTAGTTTTATTTCTGCTTCCCTGCTCACACTCATTACAACAATTGTTGTAAAGCTTTGCAAAAGTTTTTCTTTGTGTTCAAAAAGCACCATATACTCTATTCACCCCCCTCTAGAGTATATCAGATCTAGTTTCCCCTTTCAAGAGGGGCGGGTTTGCCTTGTTCTTGTCACCATGCATGCATGGGTGGGCCCCACTCCACCCACCTCCTTCTCAATGACACGAAGGGTCGGCCAGCCCAAGTGGGGGCTAATGGCATGGGCCCAAGTGGCTCAATCCAGTAACACCCTTAAATATACCCCTTTCTCTCTCCTAATTTTTCTTCATTTTGAGATTCTCTCTCTCTCTCTCTCCTAGTCACTAAGTTGGCTAGCCAATCCTCTAGTCTATTGGCAGCCCACCCATGCATAATATATTAAATGGGGGGGGGGGAATGATATCAAGGCTTGATGGTGGAGAGAGAGACCCTTGGTCATGAATATTCTTCCTCCAAGTTTTCTCTCTCCTACTCCCCCATGTTGACTGGTCAACTCCCTAGGATATGTGCAGCCCACTTAATCATAATAATTATGAAAAGTGAGGTTAGCCTAAGGGAAAAATGGCTTGAGCTTGGGTTAGCCCATTTGTGCTAGGTTTGACTTGGCTTAGGCTAGGGTTGACTTGGGTCAATTTGATCATTTGGGTTGACCCCAATGGGTCCTTGGTGACCCATTGGCCACCCCTAAGGTCTAGAAAGGTTATGCAGGGTTACCTTACACTTTGAAGTTCACCTACCCTTAGTAAGGGCACTTTGACCAGATTAGGGGCTTGAGTTGACTTGGGTAAACATGACCATTAGGGTTGACCCCAAGGGGTCCTTGGTGACTCATTGACCTCACTTTAGGTTTAGGAAGCCCTGATTAAGGTTGGTTGGGCACATTAGAGGTCAACTGCCCTTGATTAGGGCATCTTGCCCTATTTAGGCCTATGGTGGTCCTAGGTCAAATTGGCCACTTGGGGTTGACTCCAATGGACCCTTAAGGCTCTAGTGGACCCTCTAATGGGTTAGTGATGTTGTGGTGGGGTCATGGAGTCATGGTGAAGCCCTAAGGTCAAACCCCAGGTTTGGTGATGAGGTTGTGCCATAGGCAGACCAAGGTGATTCCCACCTTGGCCTTCTATCACTTGGCCCTTTTTAGCTCCCTAGGGTTTTGTCATGACCTAGTCATGGCCAAAAACCACTCTTAGGGGTCTAGTTGGAAATGGTATGTTACAAATCCCAATAAACAAAACAAAGATTTCGTCCCCGAAATCAAGGTTAAGCCTACGAGAATTTCTACCGAAGAAAAGAAACTTGTAACATCCCATCACGACGCCATGTTTGCTAAATTAGGTTTAAAAGGAAACCTAAATCTATGACCAATTCGCCCAATTGGCAAACCAAGATCCCAATAAACAAAAGATTAGCCTCTACTATTTCTGGAGCAGCCTTACTAGTTTAAAGTAGGAATATAAATTAAACATCTTGAGGGGTTGTGAGGTATACCTGACTGAATAGCTCCGGATATCTTTCCTACATCAGGTCCTGTGGCTCCCAAGCATGCTCCTCTTGTCCGTGGTTCCTCCACAGGACCTTGACTAGCGGGATCTTCTTGCGGCGCAAGACTCGTATCCCCTGGTCGTCGATCCGTATCGGCTCCAAATATACAGATCGATCTGAAGCTATCGGCCCATCAGTGGCCGTAATCTGGAACTCCGGGCGTAGTAGAGCCCTCCTGAGTGAAGACACGTAGAAGACATCGTGCAAGCCGGCCAGCTCCGGTGACAACTCCAGCCGGTAAGCTAGGGGACCGATCCGCTCCAGGATCTTGAACGACCCCATGTACCTCGGGCTAAGCTTCTTCTGCCGACCACATACTCGTGAAACCCAATGCATCGGCCGGATCTTCTAGAACACCCGATCCTCTACCTGAAATTCCACTAGACGATGCCGAGCATCATAATATTTCGCCTGCCCGCTCTGCGCCTCCAGCATTCCATCCCGTATCAGCCATACCTGTGCCTCAGTATCCTCAATAAAGTCCATGCCCACATTCTTTGGATCCTCATCTTGTATCCAAGACAACGGAGTCCTACACTTCTGCCCATATAATGCCTCATACAGAGCCATCCGTATACTAGACTGATGATAGTTATTGTACGAAAACTCCACTAGGGGAAACATACTCTCCCAGAGCTCTCCACGGTCCACAATACACAGTCTCAGCAGGTCCTCCAGTGTCCGGTTGGTACGCTCTGTCTGCCCATCTGTTTGGGGGTGGAAGGTCGTACTGAAAGCCAGTCGAGTACCCAAGTATATCTGTACTGACCTCCACTCCTTGGACGTGAATCGTCCATCTCAATCCGACACGATCGTCTTGAGCACCCAATGATATCGCACAAACTACACTATGAACCTCCGTGCCAATACTCCGACAGCATCCTCCTTCCTGATCGGGATGAACCTAGCCACCTTCGTCAGTCGGTCAACGATTACCCAGATAGAATCATTCCCCCCCCCCCCCCCCGTGATTGAGGGAGGCCATGGATGAAGTCCATCGCGATATCCTCAAATTTCCACTCCAGCACCGGGAGTTGCTGCAATAAACCAACGGGATGTCTGCACTCTGCCTTCACTAACTGGAACGCCTCGCAGTGGGTCACGAAGTAGGTGATGTCCTTCTTCATGCCCGGCCAGTATAGAGTCTTCTTCAAATCCGTCGTCATCTTAGTGATCCCGGGATGTATAGAATATCTGCTATGATGAGCCTCAACCATGATGTCCTCCCGAATTTGGCCTCCATCCGGTATATAAGTCTGACCTCTGAAACATATCAGATCATCTCGTATCATGTAGTCCCCAGCTGAGCCTGCCTCCAAGGCCCAGAAAATCGGCTCTAGCTTGGCATCCCGCCTCTGCCAATCTCTGACTCTGTCATGTATATCATAGGTGGTGCTCGTAGCGGCCAGGTACTCCTCGTACCGCTCAGGGTCATCAGATGATACCAGAGTGATATGCATCTCTTCAAAACTCTGTAGTCACTCCATGGACATAAGCTGGGGCCCTGCTCCAGAAGTGGAAGCTCTCCGGCTCAGTGCATCGGCCACCACGTTTGCCTTACCCGGATGGTAGTGCATCTCGTACTGATAGTCTGCTAGAAACTCCACCCATCTGCATTGCCGGATATTCAGTTCCTTCTGCATATCCACATATTTCAGATTTTTATGATCTGAAAATATGTCGCAGTGGAAACCATAGAGGTAGTGCCGCCAGACCTTCAATGCAAATATAACCACTCCCATCTCCAAATCGTGAAATGGGTTGTTCTGCTCATGTTTCTTCAGCTGGCGGGAGGCATAAGCGATCACATGTCCCTTTTGCATCAAACCTTCTCCCATGCCCTAGTATGAGGCATTCGTATAAACCTGAAATCCTTCTCTCCCCGAGGGGAGGGCAAGTGAGTCGACCTTTCAGCTCTTGGAACGTCGTCTCGCACTATGGTGTCCAAACAAATGGTATCTCCTTCCTTGTTAGAGAGGTAAGTGGGAGGGCAAGTCTAGAAAAACCCTCTACGAACTTCCGGTAGTAGCCGACAAGTCCTAGGAAGCTCCGTACGTCCGTAGCTTTCTTCAACTGTGGCCAATCTCGGACTGCCCGAATCTTGGCCGGATCTACTGCCAACCCTACTCCACTAATAACGTGTCCGAGGAAGGCCACCTCCTTCAGCCAGAACTGGCATTTGCTGAATTTGGCATATAAATGATGTTCCCGTAGCTTTTCCAAGGTCAGCATCAGATGCCTCGTGTGCTCCTCCTCGGTCCTCGAGTAAATGAGGATGTCATCAATGAAAACTATGACAAACACATCTAGATAAGTCTTGAAGACCTGGTTCATGAGAGTCATGAACGTTGACGGCGCATTCGTGAGCCCGAAGGGCATCACGATAAACTCGTAGAGTCCATACCTGCTACTAAAAGCAGTCTTCTATATATCCTCCTCTTAGATCCGCAATCGATAATAGCCCGAACGCAAGTCCAACTTTGAGAAGAAGTGGGCTCCCTCCAACTGGTCGAACAGCTCATCTGTCCTTGGCAGAGGATAGGTATTCCTGACTGTTATCCGGTTCAACGCCCGGTAATCAATACACAACCTGAGTGTTCCGTCTTTCTTCTTGACGAACAACACTGGGGCTCCCCATGGCGAAGAGCTCGGCCGGACAAACCCGGCTTCCACCAACACCTGCAGCTGACTCTGGAACTCTGTCAGCTCCCTTGGGGCCATGTGGTAGGGAGCTCTGGATGCCGGCTTAGCCCCTGGCATAAGCAATATCTGGAAGTCCTGCTCTCTGTGCGGGGGTAGCCCTGGTAGTTTCTCCGGGAAGACGTCCGCAAAATCTCGCACCATGGGAACGTCGGATACAGATCCCTTGACCTCCGCCATCTCGAAGAGAATCTGATAAATCTCGTCGCCCTGCATGTGGGCCTTGATGGCCTGAATAGACGATAAGAATATATGGGAGGCGGGTCTAATACCTTCCATCACGACGAACGAGTCCCCATATCTCAGGGTAATCCTCTTGGCCAAGCAGTCAATCTGGGCATGGTTCCAATGGAGCCATGTCATACCCAGAATCAGATCATAATCAGGCTGCAACAGAATTATCGCTGTAGCTTTGAAGGGTTTTCCGCCTATCCATGCCTCCAGATCGCAATGGGATGATGCGAACAGCTCCGACCCGTCGGGTAGTCGTATCCGTAGCATCTTGGCTGTGATCCTCTCCACGCCTCCTAACCCTTGGATAAAGGTCTCCAACACAAACGAGTGTGAAGCACCCATGTCGAAGAGAGTGTGTGCGGGCTTTCCGCAAATGAAGACGATGCCTAAGATTGTAAATTTACTTAGAGTTCTATTTCTGGTTTTCCTGCCTAGTATTAATAATTCAAGTTCGTGAAACTACTTTTCTAGGAAAGGAAAGAACTTAAGTATAAAGAAAACTTTTCGGTCGTACCTGTGATCACTTGCTCCGGGTTCCTCGGTTGAGCCAGGTCCAGTGCATAAATCTATTGTCCTTCCGGCATGCGGTCTCTACCCTGATATCCGCATCCTTGGCCACGTCCTCGACCTCCATAATGCTGAGCTGGTGGGGCAATCTGCGGTGCTGGTGGAGGCATCCCTCTCACGAGACAGTTTCTCTTGATGTGCCTGAAAGAGACAAATCTTAACTGAACTAATTAGAGTAAAATCACAGCACAAAATAAAGAAAGAAGATCAAGCAACCAGAAGAGACACAAGGATTTTATAGTTGAAAGATATGGTACCTAAACACCTAGAGGGGGGGTGAATAGGTGACCTAATCCTTTTCTAACTTTACTGGCAGCAAACAGTTTATTATCACAGATTTTTAACTTTTGCACAGCAATCACAAAATATTCACAGCATACACAGCACAATCACAGCACAACACAGTGGTTTATAGTGGTTCCCCAAGATATGGGTACATCCACTTTCCCCCTTCACCTATCTAGCAGTGTACTAGATTCGGCCAAACTCCTCCACTGTCTCAGAACTCAAATTGGTTCCTACACCTCAGGCCCAAAGCCTTACAACTCTGCTTTATCCCAAAGCCTACACTCAGCCAATCAAGGCCTACACTCAGCCAACCAAGGCCTACACTCAGCCAACAAGGCCTACACTCAGAGATCTCAATCTCCTACACTCAGGCTAACAAGCCCTACCCTCAGCCTTTATAGTTATAGGCTTACAATTCACTCAGATCCAAAGGATCCTACAAGATAAAAATGTTTTACAAAAATTAACTCAACAATTCAGAAGTGAAAGAGGGGAGTTGAGAGTTTCTTGATGAGTTCTTGGAAGAACTCAGCTGGATTCACCCTGACTTAGCTTTCTTTAAAGCTTCTTGAGTAGAACTGAATAAGACTGAATCCTCCTGCAGTAGTTCCTTGACCTCTGCTACTTAAGATCCAGAATTGAATCTGAATCCTTCTTCTCAGCCTAGTTCCAGAGGCTGATTTCTTGGAAGGAGCCCTCTCTCTCCAACTTCTTAGATCTGCACCTGGACTGCAAGATCTTCTTGTGTTGACACTTTATGTACCACTTCAATGACTTGTTCAATAATAATCTGAACTAGTTGATCTTTTTAACCTCAACAGTTTCTGTAAATTGTAGGTGCCTATTTATAGGCCTTCTTCATGGTAACTGGCTGATCCGGTTCATAACTGTCTTCTGACATCTCTGACAGGTGCTGTAGACCGGCTGGAACGGCAGCTGTCAAGTCATCCAGTCATTTCTTGAAAATCTCTAACTGTCTGAAAGTGTCGAGACTTTCTGTCTTTAAGTGTCGACACTTATAGTCCAAGTGTCGACACATGCTGTGTAAGTGTCGACACAAGTCTACAAAGTGTCGACACAACTTCTTGTATGTCTCGACCCAGATTCTTCTTCATGTGTCGACACTGAAATTGAGTGTCGACACAAGTACTTCATCTTCTTTCTTTAGCTGTATTCTTCTAAGTGTCGACACACCACCTTTATGTCGACACAACTTCTTGTGTTGTATCTGTTAAGTGTCGACACTGCTTCTTGGTGTCGACACATAGTCTTCTATGTTGATTCTTGCTGAGTGTCGACACAGCTCCTTGTGTCGACACTTGATTCTTCTGTTGAGACTTCAGCTAAGTGTCGACACATTCCTTTAGTGTCGACACTTGTACTTAGAATATTTTGGAAATAATTCTGTTCTTTGCTAAGTGTCGACACAGCTCCTTGTGTCGACACTTTCTTCAAGTGTTGAGTCTTTAGCTGTGTGTCGACACATTGTTCTGGGTGTCGACACATACTTCAAATGCTGACTCTTTTGTTGAGTGTCGACACATTGTGCTGGGTGTCGACACTTACTTCAAGTGCTGACTCTTCTGCTTAGTGTTGACACATTGTGTTGAGTGTCGACACATGTACTTAGTCTCTGCAGACTTTTGCTGAGTGTCGACACAGCTCCAAGTGTCGACACTTTCTGGTGTAGACACAGCTTCACTGGGTGTCAACACAGCTCCTTGTGTCGACACATTCTGTCTGCACTTTTCTTCACTGAGTGTCGACACAGCTCCAAGTGTCGACACTTTCTGTCTGGTGTCGACTCTGCATCCCAGGTGTCGACACAATGACTCCAAGTGTCGACACTGCTTGTCTGGGTGTCGACACAAGCTTTCTTGAGTGTCGACACTTTCCCTCTGGGTGTCGACACATGGACTTAGAAACTTTTTGCTTCAGTCCAGTGATTACTTAACCTGCACAAGTAAACTCAACATACATCAAATACATTATGATGTATATCATTGAGTTAGGTGAGGCTTCTTCAAATCAGGTACATTTGACCAATGTACCCAACAATCTCCCCCTATTTGGAGAAGTCATAACCCTTAGTCAATGATATACACCATTCATAATTAAAGATTACAAAATGATGTAAAGCAGATTATTTACAGCAGGGTAAACATAAACATGTAATAATTCACACATGTATACACATTCATCATTTCAGAACAAGAAATAGACACATTCACAGAACAATCATGAAATATATTTATCATATATTGTTCTAACATTTTTCTAATACACCTTTAATGATTTACAAAAATGTTTTACATTTAAAAGATTACAAAATAATCTTCAAGTAATTTCTTAATCTATTTCTGGTCTGGTTCTTTGATAACTATGCCTTTGCCAGGTTGGACTTGAGCTTTGACAGTGGCTTCAGCAGTTTCAGCAACAGCAGGCTTCTTGCCTTTTAAGTCCTTCTTCTTAAGCTCTTCAGCTTTGATCTTCTGCCTCTCAAAATAGTGATATGGCTTGGGGAAGTACTTGCTAGGCTCCACTGCAGTAGGAGGTAGATTTCCCATCTTAGCCTTTCTTCTGAATTGAACAATGGCCTCTTGTCTTATTTCATGTTTTCTCCATTCAGCTTCAGAGAACCACTTGTTCCTTTCATGAGTATTGTCCTTGGCAGCTTTCCAGGCAGTTAAAATTATATTCCTAGAGGTAGGGCTCCACTGTTCAAAATCTGGCTTTTGTTCAGCTTGTTCCCTAAACCTCTTCTTTGACAACCTTATCTCTTCTTCTTTCTGTAATGTCTCTTGCATGGCTTCAGATATAGGTTGAACAACCTTTTCAATGTGGACATTGTCATTGCCCTCAAGTGGGCTATACATTGTGCTCACATCTTCTTGAATCATTTCAAAGTCTGGAGGTGGATAAATGACCTGAGCTACTTCTGGTGGCTCACCTCCAAAATAAGCAGGGTTAATGCCTGATTCAGCAACATCTTGGTCATCACACAGAGGAGGGTATCCAAGTGTAGCCCTGATTGAATTTGATATACATTTTGCATGCTCAGAACTTGCCTTGACTAACAATCTCTCCCCCTTTATGACTTCTCTAGCCATGTGATCTCTGACATCATCCTTTTGAAATCTGATCTGACTGTCCAAGTACCTGATCCCATCTTTAAAGTAAGGTTTTAGCTTTTGAAGTTGTTCAGATATGACCTTCTGGGAGGCTTGGATAGCAGTCTTTACAGCAGTAATTTCCTCTTGAAAGACTTTATCAAATTTAGCTTTAGCAGCATCAGTAGATGTAGAGGGTTCAGCAGCCTTATTCTTTAATTCAGTGACAATAGCATTGTGGGATTCAGTCAAATTGTCATTCATTCTTAATTGATTCTCAAGAACATATCCTTATTTCAATGCTATATCATCCACTTGTGCCTTGATCTTCTCTTGGTGTGTTGCCAAATACACCACTGTATTTCCACACTTGTGGAAGCAGTCTGTCATCTCCTTCTTGTTGAGATTCATCTCAAACCTTATAGATTTTATATCTTGGGCCAGATCAAATTGTAAAGTCTTCTGCCCTTCATCCACATAAGCCTCTATAGCCTTTCTTTGTTCATCAAGTTTTATCTGCATGGCAATCATTAAGGCACTATAATCAACAGTTGGGGCTTGTGGAATTATAGGCTGTGGGGCTACAGTTTGCAGAGCCTTCTTGTAACTCTGGCTCCTTCTCTTGAATACATAGAGTTTCTTTTTCCTTGCCCTTGCAGTCTCCTCATCTTCAGAGGCAAAAGTGCTGGCAATATCAACCCTCTCCTTAGGGCTTGGAGGCTTGTCAGCTTGCACATCTTGTGCCTTCTCAGTTTCTTGCCTTATAGGCTCCTCCAGAACTTGCATTTGCTCCCCCTCGGCAGCAGCAGTCTCTCCTTCAGCAGCTTCTTTGTCCATGTCAAAATCAACTTGATCTAGATTGAGAAAAAGATCTTCCATGGTGAACTCTTGAGGTGATTGAGCTGGAGACATTCTTTGTTCTTCAACTACTGGAGCAGCAGATGTGTCTTTGATAACAACATCTGGTTCTTGACTAGGCAGCTGAGTTTGCTGAAGAACATCAGACAAATCAGCATCTTCTACAAGATATTCTAAAGTTTTAAGGTCAGTGAGTACCTCTTGGATGATGACGGTGGCTTGCTCACTGTCCAGTGTAGATGGTTCTTCTACAACTGGAGGCTCCCTCGGGCTTTGATCCCTGTAGATGGGGCTAGCTGGAGGCAGCTCCCCCTGGATCTCAGCAGTCTCTTAAGCAGCAGGGGTCTTCTCTGCAGCCACTTCCTCTTGGTCATAAGGAGTGAAAACAACATGTTCTTCACTCCCTGAACTGCTGGAGGACTCTTGTTCAACTGGAGCAGTTTTTCTCTTTTTCTTAGGAGGAATCTCCTTCTCAGTAATTATCTTCTATGGGGTTGGCATGTCCTTTGACAACACCCTGTCCCATCTTGAAAAGATCCTTAGATCCATCTTCCTCATGTGGTTTATTTTGCTACCTGCAGCTGCACTCATCACCTCTGGTATGGTACCAGCTAGGTAGAGACTAATGATCCTGCCCAGATTGGGCTTCTTCAAGCTCTCCTTGATCTTGTCAAAAACCACTATTGACCAGTCTGTTTTCAGAGTGAATATGATCCTTGTCATGATTCCAAACATATAGGCAGACACTCTATCATGCCCTCCAGGTTTGCTGAGCAAGACTTTTCCCACTATCTCAGGCATGAACTTCCCTTGATTATTCACGTCTTTTCTGTTGAAAACAGATCCTATCTTCATCTTTGGATCTAGTCCACACCAGGTAAGAGCTTCCCTGGTCTTTGAAGTAGTCACCTCTTCTTCATCTTGAATTTTTGGTAGCTGAAGTACCTTCCTCATACTCTTAGGTGAAACCTTAATCTTAGTTCCATGAACTCTGGATTTGATTCTGAATCCAGTTTCATCTACAGCAGCTCCATTAAGAAATTCAAGTACTTCCTTCTTCGAAATCTTTGTAGGTTCAGACAAGAGATATTCTAGTCCAGAATCGGCGACTAGGGTTACCACTGCCTGAATTTCTTGATCTGCATCGTCGAATGCGCCGCGCACAAGCTCATAACCCTCGTTAACATTCTCCTCAAGCTTAGGAGCCATTAGGATTTGTAGAATTTGTCTGTAGAAAAGAGAGGTGTCGACACAGTAGTTTTGGTCTCGAAACTTTGAAAGCGTGTCGACAAACAAAGACAGAACCCTATTTATACCTGTCTAATTTTGAAGATGAACAGGCGGGACAGCTAACTTAAAATGTGTCGACACTGGCAACAAGTGTCGACACTGACTTATAATGTCTCGACACATATATGTCGACACAAGTTTAGTCAACAGATTTTATGTGCCGACACTTGGGTATGTGTCGACACAACATAACTCAACACATTGTCGAGACTTTACTTAGAAAAATTCTAAGTAAAGCATAAGTGTCGACACCATATTGGATGTGTCGACACCTACTTGACATGTGTCGACACTAACATTCTGAAGTGTCGACACCACATTCCTAGATGTGTCGACACCTTTTTCCTGAAGTGTCGACACCACTATTCTATGTCGACATAGACTTGTCTATGTGTCGACACCTTTTTACTTAGTCATTTTCAAATCTGTAAACTTACTCTAAGTTTATCATTACTAGTTCAATTTTGAATCTATTGAACTTAGCTTCTTCTAGTGGCTTAGTAAACATATCAGCTACTTGTTCATCTGTTTTAACATATTCTAATAAAATATCTTCTCTTTCTACATGCTCCCTAAGAAAATGATATTTAATCTCAATATGTTTTGTCCTACTATGGGATACAGGGTTATTAGCTATTGAAATAGCACTTGTAGAATCACAGAAAAGTGGAGTTCTACTTACCTGAAATCCATAGTCCTCTAGCTGATGTTGAATCCATAGAAGTTGAGCACAGCAACTTCCTGCAGCCACATACTCTGACTCAGCTGTGGAGATAGCCACACTGGTTTGCTTCTTGCTACTCCATGAAATTAGTCTCCCACCTAGAAATTGACAGGTTCCAGTAGTGCTCTTTCTATCCTCTTTGCATCCTGCAAAGTCTGCATCTGAATAACCTGTTAGATCAAAATCTCCATTCCTAGGGTATCAGAGGCCTAGATAGGGAGTGCCCTTTAGATATCTCAATATTCTTTTGACTGCAGTCAAATGAGACTCTTTAGGGCAGGCTCGATACCTTGCACAAACACATGTAGCATACATGATGTCTGGTCTACTAGCAGTCAAGTATAATAGGGAGCCAACTATCCCTCTATACAAGGTTTCATCTACAGGTTTCCCTGCATCATCCTTGCTAAGAGACATACTTGACCCCATAGGAGTCTTCATGGTACTGGATGAATCCATACCATACTTCCTTATGAGTTCTAGGGTGAACTTTGACTGACAAATGGACAAACCACTCTCAGTCTGTTTAACTTGGAGACCCAAGAAAAACTTCAGCTCTCCCATACTACTCATCTCAAACTGACCTTGCATAAGTTTTGCAAACTTTTTACAAAGGCTGCTTTCAGTAGACCCAAATATAATGTCATCTACATATATTTGGACTAGTATGACTTTGCCTCTAGATTCCCTAAGGAATAGAGTCTTATCTATTTCCCCCATGAGAACTTGTTCTCAATGAGAAAACTAGATAGGGTTTCATACCAAGCCCTGGGGGCTTGCTTTAACCCATATAAAGCTTTCCTAAGTCTATAGACATGATGAGGTAGAGTTGGATCAACAAAACCTGAAGGCTGCTCCACATAGACTTCTTCTTTCAAATTACCATTTAGGAATGCTGACTTGACATCCATTTGGTATACCTTGAATCCTTGATAGGTTGCATAGGCCAAGAACATTCTTATGGCTTCCAGTCTGGCTACTGGAGCAAAGGTTTGATCAAAGTCAATACCTTCTTCTTGCCTATATCCTTTAGCAACCAGTCTAGCCTTATTCTTAATGATGACCCCTTGTTCATCCATCTTATTCCTGTAGATCCACTTAGTTCCTATTACATTGTGGTCTTTAGGTTTAGGTACCAATTCCCAGACCTTGCACCTCTTGAACTGATTAAGCTCTTCTTGCATTGCTTCAGTCCATTGTGGATCTTGTATTGCTTCTTCAAACTTCTTAGGTTCAACTTGTGACAGAAAGCTGGAATAGATTGCAGCATTCTGATTTCTGCTCCTTATTTGAACTCCTTGTCTTGGATCTCTAATAATCAGCTCTACTGGATGATCTCTAAGATGCCTGTGGGCTGGAGGCATCCTCATTTCTGGTTGAACCACTTCAGCATCTGCATCATGCTGTACTCCTTGTATTTCTTCAGCAATTGGCACATATAGTTCTCCCCCTGGACAACAGCTACTCTCCTCTCCTTGCTGTCTTGCAGTAGGCACTTCTTCTATAGTAAGCTTGTCCATTTTCTTTGTCAAACCTGTGGGGCTGCATACACTGCTAGACAACTCATTATTAATAAGTTTAGTCTCATCAAAAACTACATGCATTGATTCTTCTACAACTTGTGTAGTCAAGTTGTAGACTATATAAGCCTTACTATTATTGTTGTACCCAACAAAAATTCCCTCTTGGGACTTGGCAGCAAACTTAGTTAAGTAAGACTTCCCATTGTTAAGTATGAAGCATTTACAACCAAAGATCCTGAAGTAGGATAGGTTTGGTTTCCTGCCTTTCACAACTTCATAGGGGGTCTTGTTTAGCCCTTTAGTGATGGTAGCCCTATTTATGACATGGCATGCAGTGTTAACTGCTTCAGCCCAGAAATATTCAGGCAGTGATGTATCACTTAGTAGGGTTCTACCAGCCTCTATCAAGATCCTATTCTTCCTCTCAGCAATGCCATTTTGCTGAGGTGTTCTAGGTGAAGAGAATTCTTGAAATAACCCAAAGTCTTCACATAGTTTTGTCATGCTTTCAGAATGAAACTCAGTTCCATGGTCACTTCTAATTTTGACCACAGTACTATTTAGTTCATTCTGAATTTGCTTGACAAAGTTATAGAAGACACTAGGTGTTTCAGATTTCTGTCTTAAGAAGAACACCCAGGAAAACCTTGAGTAGTCATCTACAACTACAAGGGTATAGACCTTCCTACCTAAGCTGTGAACTGGCATTATACCAAAGAGATCCAAATGCAAGAGGTACAAACACCTCACAGCATCTTTGTTTTCTATGCTTTTAAAGGTGGATTTAGTCTGCTTGCCCTTTTGACAAGCTGAGCAAATACCATCTTTGACACACTTAACTTGAGGACCATTCCTCACTAACTCTTTGCTAAAGAGTTTGCTAATAGTCTTGTAGTTAAGATGGGCAAGCCTCTTGTGCCATTTGACACAATGAGAGACTGTCTCATCAGCTATAAGACAAACTGGAGAACCATTGTTCTCAACCATAATGTCTAGGTAGTAGACATTCCTCTTCCTATACCCTGTCAAAATGATCTCTTGATCACTTGACCTCTTGATATGACAACCATTTTTAGCAAATGAGATGTCATACCCTACATCACTTAATTGACTTATACTTATTAGGTTGTGTTTCAACCCTTTAACATAAGCCACTTGAGTAATGGTAACTAAGTTTGTAGAAATGTTACCAAATCCTTTGATGATTCCTTTTTCAGAACCACCAAAGGTTACTTTTGGACCATCTTTTACTGGAATGTAGTCCTTTAGTAATCTTCTTGTTCCAGTCATGTGTCTGGAACATCCACTGTCCAAGTACCATGTTGGGTTATGGCCACTTGGACTCACCTGCAAAACAGATTAATGAACCTTAGAACCCAAAGAATTCTTGGGTCCTTGGTATTTGTTAGTCTGCAATCTGACAAAGCTCCCTGCAGGCTTTCCAACAGGTAGCTTGCTACTCACCTTGGCACTGGCATTGTGCCAACAATCCACTGCAAAGTGGCCAATTTTGCCACAGCACCAACATTCAAACTTGTTGTACCTTTGCTTAGGTACAGCCTTTGCTGTATTATCTACAGCAGTCTTGTTGAATGTTGGGGCTTTGCCCTTGGACTTAGACTTGGACTGCTCAGTCCTTGCAGGTCTAATAAAGCCCAACCCAGCCTTGCCTTTATGATGAACAAAATCATCAATTAAAGGTAACACTGACTTAGGTTTAGAAAACCTAGCAACTAAGTCCTTCTCCTTCTGAAGATTGATCTCCAGACTCTTAATTTGATCATTCTTAAATGATATAGTACCCATCTGAATCACTGTTATGTGTTTCAGCCTAGCTATCTCATTCAGCTTTTGATCAAATTGCTTCTCAAAATCTGTTGCAGCAACTTTAAGATCAGCAATTTCCTTTGCCTGACTTTTGGCTAAGGACTTGCTTTTCTTGTAAGCTTGCAATAGCACCTTATATTCATCTATAAGTTGATGAATATCATCCTCAGACTCAGATACACTTTCATCACTTGATGAAGATGAATCTAATTCTGAACTAGAACAAGAAACTGAATTTAAACTTGAACTTTGTACCTGACTGGGTCCTGGCTGCTCCAGGATTTTGGCACTGTCTGTCAAAGCCATTAGTCCTTGGCATTGACTGTCTTCTTGTTCATAAATAGACTCCATGATCTGCATGAATTCTTCCTCTTCTTCTCCAGCAAACAGCCCTATGTAGGCTTCAGCATCAGACTCAGTTTCTAAAGAAGAGATATATGATAGAGTCTTCTCCTTCTTGGCTACAAAAGACTTCTCTTTCTTTCCTTTGAAGTGAGTCTTTTTCATGTCACCAGATTCCTTTCTCTTCTCTGGACAATCTACAATAACATGGCCCTGTCTATTGCAGCAGTAGCACACTATCTTAGATCCAGTTGCCTTGCTTGACTTTGTCCTCTTCCTGTCTTTCTTTGAAGGCTTTTTCTCCTGATAAAAGACTTCCTTTCCCTTTGAAGAAGAAGGTCTTGACCTCCACTGTTTCTTCTTCAAGAATTTCTGAAAGTGCCTAGTGAAGGCAGCAAAGTCTTCATCACTTTTACTGCTCTCACTCTTTGTGCTAACTGACTCATCAGACTCTAAATCAACTACCTCTGGAGGTGGAGTTGATGACTTATTCCTGCACTTTTTGGGAACTTCTGTCTTGAAAGCAACTGATCTTTCCTTGTGTTCAATCCTTGTTGATTTCTCCTCCTCTTTCCTCACTGTCAACTGCATCTCATATGACAATAACTTGCCAAACAGTGTAGGAGGAGGAATTTCCCCCAACTTAGCCATTTCTCTTATGGCACAGATCTTTGTGTCCCAATCTTTGGTTAGGGACCTTAAGAACTTATCATTTAGTTCATAGTTACTGAACTCTCTTCCATAAGACATGCGTTCATTAACTATTCTGTAGAACTTCTTGTAGCACTCAGTTATGCTATCACCTTTACCTTGTCTAAAGCTCTCATACTCCTGATTTAGCAAGGATTTTCTATCTTGCCTAACTTCTTCAGATCCTTCCATATACACTATAAGAGTGTCCCACATCTCTTTAGCTGTCTTACAGTGTATAAGATTCTAAAAAGTAGCATCATCTATGGCACTTACAATAATGTTTTGTGCCCTCTTGTCCATTGTAGCTAGGACAATCTCATCCTTAGTCATCTCAGAGAAATCCTTTGGAGTTCTCTGATTTGCATCCAAAACTGAAATCTTCATTGGCACATAAGGCCCTTCCTTTACTGTGATGTAGATTCTAGGGTCAGAGGCTTCCATAAATAGCCTTACCCTTTCTTTCCAGATCCCAAAGATCTCTTTCCTGCATATGGGTAATTTCATGGAACCCAATTCCTTGTGATTCTCAGAAGAACCCATGTTTCTTGATTTTCTTGAATTTCTTGAAACTGTGTTTTATCTTATACTGAAGCTGCCAAACAGGATCTCCTCAGACTGTTAGTCCTTTTTGAGGAACCTGGCTCTGATACCACTTGAAAGATATGGTACCTAAACACCTAGAGGGGGGGTGAATAGGTGACCTAATCCTTTTCTAACTTTACTGGCAGCAAACAGTTTATTATCACAGATTTTTAACTTTTGCACAGCAATCACAAAATATTCACAGCATACACAGCACAACACAGTGGTTTATAGTGGTTCCCCAAGATATGGGTACATCCACTTTCCCCCTTTGCCTATCTAGTAGTGTACTAGATTCGGCCAAACTCCTCCACTGTCTCAGAACTCAAATTGGTTCCTACACCTCAGGCCCAAAGCCTTACAACTCAGCTTTATCCCAAAGCCTACACTCAGCCAATCAAGGCCTACACTCAGCCAACCAAGGCCTACACTCAGCCAACAAGGCCTACACTCAGAGATCTCAATCTCCTACACTCAGGCTAACAAGCTCTACCCTCAGCCTTTATAGTTATAGGCTTACAATTCACTCAGATCCAAAGGATCCTACAAGATAAAAATGTTTTACAAAAATTAACTCAACAATTCAGAAGTGAAAGAGGGGAGTTGAGAGTTTCTTGATGAGTTCTTGGAAGAACTCAGCTGGATTCACCCTGACTTAGCTTTCTTGAAAGCTTCTTGAGTAGAACTGAATAAGACTGAATCCTCCTGCAGTAGTTCCTTGACCTCTGCTACTTAAGATCCAGAATTGAATCTGAATCCTTCTTCTCAGCCTAGTTCCAGAGGCTGATTTCTTGGAAGGATCCCTCTCTCTCCAACTTCTTAGATCTGCACCTGGACTGCAAGATCTTCTTGTGTTGACACTTTATGTACCACTTCAATGACTTGTTCAATAATAATCTGAACTAGTTGATCTTTTTAACCTCAACAGTTTCTGTAAACTATAGGTGCCTATTTATAGGCCTTCTTCATGGTAACCGGCTGATCCGGTTCATAACTGTCTTCTGACATCTCTGACAGGTGCTGTAGACCGGCTGGAACGGCAGCTGTCAAGTCATCCAGTCATTTCTTGAAAATCTCTAACTGTCTGAAAGTGTCGAGACTTTCTGTCTTTAAGTGTCAACACTTATAGTCCAAGTGTCGACACATGCTGTGTAAGTGTCGACACAAGTCTACAAAGTGTCGACACAACTTCTTGTATGTCTCGACCCAGATTCTTCTTCATGTGTCGACACTGAAATTGAGTGTCGACACAAGTACTTCATCTTCTTTCTTTAGCTGTATTCTTCTAAGTGTCGACACATCACCTTTGTGTCGACACAACTTCTTGTGTTGTATCTGTTAAGTGTCGACACTGCTTCTTGGTGTCGACACATAGTCTTCTATGTTGATTTTTGTTGAGTGTCGACACAGCTCCTTGTGTCGACACTTGATTCTTCTGTTGAGACTTCAGCTGAGTGTCGACACATTCCTTTAGTGTCGACACTTGTACTTAGAATATTTTGGAAATAATTCTGTTCTTTGCTAAGTGTCGACACAGCACCTTGTGTCGACACTTTCTTCAAGTGTTGAGTCTTCAGCTGTGTGTCGACACATTATTCTGGGTGTCGACACATACTTCAAATGCTGACTCTTCTGTTGAGTGTCGACACATTGTGCTGGGTGTCGACACTTACTTCAAGTGCTGACTCTTCTGCTTAGTGTTGACACATTGTGTTGAGTGTCGACACATGTACTTAGTCTCTGCAGACTTTTGCTGAGTGTCGACACAGCTCCAAGTGTCGACACTTTCTGGTGTAGACATAGCTTCACTAGGTGTCGACACAGCTCCTTGTGTCGACACATTCTGTCTGCACTTTTCTTCACTGAGTGTCGACACAGCTCCAAGTGTCGACACTTTCTGTCTGGTGTCGACTCTGCATCCCAGGTGTCGACACAATGACTCCAAGTGTCGACACTGCTTGTCTGGGTGTCGACACAAGCTTTCTTGAGTGTCGACACTTTCCCTCTGGGTGTCGACACATGGACTTAGAAACTTTTTGCTTCAGTCCAGTGATTACTTAACCTGCACAAGTAAACTCAACATACATCAAATACATTATGATGTATTTCATTGAGTTAGGTGAGGCTTCTTCAAATCAGGTACATTTGACCAATGTACCCAACAATAATGGTTCCCCAAAACTGGGTAGTCCGCTCTGATACCAATTGAAAGGGATAGATCTTAACTAAACTAATTAGAGTAATAAATAGCACAACACAAAAATAATGAAAGAAGAGCAAGCAACCAGAAGACACAAGGAAATTTATTGTGGTTCCCCAAAACTGGGTAGTCCACTCTTCTACCACCCTGGTAGGAATCCACTCAGGTTTTTGATCAGGTGACTGCCACCAATGGGTTTTGATCAGGTCCCCAAAAACCAACTCAAGTCTTTTGGAAGGAGAATTGCAACCAGGAATCACTTTTGAAGGGAGATGACAACCCTTTATATATGAGGGGGTGAGAGAGTGATATTGTCTTCTCTGTCAACAATCAGAGAGAAGACTCAAGTGGATATTGATGTTAGCAAATTTGCTCCCCCTGAGATCTTGAATGATGCAGGGAAATCTGGAGCACTGCTTCAGGGTGATAGGCCTTCAATCTTCAGGCCTGGACCAGAGTACTTTTCAGGAACTTCTGACAGATAGAGATTTATTGTCCTTGAAGTTTTCCTGCAGTGATGATGAAGAAGAAGACTCTAGATATGAATGGATGTTCTTCTTGTTCTTGTTATTGCCCTTCTTCTTGAATGGATGGCCTGGACCATAGTGCAAGCATATCTAGATTGCACATGGGTAGTCTGGTTCTTGAAAACTCATCAAGTTGTGCCATGATAACTCTAAAGATATTTAAGATCTCTCACCCCATTGAAAGAGACAGATCTTAACTAAACTAATTAGAGTTAAATCACAGCACAGAATCAGGAAGGAAGATCAAGCAACCAGAAGACACAAGGAAATTTATAGTGGTTCCCCAAATCTGGGTAGTCCACTCTTCTACCACACTGGTAGGAATCCACTCAGGTTTTTGATCAGGTGACTGCCACCAATGGGTTTTGATCAGGTCCCCAAAAACTAACTCAAGTCTTTTGGAAGGAGACTTGCAACCCGGAATCACTTTTGAAGGGAGATGACAACCCTTTGTACAGGAGGGGGGTGAGAGAGTGATATTGTCTTCTCTGTCAACAATCAGAGAGAAGACTTATGTGGAAATTGATGTTAGCAGATTTGCTCCCCCTGAGATCTTGAATGGTGCAGGAAAATCTGTAGCACTGCTTTAGGGTGATAGGCCTTCAATCTTCAGGCCTGGACCAGAGTATCCTTCAGGAACTTCTGACAGATAGAATATTTGTTGTCCTTGAAGTTGTCCTGTAATAATGAGGAAGAAGAAGACTCTTGATATGAATGAATGTTCTTCTTCTTCTTATGATAACTGTCTCCTCTGGTCTAGGGCTGCTAATTTCTGTAGTGATATTGCCTTTTCTATGTTTATTACTATTCTTCTTTTTCTCTGTATCTTGTGTCTCTGTTGTCTATGTTCTTGTTCTCTTTCTCTGTATATATTCAGACATTCAAAATCCTTGGCCTTGATGGCGGAAGAAAAACATTCCCGAGAGTGGAGATGCATTGGGAATTGATCTATAATTAATCCAACAATAACTGTCCGTTTGAACGGCTATTTTCACTGAGAATAATGACTGTCATTAATCCTCAATTGATTCTGCCAACTGTTATTGATTTCTCAAAAATCGTCGAGCTGAACTTTCGTCGAGTGCATCAATCGTCGACCTGAGTTCGACATTCGTCGAGCTGAATATCTTGCCTACGTTCGTCGACCGGAGCTTGCAGTTCGTCGAGCTCAGTTTCTGTGTTAGTCGAGCTGAGAGAACTGTTGAGTGTCGACACAGTTGTTGTGATGGTGTCGACATAGCCTTGCTAGATTCTTGAGATCGTCGACCTGAGTTCAGAGAAGCAACTTAGAATTCGTCGACCGGAGATCGCCGTTCGTCGAACTGCGTTCGACGATCGTAGATCTGATTTTCTGCCTTTGTCTTGACTGCATCTCTTGGACTTCTTTTCTGCAATGCTGGAAAGTTCTTCTGAATGACTTGTCCTGGAAATTGTCCTATGACCCATGACTATACATGTTGGGTCAATCTAAGATTCCTAATAGTGTTCTTTACCCAAATCCAAACTGGGGTTCCAACAATCTCCCCCTATTTGGGTAAGGACACTATTTACATAAATATAAGTAAAATACAAGGCAATTAAATACAATCTCCCACTAAATCTGGATCAAGAAAATCTGTTGTTGCTGTTGCTGATCCTTGCCCAAATCTAAAGCATTATAATCTGTTGTTGTTGCTGCTGCTAGAAGTTCTGCAGCTTCATTTATAGGCATCTCCCCCTATTTGCATAGTCTTTATTCCTCTATGGTAAACCAGACAATCTCCCCCGATTTGCAGTTCTTTGCCCAAATCCAACAGCCACTGATATGGCCTGTATATTTGCTGGACTGAATTCTTTTTCTGCAAGGAGATGTTAGGAGTTCTGGACCCAGATAACCTTGGGTCCTGGTTCTCTTTTAAAATAATCAGAAATAAAAGGATAAAAATTTCTGCTTTGAAATTCTGAGTTCGACGAATTAAAATACTTTCGTCGAGCGGAGTTCGACGAATGATATTGAGTTCGTCGAGCTCTGTTTGACAAATTAAATTTGTTTCGTCGAGCACAGATTCCTAAACATTTCAAAGCAGAATCATTGTTCAAAGATCGTCGATCTGAGTTCGACGAATAGAATTGATTTTGTCGATCTACGTTCGATGAATTATTTTGAACTAAGATTTTCTGAAGATGTATACCTGATGAAAGATCAAGGGTAGAGATTACCTGATCTTCTTCTTTTGGTTCACATTATGGTTCTTCTGATTCTTCAGCATAGCTGTTGCGAGAAGCATCTATTGCCATTAGGCAAAATTCTATTGCTCTTGCTTCTTCTTCAGCCAATGCTGTGATGGAGTCCCACATCTCTTTTATAGATGAACATTCAGCAAGTTCTTCAAAAATGTCATCAGACATTGATTGTGCTAGAATGTTCATAGCTTGTGCATCAGCAATCTTCATCTTTTGCTGAGCATGTGTCCACTGGGATGATGGAACAACATCTGGACTTGTTGTTTGCTGAGGTTGAGCTGGACCTGACAAAATAGATTTAAAGATGTTTTCATCAATGGAGTACATATAAAATCTAATACTTGTCTTCCATAGTGCAAGCATATCTAGATTGCACATGGGTAGTCTGGTTCTTGAAAACTCATCAAGTTGTGCCATGATAACTCTAAAGATATTTAAGATCTATCAAAGGATCTTTTGGTTCAGGTGTTAGCCTGTGCAACCAATTAACCTCTCAAGGTCTGGTATTTTAACCAACCTGGCTCTGATACCAATTGAAAGAGACAGATCTTAAATAAACTAATTAGAGTTAAATCACAGCACAGAATCAGGAAGCAAGATCAAGAAACCAGAAGACACAAGGAAATTTATAGTGGTTCCCCAAATCTGGGTAGTCCACTCTTCTACCACCCTGGTAGGAATCCACTCAGGTTTTTGATCAGGTGACTGCCACCAATGAGTTTTGATCAGGTCCCCAAAAACAAACTCAAGTCTTTTGGAAGGAGACTTGCAACCAGGAATCACTTTTGAAGGGAGATGACAACCCTTTGTACAGGAGGGGGTGAGAGAGTGATATTGTCTTCTCTGTCAACAATCAGAGAGAAGACTGAAGTGGATATTATTGTTAGCAGATTTGCTCCCCATGAGATCTTGAATGGTGCAGGGAAATCTGGAGCACTGCTTCAGGGTGATAGGCCTTCAATCTTCAGGCCTGGACCAGAGTTCTTTTCAGGAACTTCTGACAGATAGAGATTTGTTGTCCTTGAAGTTGTCCTGCAGTGATGATGAAGAAGAAGACTCTAGATATGAATGGATGTTCTTCTTCTTGTTGTTATTGCCATCTCCTCTGGTCTAGGGCTTCTAGTTACTGTAGAGATATTGTCATTTCTGTATATGTTCTTCTCTGTCTGCCTTGCTGTGTGTCTGTTCTGTTCTATTCTCTTCCTCTATATATATTTAGACATTCAAAATCCTTGGCCTTGATGGCGGAAGAAAAACATTGCCGAGAGTGGAGATACATTGGGAATTGTTCTATAATTAATCCAACCGTAACTGTCCGTTTGAACGGCTATATTCACTGAGAATGTTGACTGAAATTAATCCCCAATTAATTCTGCCAACTGTTACTGATTCCACAGAAATCGTCGAACTGAACTTTCGTCGAGTTCATGAATCGTCGACCAGAGTTCGACATTCGTCGAACTCAGCTAGAATCGTCGAGCTGAATATCTTGCCTGCGTTCGTCGACTGGAGCTTACAGTTCGCCGAGCTCAGTTTCTGTGTTCGTCGAGCTGAGAGAACTATTGAGTGTCGACACAGTTGCTGTGATGGTGTCGATATAGCCTTGCTAGAGTCTTGAGATCGTCGACCTGAGTTCAGAAAAGCAACTTAGAATTCGTCGATCGGAGATCGTTGTTCGTCGAACTGCGTTCGACGATCGTCGATCTGATTTTCTGCCTTTGTCTTGACTGCATTTCTTGGACTTCTTTTCTGCAATGCTAGAAAGTTCTTCTGAATGACTTGTCCTAGAAATAGTCCTATGACCCATGACTATACATGTTGGGTCAATCTAAGATTCCTAATAGTGTTCCTTGCCCAAATCCAAACTGGGGTTCCAACAATCTCCCCCTATTTGGGTAAGGACACTATTTACATAAATATACGTAAAATACAAGGCAATTAAATACAATCTCCCCCTAAATCTGGATCAAGAAAATCTGTTGTTGTTGTTGCTGATCCTTGCCCAAATCTGCAACACTATAATCTGTTGTTGTTGCTGCTGCTAGAAGTTCTGCAGCTTCATTTATAGGCATCTCCCCCTATTTGCATAGCCTTTATTCCTCTATGGTAAACCAGACAATCTCCCCCTATTTGAAGTTCCTTGCCCAAATCCAACAGCCACTGATATGGCCTGTATATTTGCTGGACTGAATTCCTTTTCTGCAAGGAGATGTTAGGAGTTCTGGACCCAAATAACCTTGGGTCCTGGTTCTCTTTTAAAATAATCAGAAATAAAATGATAAAAATTTCTGCTTTGAAATTCTGAGTTCGACGAATTAAAATACTTTCGTCGAGTGGAGTTCGATGAATGATATTGAGTTCGTCGAGCTCTGTTCGATGAATTAAATTTGTTTCATCGAGCACATATTCCTAAACAGTTCAAAGCAGAATCTTTGTTCAGAGATCGTCGATCGGAGTTCGACGAATAGAATTGATTTCGTCGATCTCCGTTCGATGAATTATTTTGAACTAAGATTTTCTGAAGATGTATACCTGATGAAAGATCAAGGGTAGAGATTACCTGATCTTCTTCTTCCGGTTCACATTATGGTTCTTCTGATTCTTCAGCATAGCTGCTGCGAGAAGCATCTATTGCCATTAGGCAAAATTCTATTGCTCTTGCTTCTTCTTCAGTCAATGTTGTGAGGGAGTCCCACATCTCTTTTGTAGATGAACATTCAGCAAGTTCTTCAAAAATGTCATCAGACATTGATTGTGCTAGAATGTTCATAGCTTGTGCATCAGCAATCTTCCTCTTTTGCTGAACATGTGTCCACTGGGATGATGGAACAACATCTGGACTTGTTGTTTGCTGAGATTGAGCTGGACCTGACAAAATAGATTTAAAGATATTTTCATCAATAGAGTCCATATAAAATCTAATCCTTGTCTTCCATAGTACAAACTTATCTAGATTGCACATGGGCAGTCTGGTGCTTGAAAACTCATCAAATTTTGCCGTGATAAACTCTAAAGATTGTTAAGATCTACCAAAGGATCTTTTGGTTCAGGTGTTAGCCTGTGCAACCAATCAACCTCTCAAGGTCTGGTATTTTAACCAACCTGGCTCTGATACCAATTGAAAGAGACAGATCTTAACTAAACTAATTAGAGTTAAATCATAGTACAGAATCAGGAAGGAAGATCAAGCAACCAGAAGACACAAGGAAATTTATAGTGGTTCCCCAAATCTGGGTAGTCCACTCTTCTACCACCCTGGTAGGAATCCACTCAGGTTTTTGATCAGGTGACTGCCACCAATGGGTTTTGATCAGGTCCCCAAAAACCAACTCAAGTCTTTTGGAAGGAGACTTGCAACCAGGAATCACTTTTGAAGGGAGATGACAACCCTTTGTACAGGAGGGGGTGAGAGAGTGATATTGTCTTCTCTGTCAACAATCAGAGAGAAGACTCAAGTGGATATTGATGTTAGCAGATTTGCTCCCCCTGAGATCTTGAATGGTGCAGGGAAATCTGGAGCACTGCTTCAGGGTGATAGGCCTTCAATCTTCAGGCCTGGACCAGAGTATCCTTCAGGAACTTCTGACAGATAGAATATTTGTTGTCCTTGAAGTTGTCCTGCAGTAATGAGGAAGAAGAAGACTCTTGATATGAATGGATGTACTTCTTCTTCTTATGATAGTTGTCTCCTCTGGTGTAGGGCTGCTAATTTCTGTAGTGATATTGCCCTTTCTATGTTTATTACTATTCTTCTTTTTCTCTGTATCTTGTGTCTCTGTTGTCTATGTTCTTGTTCTCTTTCTCTGTATATATTCAGACATTCAAAATCATTGGCCTTGATGGCGGAAGAAAAACATTCCCGAGAGTGGAGATGCATTGGGAATTGATCTATAATTAATCCAACTGTAACTGTCCGTTTGAACGGCTATATTCACTGAGAATGTTGACTGAAATTAATCCCCAATTAATTCTGCCAACTGTTACTGATTCCACAGAAATCGTCGAACTGAACTTTCGTCGAGTTCATGAATCGTCGACCTGAGTTCGACATTCGTCGAACTCAGCTGGAATCATCGAGCTGAATATCTTGCCTGCGTTCGTCGACCGTAGTTTGCAGTTCGTCGAGCTCAGTTTCTATGTTCGTCGAGCTGAGTGAACTTTTGAGTGTCGACACAGTTGTTGTGATGTTGTTGACATAGCCTTGCTAGAGTCTTGAGATCGTCGACCTGACTTCAGAGAAGCAACTTAGAATTCGTCGACCGGAGATCGCCGTTCGTCGAACTGCGTTCGACGATCGTCGATCTGATTTTTTGCCTTTGTCTTGACTGCATTTCTTGGACTTCTTTTCTGTAATGATGGAAAGTTGTTCTGAATGACTTGTCCTGGAAATAGTCCTATGACCCATGACTATACATGTTGGGTCAATCTAAGATTCCTAATAGTGTTCCTTGCCCAAATCCAAACTGGGGTTCCAACAGTACCCCACCTGATGACAGTGGTAATATTCCGGCAGAGTGTAAGCCCCACCTCCCGATCTCTGCACATCTCGCATCTGAATAGGCCGAGGGCCAGCATCACCTACTCCCTCAGCTCCTGCCTCACCTCCTGTCGAGGCTGATCCTCCACTTTTCGTACCTCTTGCGCACAACCTCGCCGCTGATCGTTGCGGGCTCCCGGGCTCTGATCCTCTGTTGGCCGCTTCCGGCCTTTGGTGGTGAGCCAATCTGCCTCTAACCTTTTTGCCATCTCCAGAATACGAGTGATAGGCCCGTCCGAAACGAAAAGAATGGCATCCCTCATGTCTTCCCGTAAACCTTTGTAGAACCTCTTAGTGTACACTGCCTCATCTAGCTGGTAAGAGTCTGCAAAACGGGCCAGATGGTTGAACTCTCGATGGTACTCCACCACCGTCCTGGAACCTTGCTTCAACTGCAAGAAGCGGTCCTCCAGCTCGTCTCGGGCCAACTGCGGAACAAAGTTCTCCAACAGCATGGGCCTGAACTCCTCCCACGTCACCTCGGCAGCCTCCCTATCAGCAAAGGTAGTCTCCAGAACTGTCTTCCACCACCGCTTGGCATGGGACTCCAAGCAGGAAACAACCAGTGGCACCCTTTCCTCCCAAGGGCTCCATATCCCTGTCAGCATCTCCTCCATGATGTCTAGCCATTCCTCTGTCCAAACTACCGCCTCTGTCCCCAAGTAGGACGGGGGAGAGAGTCTTCGAAAGATGCTGAGCCATTTGGCTCCCGGAATAGGCTGTAGAGCCGGGGCCTGTTTGTCACAACCCGCATTTCCTCAACGAGCATATCGTATCAGAGCCAGAGGAACTACGGGTTATGATGCCACGTCGTGCAGGGGATAACTGCACACGCTCAGGCAACTCTTGACGCTGACTTTCCAAGTTGAAATTCAACAGTTACATGCAGGAAAACTTTTGGATTAAATGGCCGTATCCCTCGGCCTTAGATAGTAAAATTTTCTTTGTACGCGGCGGAAATACTTTGAATCAAGAAGAACAAACTAAGCATAGGGGAATTGAAAGAGCAATTTAAGGAAGAATTCAACACAAGATCTAAAGCTAGGAAAAGGGAAAATTGAATCAAGAACGAAGATTGGCAAGGGTGGAGAACACCGCTTGCCTGAACCGAAACGATGCCGCGACGACTGCTCTCCTCTTTCCTTGCCTTGCTTGCTCCCTTGCTCCCTTGCTTTCTCTTTGGGAATGAAGAAGAAGAAGATGAAGATGAAGAGAAGATGAAAATGAGCAACCCAAATCTCTGTTTCGGACTTATGTCATCCAGAACAGAGCTGAACCATTCGATGCAGGATCAAGGAAATGAACGGCACAAAAAAACTGGAAAAAGTCAATTTTCGGGCAGGTCACGCCCTGTGTCACGCCCGTGACACAGGGCGTGTACCATAAGCGGCGCCGAAAGGCGGCAATTCCAAGTTTATCCACACGGTACACGGCCGGGTACACGCCCGTGACGGGTCGGTCACGCCCGTGACCTAGGGCGTGTAACCCGTGTCTCGATACCTCGTCGACAAAAAGTGTCGACACTCGACCCAGCCTGACACGCCCTGTGACATGCCCGTGTCACAGGCCGTGTCCCCTCTCTCGACGACTCGACACTCGATACTCGACGCTCGATACTCGACGATCGACACTCGACACTCGACGAAGCGGGACACGGCCCGTGACACGCCCGTGTCACGGGGCGTGTACCCCATTCGTCGAGCTCAACTCGACGCAAGAAAACCCGTCGAGTCAAGGTCACAACCAGGTCACGGCCTGGGTCACGCCCGTGTCAAGGGGCGTGTCTAGCACAAAAACGACCATTTTTCCCTTTTGTGAAAAATGTTTCTGAGACGTCCTAGACCATTTTTGCCTCAAGCACTTTTTACCCTTTTTTTTATTTTTTTTTGCTTCCTGAACCAGCAACTTATTTTGAGCTACATTACCCGGGCGCGAAAAAGTGCAAGCATTCCCTAAGAGGCCTCACCGAGTCCCTCATATGGACTCCGGTTTGCTGGGGAATCGTGCAACTCGGCAAACAAAACAGCCACTCGCAAGGCCGCGGGAAAAACCATGCTCAGACTACAATCAAAACCAACGTAACGCCCATCATGCGTACGTAATCAAAAATCCGGGGCGTTACAATCACTCCCCCTAACAAAAAGTTTCGTCTCGAAACTTTCACAAAACCAAACACACAGCAACCCAAGGCATAAATACTAAATCACATACTAAATCACATACCAGCTTATCTACGGGAACAAATGAGGGTGCGCCGCCCTCATCGTTGACTCAAGCTCCCACGTCGCGCTTTCCACATCGTGATTTTTCCATAGCACCTTTACCATAGGAATCTTCTTTTTCCGCAACACGCGATCTTGGGACTCCAATATCCGGATGGGCATCTCCTCATAAGAAAGGTTGGGCGCTAATTGCGGCACAACGTCCAACACTTGCTTGTCATTCCGCACACACTTGCGAAGTTGGCTAACATGAAACACATTGTGAACACCAGGAAAGTTCACGGGTAATTCCAGTTTGTAGGTAGATGCTCCAACTCGCGCAAGAATCGTGAAGGGACCCACAAATCTTGGGTCTAATTTGCGCTCTTTCCCAAACCTTTTAATCCCAACCATTGGGGAGACTTTCAAGATAACAGAATCCCCCACCACAAATTCTAATTCCGACCTTCGTCGGTTGGCATACTTTTCATATCGCTCTTGGGCGATTCGGAGCTTTTCCCGAATAAGTCGTACTGCAACTTCTATATCCTCGAGCGCCTCTGGCCCCAACAAAGGCTGCTCGCCAACCTCAGCCCAAAAGAGTGGGGTCCGACATCGTCGCCCATATAACTCTTCGAACGGAGCCATTTGCAAGCTTTCTTGATAGCTATTATTATACGCGAACTCCATAAGCCGCAAACGTTCATCCCATGCTCCGCCACACTCAAGAATGTATCATCGAATCATATCTTCTACAATTTGATTTACTCTTTCGGTTTGGCCATTCGTCTGAGGATGATAAGCCGTGGAGTATCGCAAATCCGTTCCCAAACCCTCTTGTAGACTTCGCCAAAAACGAGAGGTAAAGCGGGAATCTCGGTCTGAAATGATATTCATAGGCACACCATGCAGTCGGATGATCTCGTTCAAATAGAGCTCCGCTATGGTCTTCATCGGGTAGTTGACCTTAAAGGGTATGAAATGAGCACACTTGGTCAACCTATCCACGATCACCCACACGGAGTCATGTCCTCGGGGAGATCTTGGTAAACTTGTAATAAAATCCATTGAGATGCTTTCTCACTTCCAGGTTGGAATCTCCAATGGTGTCAACTTCCCACCAGGCCTCCCATGATCAGCTTTCACCCGCTTGCACGTATGACATTCCGATACAAATTGCGCTATATCTCTTTTCATTCCATACCACCAGACACTTTGTTTCAGATCACGGTACATTTTTGTTGAGCCTGGATGGTAGGCCATACTTGAGCCATGTGCTTCCCGACACACCATCTTGCGAATATCTCCAACTAAGGGAATACAAAATCGCCCACGATACGTCAACGTGCCTGCACCGTCAATCGCAAAATCTGGTAATTCATCCTTTTCAGTCCAAAGAAATAGATGTACAAGATCAGGATCATCTTTTTGATGTTGCCTTGCAAGCACCAGCCATGACGGTTCTTTTATTGCCGAATGACTTTGCGGATCATATTTGCCCACCGCAATATCCATCAATAGAAATTCCTCTACAAGACGGTCGACGGAAAGATGAAATAATTTCCCCGTCTTCCGACTCAAAGCATCGGCTACAACATTCGCTTTCCCCGGATGACACTGAATGTCCACATCATAATCAGCTACATACTCAAGCCATCGCCGTTGGTGCAAATTAAGTTCTTTCTGCGTGAAGACATACTTCAAGCTTTTATGATCTATAAAGATTTTACACTGTGCATCATATAGCAAGTGTCTCCACAACTTCAATGCAAATATCACCGCTGCAAACTCCAAATCATGCGTTGGGTAATTCTTTTCATGAAGTTTCAACTGCCGAGACCCATACGCAATCACCTTTTTGTCTTGCATTAACACACATCCAAGTCCAACGTGTGACGCATCCACGAACACGTCATAATCTTTTCCTTCTGTCGGCAAGACCAACACAGGAGCGGTACATAACCTATGTTTGAGTTCCAGGAATGAGGCCTCACACTTGTCATTCCATTCAAATGCTACATTATTCTGGGTTAATCGAGTCAAAGGTGCGGCCAACGTCGCAAAACCTTCGACAAATCTGCGATAATAGCCGGCCAAGCCCAAGAAGCTTCGAATCTCCTTGGGTGTTTCCAGTCTTCTCCATTCCATAACCGCAAAAATCTTTTCGGGATCCACTGAAATACCATGGTGGTTAATGACATGACCCAGAAAAGCAACTTGCGGCAACCAATACTCGCATTTGCTTAACTTGGCGAATAACCGTTGATCTCGCAAAGTGGCCAATACTAATCGCAAATGCTGTTCATGCTCCTCAGCACTGCGGGAGTAGACAAGAACATCATCAATAAAAACCACCACAAATTTATCCAAGTAGTCCTTGAACACCCTGTTCATCATATTCATGAAGGCTGATGGCGCGTTGGTCAAACCAAACGACATCACCAGAAATTCAAAATGACCATGCCGTGAGCGAAATGCAGTCCGCGGAATATCCGACTCCCGGACCTTGAGCTGATGATAGCCCGAGCGGAGATCAATCTTCGAAAATACAGAACTGCCACGCAGTTGATCAAACAAATCATCGATTCTTGGCAGTGGGTACTTATTTTTAATTGTCACCTTGTTCAACTCCCGGTAATCGATGCAAAGGCGCATCGATCCATCTTTCTTCTTCACAAATAACACCGGTGCACCCCAAGGTGATGAACTCGGCCGGATAAACCCTTTTGCCAATAAGTCATCCAACTGTGTACGCAACTCTGCTAGCTCACGCGGGGCCATCCTGTACGGCGCTTTCGCAATCGGTCGCGTACCCGGCTCCAACTCAATAACAAACTCGACATCACGATTAGGGGGTAGACCAGGAAGGTCAGTAGGAAAAACATCTGGAAATTCACGCACAACAGGAATCTCCTCCAAAAGCGGCAAAACAGCACTCGTCCCCACAACGGAGACAAAACAAGCACAACAGTCAGAAACAAACAACGTCCGAACACATACCGCCGAAATCCCTGGAGAATCCTGACAAGAATCACCATACACACTTCCTAGCTGACCATCATCCTTAATAAAATCCAAGCGCTTTCCTCTGCACTGGATGACGACATCATAACGGGCTAACCAGTCCATGCCCAGAATGACGTCAAAATCATCCAAATCGATCGCCTTGCAATCAACTCTTGCTATGAAATCCCCCAACAAAATGGGACAATCACGAAGACCCCAGTCAGCCACCACAGAAGCACCGGAAGGAAATTTCACCAAAAACGCATTCCCCACTCGCTCTGGTGTCAAATGATATCGATCCAGAAAGGTTCGAGCCACAAATGAATGGGTCGCGCCAGAATCAAAGAGAACACGCGCCCAACGGTTCTTTACCTTAAAGTTTCCTATAAGGTATATATGTTATGCTAAGAACTACACATAAGAGGCATACACAAAATGAGAACCAGAGGACTGAATTGAACCTGAGATAACCTGCGGTGATGTATGTGCTTCCTCTGCAGAGACCACATTCAACTTCCCTTTGCCTTTGTCCAAGCGCGGAGGCGGAGGCAAAGCTTGGAGTGGTGCGGGTTGCAACACAGCTTGCACCTGTGGGCACCTTGCGCGAAGATGTCCTGGTCTGCCACACTGGAAGCATACCTTGTCTTTGGCCCAGCAGCGGCTCACATCATGACCTCTTCTCCCACAAAATGTACACTCCAGGTCTCTGGTTGGCGCACCTTGAATGGCGTGCACCTGCTCCTTCTTTTGCATCCCCAACCGCTTGAAACATTTTTCAAACGGGTGACCGGCTCGGCCACAGAAGCTACATAGTTCCTTCTTCTTCTTTACGTCTGACTCGTGGGACATTGTCTCTCCCACCAGCTGTCTCTTACCCTGCCTCATCTGCTGCCCTCTTTGTTTGGCAGTTTCGATAGCTTCTACCTTCAACGCCGCCTCAACCACCGTAGTGTAACTTGTCGCTCCATAAGCACTTGCGAACTGCTGAACGTCGCTGCGGAGTCCGCCCAAAAATCTCTTGACTCGATCAGCTTCCGTAGTCACCAAGCTCGGAGCGAACCGACTTAACTTGTTAAACTCAATTTCATACTCACTCACTGTGAGTTTCCTCTGCTTCAAGTACAAGAAGTCATTCATCAGGCGGTCCCGTTCCACTGCCGGTAGAAACTTGCGCCGTACTAGTTCTTTAAACACTTCCCACGAACAGCCTGCCCCTAGTCCTTCCTTTTCTCGTAACCACCAACCTTTCGCCAACCCTTTCAGTTGATAGGCAGCAAGCATCACCTTCTGGTCCTCAGTCACCCCAGCATACACAAACATTTCTTCCAACGTAATCACCCAATCATCCAAGATCACGAAGTCTGCTTTTGCATCATACGTCGGTGGTCCAAGTCGCTGAAACTGCGAGATGAAAGTCATCGCAGGAGGAACTACAACTGGGGGTGTCAATGCCACTGAAGGAGTCGAACTAGTGGGGCCTCTAACCGCCTCTTGTCCACTTGGTACCAGCCCAGACATCGCGGATGATATAGCTTGGAGCTGGGACTGGACCTCCTGCACCTGCCTCGTCAAAGCCTCATTACTTTGGCGAAGGCTATCCATCAGCGTATTATTCTGCGCGCCCAAAGACTCGCCCTCGGATTGGGGAGTTTTCCTTGTCACTGGACGCTTCGACATCCTATAACATGTTCACTCTTATCAAGCTCAAACCCAACAAAACACACAACGGCTATGTACAGACCATACATAAAGAAATATGAACATCAACTGCTAACTTGCTTTGGGAGTTTGCGAATGATGGTATGCCTAACCTAAAGATGACTCACCGTCATCCCACTAACTTGTGCCTAAACCATGAATGCATGACTTTCTTTGACCCAAAACTATGTGTGTACAGGTGTCATCATGTACGTCTTAGCTTGGCACGTTGTGCTCATGCAATGTTATGTTATGCGTGCTGTGCTATGCAATCTAAAAACATAAGGCCTTAATGCATGCCATGAGCGGTCGTACGCATCACAATGTTATGCATCCCATACTACATAGCATTGCATGCAACGAATAAAAGAAAACGTGCTAGTCGCATCCATGTGGTGAGGTTATGCATCCCATACTACATAACCCTCACATGTTGCCCCTATGGTGGATCCATATACAACCACATATTATGCATCTCATACTACATAATATGCCCCGTATACTTCTGTTCATGCCATGAGTGTAGTGTACGTGCTTCGGCCAAGACATACTGATGGCACCTCGGTGTGTGTATGAGATGATGTTTACAAACACAAAAGACAAGGAAAAGTTTGCCCGAACAAATGTCAAGCAAACCTCCCTCTGATACCAACTATCACAACCCGCATTTCCTCAACGAGCATATCGTATCAGAGCCAGAGGAACTACGGGTTATGATGCCACGTCGTGCAGGGGATAACTGCACACGCTCAGGCAACTCTTGACGCTAACTTTCTAAGTTGAAATTCAACAGTTACATGCAGGAAAACTTTTGGATTAAATGGCCGTATCCCTCGGCCTTAGATAGTAAAATTTTCTTTGTACGCGGCGGAAATACTTTGAAGCAAGAAGAACAAACTAAGCATAGGGGAATTGAAAGAGCAATTTAAGGAAGAATTCAACACAAGATCTAAAGCTAGGAAAAGGGAAAATTGAATCAAGAACGAAGATTGGCAAGGGTGGAGAACACCGCTTGCCTGAACCGAAACGATGCCGCGACGGCTGCTCTCCTCTTTCCTTGCCTTGCTTGCTCCCTTGCTCCCTTGCTTTCTCTTTGGGAATGAAGAAGAAGAAGATGAAGATGAAGAGAAGATGAAAATGAGCAACCCAAATCTCTGTTTCGGACTTATGTCATCCAGAACAGAGCTGAACCGTTCGATGCAGGATCAAGGAAATGAACGGCACAAAAAAACTGGAAAAAGTCGATTTTCGGGCCGGTCACGCCCTTTGTCACGCCCGTGACACAGGGCGTGTACCATAAGCGGCGCCGAAAGGCGGCAATTCCACGTTTATCCACACGGTACACGGCCGGGTACACGCCCGTGACGGGTCGGTCACGCCCGTGACCTAGGGCGTGTAACCCGTGTCTCGACACCTCGTCGACAAAAAGTGTCGACACTCGACCCAGCCTGACACGCCCTGTGACACGCCCATGTCACAGGCCGTGTCCCCTCTCTCGACGACTCGACACTCGATACTCGACGCTCGATACTCGACGATCGACACTCGACACTCGACGAAGCGGGACACGGCCCGTGACACGCCCGTGTCATGGGGCGTGTACCCCATTCGTCGAGCTCAACTCGACGCAAGAAAACTCGTCGAGTCAAGGTCACGCCCAGGTCACGGCCTGGGTCACGCCCGTGTCAAGGGGCGTGTCTAGCACAAAAACGACCATTTTTCCCTTTTGTGAAAAATGTTTCTGAGACGTCCTAGACCATTTTTGCCTCAAGCACTTTTTACCCTTTTTTTGTTTTTTTTTGCTTCCTGAACCAGCAACTTATTTTGAGCTACATTACCCGGGCGCGAAAAAGTGCAAGCATTCCCTAAGAGGCCTCACCGAGTCCCTCATATGGACTCCGGTTTGCTGGGGAATCGTGCAACTCGGCAAACAAAATAGCCACTCGCAAGCCCGCGGGAAAAACCATGCTCAGACTACAATCAAAACCAACGTAACGCCCATCATGCGTACGTAATCAAAAATCTGGGGCGTTACACTGTTGGTTCCTGAAGGCTTCCAAGATAGCCGTCAGAGTCTGTCCCATGTCAGACTGTAGGAAATGAGTGGGAACCGGCGGTGGTGGTGCAACTTTCGGAATCTGCAGGGTTCCACCCGGTGGTGTAGGCAGTGCTGGAGGCTGCGCCACAAAATTAATCGTCAGAAATTTTTCAACCTTAACTAAACTGGACAATTATATATGTGATCCCCACATGGGCACACCACAGCTTCCGCTGCTTAGTTTGTCCGCAAACTAAACTCGCGTGGGGGTGACCTAGGGGTTGTGGACTGTTACTATTCGATCGAGGTTTCCTCTGATACCACTTGTAAGACCCCCTTTTTTCTTTTTAAAACACCGGGGTCTTATGCTCAGAACCGCTGCTTTGCGGTGACACCTTCGCTCCCTGGAAGATTGTCACTACAAAACATCGATTCTGCCGGCCTTATTGATCACAAAAGTAGCAGTACAAGAGTATAGAAATGTAAGTCCACAACAAATCACATATATATAAAATCTCCTGGAAGGGAGTGTCCACAGAATAGTAAAAGAGTACATAAATGAAGGGCTTAAGCCCGGTACATCAATATACTCACTACAGATCTCTCATGCGGAAGCAAAATAAAATAACTACTAGAAGTCGGGACTCACGGTCCCAACTGGCTGTACTCCTGAGCTAGACTGCCCTGTCTCCAATCGCACCGGTCTCCTGGGCTGCTCCTCCATGTTGGGCTCCACGATCCCCTAATATGATGTGGTTCGAAAACCGTTAGTCTATAAGACTAAGCCCTATCGCCCCCACCCCTTCCCCCATGCTCCTAGGCACCGAGCGGGGAGGAAGAAAGGAAAGGATGTGAAAGTGGAGAGTAAAACAAACAGGTGACAGGGGGACCTAGCTAGCAATTTATAATCATGTTGTAATAGGTAAAGTAAGAAAAGAATTTAACCTTCACTTATGTGAGTACACATAAGCCAAGGGATCTTCTACAGGGCTCCCATCGTATAAAAAGTCTCATACCAATTTATACGTTGGGGTGTCGGTTATTACCAGCAATATATATATAAAGAATTTAACCTTAATTTATAAACTTGCCCACACAAGCTTATAGACCAAGGGGTCGTTTTGTAGGGCCTAATGTATAAGCGTCCCATTAAACTTATACATTAGGTGTCACAGGTTATTATGAATGATTATGATATGCATCTATATGGTGGGTTCATGTTATGTTCAAGCAGTGCAACTCACCCACCCGACTTTGTGTACATAAACCTTTAGTTCCCCCTTTCGGAGCCGTTACCTCCCAGGATACCTCCGTAGTGGCAGGCGGAAGCGGTGGGTTGGGCCTCGCCCACCTCAAAACCAGTAATAGCACTACCGATCTGACCTATCGTACGCCTCAACGCTTGGTGCACTAAGCGGACTACAGCATACTCTTGCCGACTGGACCGCCGGACTTAAGTTTGGCGAAGTGTTAAACCACACTTGTCGAGTCATCGTATTGGCGTCGGTGCAACGACTAACCCATACCGAAGACCCACCACCTTAGGTATTTCTTATGCACATGCAATATTCTCAAAATAGTATACAACGAGTCGATTTCCCGGACTGAACCGTCTGTATTAACCTCAAACCGAGACGAAGCTCCCCGGACTAAACTGTCCGGCTCAAATTCCAAACCTCATCCCTTTGAACACCGCAGGATGGCGCCCCTTTGAACACCTCGGGGCGACTTAACTATTTCCAATTCTTGTCCAACTAGTGTGTGCAGTGTGAAACCCTATCTACTAAATTACTCTTTCGATTTGTCCTTTAAGGTTTACGTTAGCCCAGGACTACCTCCGGATTTACCCCGTGAAGGGTTCTCAATAGGCACTAGGAACTGCGATGGTATGACAGACCAAAGTTTTCTTTCGCAAGGCACTTATTATTAATGGTTGATTCCCTTACCTCTCCCCCTTTAACATCACATTAAACCAGTACCTAGGGTAGTTTAGACCTTTCACTCTCGCGGGAACGACGATCTTTCATCGAACTCGCGTACCTTCTAACACGCATCAACTCGATTCACACCACTCCTTAGAACTTTCTATGGTGACTCATCCACTTTCATTCAAACAATTCAACACGACTAACTCTACACTATTCCAACTCTTACCCTAATACAACTTTTCCCCAAATTACTATTTGCAGACCAACATATACTAAGTAATGTTCATGATAGGATGTCCTTCAAGTTTTCATCCGAATGACCTAGGTTATTACTGGAGTCCTATCATGACATAAATGATTTAATTCCAGAATATTGTATTTTCCTCAATTAATCTTCTATTTAAATAATTTCTTAAAAGAGCCAATTATTGTCAAGTTGATCATGAAGTATACATTTTAGACATGATTAATGTTTCATAAATTCATGATAATATTCCATATATCTAAAAGTGATAATTTCCAAATTTGACATTTTCTACAAACATTTAAGGATCCTAAAATTATTTTAGCAGTAATTCCCATATTCCAAGATTTGTAAATCAACTACTTGAAATTTTCATCCAAATAATTTGAGTTAAATATATTACACTACTACAGCCCTAAAATTATCACTGACCAACTTTCATGATTTTTCACAGAATATTTAATTCTAAATAAATTCAATACAAAAATCTACAAAGGGCATAATTGTGAATCAAGTACTATGAATATACTTCAAAAATTCATAATTAAATTCCTAATAGTAGATATCATCGTAAAATCATCAGTGGCCAAAATTCACATTTTTACAAGTTACATAATTCTTTAAATGATTTATTTACCAAGTATGGCCTTTACAAATTTTATGAAGGAAGCAATATATAAATTCCTTTAAAAATTATAATAAAATTCAGAGACCTCTATTTAGGTCAAAAACCTCTACTGACCAAATTTTACTAGATTCCATTTAAACCAAATGATCAAATTAAATCAAATACTAAATTGGACACTTTGATATTTAACAAAAGAACTACCATAAATATAATCTATAAAATTCCACTAAAAATATCTAGGGGTTCAACTCACCCTAAGATTCATTCTACCTCATCTTCAAAATTTTTAGATGATGTTAAGTTACTATTTTGACCTAGTAGTGCTTCTACCCTAAAGCTAGGGTTTGACTTTTAAGGTACTTAACTACTTCTAAATTCCCTAACATTTCAACCAGAGGCTTAAATATACATAAGCTATCTCTCTACTAAATTACAAGGCCATACAGGGGCATTTGCCCATATGTCCTTCACAACCCCCAAAGGTCCTTCCTTAGGGTGTAAACTTGGGTCCAAGGGTAAATAAACCATAATTCATCCATCTTCCCCAAGATGGGAGGGTACTTAAGGTAATACTAAGTCAGTGGTCCAAAAGGGCTGTGCATTCAATATTTCATTTTTTTTGGCTATAAGCACACCAAGCCCTTTACAAGCCAACACATGCAAGGGGGTTTACCTAACTTGTTATGGTACATATGGGCTGAAACTTTAACCATGCCTTAATAATTTCCTCATGGACATGCCACCAAAAATTGGGGCCTTTTGGATTTGAACTACTCCAAGAATCACCTAAACAACCCTAGGGGTATTTTAGTAATTTCAACCTAATTTTAATTCCAATTAATCCCATTTTTGTGCAGGGCCTACTTATGCCCAAAACCAGTTACTTCCCAAAATACCAGGTCATTTGGGCACTGGATGGGCTTGGGCATCTCTTCCAATTTCTGCATTTTTGTTATTTGCAGCCCAAGACCATTCACCTTTTCAGATCTTGCAAGTGAGATATCTCAACATGCATAGGGCTAAATTGACTAATATTTCTACAATAGGTCTAATATAACCCTAAGGGCAGGCCACCAAAATTTGGGGCATATTAGAGTTGGTATGCTGCAAAAATCAACATAATTTGGTTTATCATATTTTGACTAAAACTATAGAATTATTTTCCCCAAAAATTCCCATTTTTGGGGAGGGCCTAGATATGCCTAATTAAGCCACATGCTCAAAAGTTCAGTCCATGTGGACTTAGGGTTTGGTCAGGGCACCCATTTTAGTTTCTGACTTACCTTAGGACCAGCCCTAGGAAAATGGCTCTATAGGGCAGTAGACGTAACCAAAATTTATGTGTAATATATCATATTAAAGGTAACTTCCAGAGCTACAATTTTCCTGGTTAGTACATTTTATGAAAAAGGATGTAAGTGCCCTAATTATTGGCATGCAAAAGTCGGTTATAAAAGACTGAAAATAACACTATTCATGTAATTAAATAATTCCAGGGTTAATTTTATTGCATGGCACGGATCTTAAAGCCATCAGACGGCTACTGCATTTCTTCTCCAAATGCATGGAATCCAGCCCGAGCTTTCACGGGGGCTTTCCCGGCGGCTACCGGCGGCGCCTCCACCGGCAATCTTCACCTCCCCCCTCACGGTGGTGGGGGCAACCTTTTGCCGGCGGCTACGACGGCGGGAGGTGGTGGCGCCACCTCACCCGAGAGCTTCCAAAAACGCCATTAATGGAGAAATGAAGAACTGAGTTCGGGCTCATTCGAGCCTGAAACCTACCCTAAACACTCCTAAGATCTAGGCATGAAGAGAGAGGTGAGGGAGGACCTTCCCTGCGGCCTTGCGACGTGAGGAGCGGTGGAGAACCATTGCGGCGGCGGCGGCGCTTATCCTTCGGTTTCACGGCTCCAGCTCGAGTTCAGCTCCAAGGCTCGGGTTCTCTCTCTCTCTGCTGCTCTCCTTGTCCTGAGGGTGATGAACCGAGGGGAGTGAGGGGGGGGGGGGGTGAAGTGAGAAGATGAAGTATAGGGGGGCGATATTTTCTAAATGAGAGGGGCAGGTTTGCCTTGTTCTTGTCACCATGCATGCATGGGTGGGCCCCACTCCATCCACTTCCTCCTCAATAACACCAAGGGTCGGCCAGCCCAAGTGGGGGCTGATGGCATGGGCCTAAGTGGCTCAATCCACTAACACCCTTAAATATACCCCTTTCTCTCTCCTAATTATTCTTCATTTTGAGATTCTCTCTATCTCCTAGTCACTAATTTGGCTAACCAATCCTCTAGTCTATTGGCAGCCCACCCATGCATAATATATTAAATGGGGGGGAATGATATCAAGGCTTGATGGTGGAGAGAGAGACCCTTGGTCATGAATATTCTTCCTCCAAATTTTCTCTCTCCTAGTCCCCCATGTTGACTGGTCAACTCCATAGGATATGTGCAGCCCACTTAATCATAATAATTATGAAAAGTGAGGTTAGCCTGAGGGAAAAATGGCTTGAGCTTGGGTTAGCCCATTTGGGCTAGGTTTGACTTTGCTTAGGCTAGGGTTGACTTGGGTCAATTTGATCATTTGGGTTGACCCTAATGGGTCCTTGGTGACCCATTGGCCTCCCTTAAGGTCTAAAAAGGGTTATGCAGGGTTACCTTACACTTTGGAGTTCACCTACCCTTAGTAAGGGCACTTTGACCAGATTAGGGGCTTGAGTTGACTTGGGTCAACATGACCATTAGGGTTGGCCCCAAGGGGTCCTTGGTGACAAATTGACCTCACTTTAGGTTTAGGAAGCCCTGAGTAAGGTTGGTTGGGCACATTAGAGGTCAACTGCCCTTGATTAGGGCACCTTGCCCTATTTAGGCCTATGGTGGTCCTAAGTCAAATTGGCCACTTAGGGTTGACTCCAATGGACCCTTAAGGCTCTAGTGGACCCTCTAATGGGTTAGTGATGTCGTGGTGGGGTCATGGAGTCATGGTGAAGCCCTAAGGTCAAACCCCAGGTTTGGTGATGAGGTTGTGCCATAGGCAGACCAAGGTGATTCTCACCTTGGCCTTCTATCACTTGGTGCTTTTTAGCTCCCTAGGATTTTGTCATGACCTAGTCATGGCCAAAAACCACTCTTAGGGGTCTAGTTGGAAATGGGATGTTACAGGTCATCAGTCAATGCACATGCTAGTCTTAAAGGTATCATCATCGCCCTTAGCTTCTAAGATGATACAACGACCAAGGACCTTTAAGAATGAAGCTTTTGGAATCATAGGTTCTCATATTCAAGTCACTACTTGACCTATAGAAGCAAACAATCCAAGGGCATTTATACAATTAACTACTCTATCACAATTAAAATAATAACACAATAAAAGAACTTATCAAAATATATAAATGAAATGCATAGAATACTTTATTCATCAAATGAAATATTACAGCCAACAAACATACAATGCACAAGACTCCTACCAGAGTTGATCATTTAGGTATCGTATACCCATAGATCTAACTTGAGCATCAAGCTTTCTCTATGCGAGAGGCTTTGTTAGTGGATCCGCAATGTTCTCCTATGTCGTCACTCTGCTAATGCTCATATCTCCTCGATCGACAATCTCTCCAATAAGATGGAATCGCCGAAGTTTGTACTTGAAGCACTGAGAGATCTAGATTCTGAAGCAAGTGCTATTGCACTATTTTTGTCACAGTAGAGATCTATGGGACGAACAATGCTAGGAACTACACTTAACTCGCCGATGAATTTCCTAATCCATACAGCCTCCTTCACTGCATTTGCAATGGCGATATACTCGGCCTCAGTTGTAGAATCGGCAACTGTCTCCTGCTTGGAACATTTCCAGCTAATAGCACCTCCATTAAGTCAAAATATGAAACATGACTGAGACTTTGAGTCGTCCCAATCAGTCTGGACGCTAGCATCTATGTAACCCTTTACAACGAGCTCTTCCTATCCACCAAATACCAAGACGGTATCATTAGTCCTTCACAAGTACTTTAGGATATTCTTAACGACAATCCAGTGACTTTCACCGGGATCATACTGATACCTTCTAGTCATGCTCAAGGCATAAGAGACATTGGGTCTAGTAAATATCAATGCATACATGATTGACCCAATTGTCGAAGCATATGGAATCAACTTCATGCGGTCCTTATCTTTACAAGACTTAAGACACTGGTCCTTAGAGAGACTCACATCATGATACAAGGGTAAGAATCCTTTCTTGGATTCAAACATGTTGAACCGTTTCAATACCTTGTCAATATACGTATTTTAGGTCAAACCCAACAACTTCTTCGATCTATCTATATAGATCTTAATACCAAGTATTTAAGTCACTTCACCCAAGACCTTCATTGTAAAACAGTCCCCTAGGTTGTTCTTAACAACTTGCCGGGTCGATTTGTCATTCCCGATCGGCAGTATGTCATCCACATATAATATTAAGAAGACAACAATGCTACCACTAATCCTCTTGTAAACACACGGTTCATCCTCATTCTTAATAAAACCAAACTCTTTGATCTTTTCATCAAAACGAAGATTCCAACTTCGAGAAGCCTGTTTTAATCCATAAATGGATCTCTGCAGCTTGCATATTTTAGTGGCTTCACCTGAAGATACAAAACCCTCGGGTTGTGTCATATATGTGCGAACAGAAAAAAGTAGACCGGAAATTTGGCGTAACAAAATTTTTATTATCCAAAAAGGTATCTATTACAAAGGTATAGCCTCCCTTTTATAGAATGGAGGAGATGAGAGAGATTACAATTAAGCAATGTGGGACTAAATAATTATAGGTGTAAGCGGTTTAACATAAAAATAAGCCGAACAGGCTGCGCGGTTAGACGAATAGGCTAACCGCCCGACCACCACAAGAAAGAGAGAACAAGCCGCCACAGGAGACCGCCAGACCTCCCGGTCTCTAAGCCTACTGAGACAAACCGACAGACCGCCCGGATAACCATAGCAACAGCCTAGCCACCAAACCGCAGGAGAGAAACTGACAAACCGCTCGGTCTATAAACTGCCAGAATCAGACCGCCAGGCCGCCCTGAAAGTGTAGCTAGATCTGATATACTCTAGAGGGGGGTGAATAGAGTATATGGTGCTTGAAAACTTTTTACAACAATTGTTGTAATCTGAGTGAACAGGGAAGCAATTATTAAATCTAATCACAGAACTAAACTAATCACAAACTAATCACAGAATAATCACAGCCAGAAACAAAAATAAAGATAAGCAATCCAGATGACACAAGGAGCTATAGTGGTTCCCCTAAACTTGGGTACATCCACTCTTCTACCACCCTAGGTAGGAATCCACTGCAGGATGAGTTGAACAGGTGTCCTGGGCACCAATGAGCTTTTGATAAGGTGCTCAAAAACCAAATCAGATTTTTTGATCGGGTGTCTTGCCACCAATGATCTTTTGATAAGGTGCTCAAAAACCAAGCTCAAACTTTTAAAGGGATTTTGAGAAACCCTTTACAGAGATGGGGATGAGAGAGTGATGGAAATCTTCTCTTTCTCAAAGTAGCTGAGAAGACTATGTGGATTTGATGGTGTCAAAGCTCCCCCTGAGTCCTTGAGATGTTCAGGAAAAGAAGCTTTGATGAGGGTGATAGGCCTTCAGAGGTTGATCTCCAGCAAAAGATGATTTCAGCAACAGCTGAAATGTTAGGTGTCTGGAGTCTTGAAAGATGTTGGCCTTGAACACTTGAGATAAGAGAGATCAGAAGATTTCAGAAAGTTTGATCTCCTTGGATGTGTGTTTTTCAGAGAATTCTTTGAGACAGAATATTTTTAGCTTGATCTTCTTGTTTGCGTTCTGAGGATTATTGATGTCTGTCTAAGAGATTAAAAAAAAACTTATCTTTTATTCTCTGGTACTGAATAGAAAAACTTCCTCTGTCAAGAATAGTCATTGGCCTGCATTAATTGCATCCTTAATTGCAAAATTCTTCTGCAGGAAAGTCCAAAGAAACATTCCTTGAAAATCCCTTGAAACTTGGTCCAGAAATAAATGAAAACGGCTAGAAAATCTTCTGAATTAATTGCAGAATAACTCCTTAACTGATCTGAATTTAAATCTTGAAAAATCCTTGAAGTTATCAGAAATCGTCGAACTGAGCTCTGCTATCGTCGAACTGAGCTCAGCGATTTGGACTTATACAGCAACACAATATCGTCGATCTGAGCTCAAAGATCGTCGAACTGAGCTCAGAGATAGAAATCCAATACTGAGTCAAGATCGTCGAACTGAGCTCGCAGATCATCGAGTGGAGTTCGATGATTTGTGGAAGTTGAGCTCAGTGATCGTCGAATGGAGTTCGACGATCTGTCGAAGTTAAGCTAGACGATCGTCGATCAGAGTTCGACGAATCGTCGTGCTGAGCTCGACGATATGACTTAGTCACAAACCCAAAAAGTCTTGGTCTTGAGGGCAGCTTCCAAACCTAGACTTCTAACCCTTAGACTCAATTCTAATTGACCTTTAGATCTATACAGGAGGTCAAAAACTGGTTTCCTAGAGACATAGTGATCCTGACCCAAATTAGTAATAGGGTGTTCCAACAATCTCTCCCTATTTGGGTTAGGATTACTATTTACAGAGTTTGAAAAAAAGAAAAGAAAATTAAATAACACATACAAGCAACAATACAGAAAAGCAAAAAGCTGGACATTGCAGAACCACAGATATATATCATCCCAGATAATAATCAGAAATCAGAGTGATTTTCACCTTACATAATCATTTCTTTTCCTTGCTCTTAATGAGTTTGATTTCTCTGTTGGGGTTGAGAGCTTCCTTCTTTTCTCTTGTATCATCTGTTGCACCTAAAGAAGTTTACTGTTTGGGCCTGGGAACTACAACTTCAAGATGCAGCTCCATGTATCTGTCAGAATCAAAGAATTTACTTGAAGCATATTTTTCCAACTCTTTCTTTCTCTATTCAGACATTGTAGAGATGTTGGAGGAGTCTCTGCCTTGCTCTCTAGCTTTCTTAATCTGATCCAGTGCAGCAAGCTCTTTCATCCTTGCAGTCCAAGCAGCTGGATTGTTCTCAGGGTCTTCAAATGGCACTGGTGGCTCATATCTATTAGAAGGGTTATCTTGAGGAGGCCTGGATGAAACTGTTTCCTTCAATTTATAGGGAAAAGGACCAGAGGTTGTGTCAGATGAGATTTGTCCTTCCCTGGAGTAGGGATGTTGCCTTGAGTATCCTTTAGAGTAAACCTGGAATTCTCTTTGATTACCTCTATAGCCTCCTCTTCTGGATTGAGAACCCCTGGACTGGCTTCCCCTATGATAGGATCTTGCATGTGGCTGATAGGGGGTTTGACTTCTAGCATAGGGTTGAGCAGCTGAACTTCCAACTGCACCTGCATCAAGAGGAGGTGGTGGAGGAGGATGTGGATGTTGAAATTGGGAAGATCCTTTTTCATATTTCCTTTTCTTCTTCATTTCTTTGAGTTGATTCTTTGAGTACTGCATCCAGTGCTCAGTTATGGGGCAATCATGAAGAATATAATATGGTATGTCATTATTGTCCTTGACCTTGGCTGGAGGTACTCTATTCATGGCCTTGCTCCTTGCATTTCTCTTTCTGGCAATGGTTGTAGAAGAATCATCAGAATCTGTCTTGAACTCATCACTTTCAGAACTTTGATCATCAAAAAGAGCATCAATCGTTTTCATCAAATCTTGCTTGAGCTGGATTGAAGCAGATATAGAACTGGTAACAGGAGTTGAAGCAGCAGCAACAGCAGCAGATACTAAAGGTGTGGCAGTTGAAGTTGAGGCAGAAGCAGTGGTTGACGCAGTAATAACAATAGTTGGGGCAGCAGTAGTTTCACTAACAGAAACAGCAATATCAGCAGCATAAATATCATCAGAAAACACAGAGGGCTCAAACTCATGTGCCTCTGTCATAAGGATCTCCTTAGAAATTGACTCATCAGCAGTATCAGCAATAGTATCAACAAAATTTTCAGCAGGAAGGGAAGCAACATCAGAAACAATCACACTGCTTTCAACAGGAGTAGCAGCAGCATAAACTGAGTTAACAAAGGAAGTGATGATGTTGGGGTCACAACAAGAGAAGGGCACAAGGGCCTTGGACAAATCCTCTGGGGGCTGGATAGCAACTGTCTCTGGAAGACAAGCTTTCTCTGGCAGACAACTGAAATACATTGAATCAAATTCTGAGAGCAAAGTCCTGAGGTCTATGGAAAAGACTGCAACAGGAGGTGGAACTGGATCTTGAAACACAGCAGCAGCAGCAGCAGTAACAACAAGAATAGCAGCAGTAGCAGCAACAAAAGAAGAAGAACCAGCAGACACAGCAGGCAGGCTCACTTTATAGGGCATCTCCCCCTGCCTAGATTCAGACAGAGCTGGATCAAGGCACACTGCTGAAGGGACTGCCTGAGGGAATAAAGAGGAGAGCCTGGCAGAAAGAGCTGCCACTGACTGGATTAATGGAGCCAAGGAGGTCTCCAAAAGAAGAGATAGCCTGGGGGCTAGCAATTCATAAAGCCTATCAGCAAGGGCTGGAATATCTACTTGCTCAGTAGTGACTGGAGCAGAGGTAGAGGATGGAGGTGTAGCTGTTGATGATGGTAGTGGAGAGCTAGTGTATTGGGGAAGAGATGGTTGAGGTGTGGGTAAGGTGGTGATGGAGGACAGTGGGATGGAGATAGAGGGTGTGAAGGTGGGTTGATCAATGATCTCTTGCAGAAGGTCTTGGTAAGAGGTTGATGATGAAGGCAGCTCAGGAGGAGAGGATGGTGAGTCATCCATGAAGGAATCATCAATGAGGTTGAAGGATGGAATGGAGGGTGATGAAGTTGCAATATCTGGTTGAGGGTAGGAGTATAAAGGATGGAATGGCTCTTCTGTGGTTGGAAGAGTAGGGATTGGAGATGGTGTAGAGGTTGGAGAAGGGCTGGAGATGATGATGGCGGATGGATTTTGAATGGATGGAATTGGAAGAGATGGAATTGGAGGAGGAGGAGGAGAGGCAGCAGCAGGCAGGTCATCTGCAGGGGCAGAGACCTGACGGGAAGTGACTCTGACAGTCCTGGTGCCTGAAGGTGTGCTGGAAGAGGGCCTGCTGGGCTTGATGATCTGCCTGTCCCATTTACCAAAAAGGGCACAAGACAGTCTCTTGGAAGCATTAATGTGTATCCCAGAGGATACCAGCAATGCAGGGCACCTATTCTGCAGAAAAATGCCTAAGATCCTTCCAAAATTTACAAAACTCTTGTTAATTTTCTTCTTAATTAGGTCAAAGAAGACCTCTCCCCAGTTCAGATTCTTCCTGTCCACTATGGCTCCCATTAAGCATAGCTGACACCTTGAAATAGTATCATGGGCCGAGTGCTTAGCCAATAGGACTTTTTCAACTACATCAGCCAGGAATCTATATTCCACAGACAGATTCTTTTTCAACAGCTTGCTAGGGTTGGCCTCAGAATGACCCATTCTTGCAAGCAAGTCAGCATATTCTTCTCCAGATAAATCAGCAGAATCTCCACCAGTACTTAACTCAAAAACCTTTGACAGAATTGCTGGGGTCAAGGGTACCTGTGTGCCAGAGATGGATCCAATAATGGTGTTTTGATCCTGATTGTGGGAAGTGTAGACCCATTCTTTAATTTCATCAGAAGCAAGCTTAATCCTTGTAGTCATGATTGCAACAAGTTTCTGCTCTTTGAATAGCTCTAAGATGTCCTGGAAAATCTGATCTATCGTGCTAAAGGACTCCATGTCTATGTCAAAGCCGGCATCAAATTTCATGGCGGCGAGAACAGCAACAGAAACAGCCATAGTTACCTGCAAAGATTCAACAAACAAAACGACCAAGTGCAGAAATGTTTGGAGGGAAAGAAAGTTTTTGCAGAGAAATCGAAAGCGCAAAGGAGAACGACGGCGAAAAATGAATTTTATATTAGGGTTCGACGCAGAAATGGAAAGATCGTTGAACTCAGTTCGACGATTGGGGCTTCTAAAGGAATCTGAAGAGACTTCAACATCGTCGATCTCCGTTCGACGATATTGGAGAGCGTCGAGCTCTGTTCGACGATCATTCAGAGAACAAAATCGTCGAGCGCCGTTCGACGATCGCTGACCGGAAGAGATAGTTCATACTATCTGAGAAACGCTGAACTCAGATCGATGATTTCAGAAATCGTCGATCGCCGTTCGACGATCTGGGGGAAAATTGTCGAGCGCAGTTCAGAGACTAGAGAAACTCTAGACACTAAGGAAAAATCAAAATGTTTGCCTAGTCTTGGTCAATTTTTAAGCTTTTAAAATCTTGGATATTATTTAAGACTTCCTTCATCTAACATTCCTAACTGATTTAGGAAGAAGGTGTGTTTCTTTTCATCCAAGGGCTTGGTGAAAATATCTCCCCTTTGTAAATCAGTCGGGATATATTGCAGTTCAATTTTATTCTTTTCAACATTATCTCTTAAGAAGTGATGCCTAATCTCTATGTGTTTTGTCCTACTATGGAGGACTGGATTTTGAGCTATAGAAATAGCACTGGTGTTATCACAAAAGATTTTAGACTTCTCTAAGTTGTAGCCATAGTCTAGGAGTTGGTTTTGAATCCACAAGATTTGTGAACAACAACTGCCTGCAACCATATATTCAGCTTCAGCAGTTGAAGTTGACACAGAAGTTTGTTTCTTTCAAAACCAAGAGACAAGTCTGTCACCAAGGAACTGACAAGTTCCACTGGTGTTTTTCCTGTCAATTATGCATCCAGCATAATCAGTATCAGAAAATCCAGTTAAATCAAATGCTGAATCTTTTGGATACCAGAGACTTAGATTTGGACAACTTTTAACATACCTGAGAATCCTCTTTACTAATGTTAGGTGTGACTCTCTAGGGCTTACTTGGAACCTAGCACATATACATGTAGCAAACATTATATCTGGTCTACTAGCTGTAAGGTACATTAAAGAGTCAATCATTGCTCTATATGTTGTCTGATCAAAAGGTTTCCCATGTTCATCAACATCCAATATAGCATTAGTAGGCATAGGTGTTTTCATACAAGATGCTTCAGACATGCTAAATTTCTTAACCAATTCATTTGCATACTTGGTTTGAGAAATAAAGATGCCTTCAGCATGCTGTTTGACTTGCAATCCTAGGAAGAAGGATAGCTCACCCATGCAACTCATTTCAAATTTAGAATGCATTAGGTTGGAAAACCTTCTGCACAATTTTGAGTCAGCAGAACCAAAAATAATATCATCTACATAGATCTATACTAGTAGGGTATGGGACTTATGAGTTCTAATGAAAAGAGTTTGGTCTACTCTACCCCTCAAAAATTCATTTTCCAAAAGGAAGCATGCTAGGGTCTCATACCATGCTCTAGGAGCTTGCTTGAGACCATATAATGCTTTGTTCAATTTAAAAACATAATCAGGATAAGTTGGAGAGATAAAACCTGGAGGTTGTCTGACATATACTTCTTCTTTGATATATCCATTTAGAAATGCACTTTTGACATCCATCTGATATACCTTGAATCCTTTATGTGCTGCATAAGCTAAAAAGATTCTGATGGCTTCCAATCTTGCAACTGGTGCAAAAGTCTGGTCATAGTCTATTCCTTCTTCTTGAGAATATCCCTGAGCAACTAGCTTTGCCTTGTTCCTTATAATTACTCCTTGATCATCCAGTTTGTTTCTGAACACCCACTTTGTTCCAATAATGGAGTGATCCTTAGGCTTTGGCACTAGTTCCCACACTTTGTTCCTTTCAAATTGATGCAACTCTTCTTGCATTGCAATGATCCAGTGTGTATCTTGCTCTGCATCTTGAATGGACTGAGGTTCAATTTGAGATAGGAAGCAGGTGTGCAACAGGTTTTGGTTGACCTGATTTCTGGTTTGCACACCAGCTGAGATGTCTCCAATTATTTGGGAAATTGGATGGTCTCTTGATGTTACTAAATCAACAGGTGGTGTTGATTGTTCACCAACCTGTGTTGTTGTTTCCTCTTGTGGTACAACATCTGGCTCTTCAAGTTGTTCTTCAATATGTTGAATACTTTCTTCATCTTCACTGCTTTCATCCTTTTGGGTAACCTGTAACTTGTTCAAGACTTCAACAAGACAATGTTCCTGCAAAGGTTATATGGTAGAAGTGATCTTCTCCTTGAAAGACATGTTAGATTCATCAAATGATATATGAACAGATTCCTCAATTTTTAGAGATGACTTATTATAAACCCTATAAGCCTTGCTGATCATGGAGTATCCCAGAAACACTCCTTCATCATCTTTAGCTTGAAATTTTGCTAAATATTTCTTGTCATTATTATGTATATAGCAAATACAACCAAAAACTCTAAAATAATCAACTTTAGGTTTCTTCCCTTTGAGTAATTCATAGGGAGTCTTTCCCTTTAGTTTATGTATCAAACTTCTATTCAGCACATAGTTGGAGGTGTTCACTGCCTCTGCCCAAAAGGATAGAGGAAGGTGAGCATCTGACAACAATGTAGTGGCAGATTCAATAAGGGTTCTATTTTTCCTTTCAGCTACCCCATTTTGTTGAGGAGTTCTAGGAGCTGCGAAAGTATGTCTGATCCCTTCACTCTGACAAAACTCTTGCATAAGAAGAGAATCAAACTCTGTCCCATGATCACTTCTGATCAGGGCAATGTGAGTATTGAACTTAATCTGTATACATTTGAGAAACTCTGTCAGACACTTAAAGTTATCGGACTTCTTCCTTAGAATGAACACCCAAGTGAATCTAGAGAAGTCATCTACAACTACTAAAGTGTAAGATTTCCCTCCTAGGCTTTGTACTGTGATGGGTCCAAAAAGATCCATGTGTAATAGATACAATATCCTAGGTGAATCACTCTTATTAAGTGACTTAAAACTGTTTTTAGTTTGCTTGCCTAATTGACAAGCCCTTCAGAGTCCTTCCTTCTTGTAGGGGCCAGAAGGTAGTCCTCTAACAAGTTTGTCCTTGGATAGCCTAGCAATAGTTCTAAGGTTTAAGTGTCCTAGTCTCTTATGTCATAAAATATTTGGTCTACAAACAGAATTGAACAGGCAAATATCTACATCTGTTGAAAGAAAATCTACTAGATAGATGTTACCTTTCCTTTTACATGTCAACACAGTTATGTTGTCTTCTGACTTGATTTTGCATGATGCTTTGCTGAAGGTCACCTGGTAGCCTTCATCACACAGCTGACTGATGCTTATTAAGTTGTGCTTTAGTCCTTCCATATAAGCTACCTTCTTGAATGTTACTGATCTAATCTGGACTGCACCATATCCTTTAGTTTGTCCAAAGTTTGAGTCACCAAAGATAACTTTGGGTCCAAGCTTGGCTCTAAAGGATGTGAGGTTGTCCTTGTTTCCTATCATGTGCTTAGAGCACCCACTATCCAAGTACCATTGCTGGTTAGATGTTGGATAGGTCTTCACCTGCACATAAGACAATTCATTTGTTTTTGACCCAGTTTACCTTGGGTCTAGGTTGATAACCTTTAAACTCTGAAATAAAAGACATCCCAGGTTGACTCTTATAACCTTCAGGATGATATCTCCTTGGAGGTATAATCCATTCAGTATTAGGGTTAAAGATTTGGGATGAAGGACCCTTAGGATTGGATTTTTATTTGCCCTTGAAAGAATTTCCAGAGCTCTGACCTCTGTTCGACGATCGTAGAGCTGCGTTCGTCGATCTTGGGTCAGATCGTCGAGCTCCGTTCGACGGTCGATTATGGCAGAGTTCAGGAACTTGAGATCGTCGACCTGAGTTCGACGATTTTGCCTGAGATCGTCGATCTGCATTCGGCGATCGTCGATCTCCATTCGACGATTTCTGCTGGGACTTGGTTTTCTTGGGCAGATCAGAATTTTTCCTAGCTACCTCTACAACTCCCTTTCCTTTATCAGAAATGAACTTGATTGGAGTTGTTAGAACTATGGGTTGGCTGGATGAAGCACCCAAGCCCAGTGTACTATTAAATCTGGAGTTCACTATGCTTGTGATGTCCATCAGCTTGATACTTCTCCCATTAAGGGATTCTTCAAGCTTCTTGGACTTAGATAGCTCACTTTTCAGTGAAGCTATCTGCTCCCTACAGCACTCCAACTCCTGAGAGAGTTTGAGGTTTTCTGACTTTAAGGTATTATGTTCAGATAAATGATTTCTGAGAGAGATAATTTCTTTCTCAGATTTTAGTAGGTCTAAACATAATGCTTTAAACTCAGATTTAAAGTCCTCTGAATTAAAATCAAATGAACTAATTACCTGATCTTCTTCAAGTTGAGTCTTTGAATCTGACTTTGACTCTTCTTCATCTGAATTATATTGAGAGGTATTGATTGCCATCATGCAGAACTCTTTCTCTTCTGCATCATCTTCATCATCACTGGAGCTGGATGAGGCTTCTGACTCCTCTTCAGTCTCACTCCAGGATTCAACAACAAACCCCTTTCTTGTGTGTTTGTTTTTTGCTTGAGGAGGGTTTGCCATTGCCATTCCTCTTGGAGTCTTTCTCCTTTCTTCTTTCTTTCTTGTCCCTTCTGTCCTTGTTTTTGTTTTCTGGACAGTCAGGAACAATGTGCCCTGGTTTCCTGCAACCAAAGAAAACAACTTCTTTATTATTAATTGACTTATAATACCTTGGCTTATCATGCTCCTTGTATGATCTCCTTCTGAAGTCCTTTCTGGCCATCTTCTAAAATCTTTTGGCCAACAGACTGAGCAGTTCATCATTGTCTGTGACTTTGTCTTCAGGCTGATCTTTAGTTGCATTGAAGGCTATTGTTTTCTCTTTTCTTGTGGCTGGTGAGGCAGCCTTCTGTTCTTCTTCTCTATTCTTGATGAGTAGCTCATAAGATTTGAGCTTACCCAATAGAGATTCTCTGGTGATCTCATTCAAACTTCTGACATCCTTGATTGGCCAGATTCTTGAATCCCAAGTGCTAGGGAAGCACATTAGAATTTTGTCATTGAGTTCAGTTAGTGAGATCTCTTTATCCAAGGTCCTGAGTTCACTGACTATTAGACTGAGCCTGTTGTACATATCTCCAACTGACTCAGTTTCTCCCTTCTTGAAATTCTCATATTGAGATATGAGGTGGGATCTCCTGTCCTTTATCTCATCAGCTGAGCCTGAGACTATTTTAGAGAGTTTATCCCAGATTTCCTTTGCTAAATTGCATTCAGCCACCTTTTGAAAGATATCATCAGACATGATCTGGGCTAAGATGTTCATAGCCTTGGCATTAGCTACCTTCCATTTCTTGATATCAACATTTGTTCCTGATGGAGGTGGAACAACATTTGTATTTGAGTTCTCTGGAGGTCTTGGACAAACTGTCAAAACAGAGTTAAAAATATCCTCGTCAATAGAAATCATGTATAGTCTGATCCTTGCTTTCCAAAGTGCAAACTTGGATAGATTGCACACTGGAGGTCTGGTGCTAGCATAATCTTTGTTTTGGGCCATGATTTGTGAAAACAGAACCTAATAATAAACTCAAAAGAAAACAGATCTAACTAGGAATCTTTGGGTTCAGGTGTTAACATCTACAACCACCAAGGTGTGGTATGTTTAACCAACCTCCCTCTGATACCAATTGAAAGTGCAGCTAGATCTGATATACTATAGAGGGGGGTGAATAGAGTATATGGTGCTTGAAAACTTTTTACAATAATTGTTGTAATCTGAGTGAACAGGGAAGCAATTATTAAATCTAATCACAGAACTAAACTAATCACAAACTAATCACAGAACAATCACAGACAGAAACAAAAATAAAGATAAGCAATCCAGATGACACAAGGAGCTATAGTGGTTCCACTAAACTTGGGTACATCCACTCTTCTACCACCCTAGGTAGGAATCCACTGCAGGATGAGTTGATCAGGTGTTCTGGGCACCAATGAGCTTTTGATAAGGTGCTCAAAAACCAAATCAGATTTTTTGATCCGGTGTCTTGCCACCAATGAGCTTTTGACAAGGTGCTCAAAAACCAAGCTCAAACTTTTGAAGGGAGTTTGAGAAACCCTTTACAGAGATGGGGATGAGAGAGTGATGGAAGTCTTCTCTTTCTCAAAGCAGCTAAGAAGACTATGTGGATTTGATGGTGTCAAAGCTCTCCCTGAGTCCTTGAGATGTTCAGGAAAAGAAGCTTTGCTGAGGGTGATAGGCCTTCAGAGATTGATCTCCAGCAAAAGATGATTTCAGCAACAGCTGAAATGTTAGGTGTCTGGAGTCTTGAAAGATGTTGGCCTTGAACACTTGAGATAAGAGAGATCAGAAGATTTCAAAAAGTTTGATCTCCTTGGATGTGTGTTCTTCAGAGAATTCTTTGAGACAGAATATTTTTAGCTTGATCTTCCTGTCTGTGTTCTGAGGATTATTGATGCCTGTCTAAGAGATTTAAAAAAAAAACTTATCTTTTATTCTCTGGTACTGAATAGAAAAACTTCCTCTGTCAAGAATAGCTGTTGGCCTGCATTAATTGCATCCTTAATTGCAAAAGTCTTCTGGAGGAAAGTCCAAAGAAACATTCCTTGAAAATCCCTTGAAACTTGGTCCAGAAATAAATGAAAACGGCTAGAAAATCTTCTGAATTAATTGCAGAATAACTCCTTAACTGATCTGAATTTGAATCTTGAAAAATCCTTGAAGTTATCAGAAATTGTCGAACTGAGCTCTACTATCGTCGAACTGAGCTCAGCGGTTTGGACTTATACAGCAACACAATATCGTCGATCTGAGCTCAAAGATCGTCAAACTGAGCTCAGAGATAGAGATCCAATACTGAGTCAAGATCGTCGAACTGAGCTCGCAGATCGTCAAGTGGAGTTCGACGATTTGTGGAAGTTGAGCTCAGTGATTGTCGAATGGAGTTCGACGATCTGTCGAAGTTGAGCTAGACGATCGTCGATCGAAGTTCGACGAATCATCGTGCTGAGCTCGACGATATGACTTAGTCTCAAACCCAAAAAGTCTTGGTCTTGAGGGCAGCTTCCAAACCTAGACTTCTAACCCTTAGACTCAATTCTAATTGACCTTTAGATCTATACAGGAGGTCAAAAACTGGTTTCCTAGAGACATAGTGATCCTGACCCAAATTAGTAATAGGGTGTTCCAACACGCCCGGTGTAACACCCCCTATCCGCCGCATAGCATATAGCAGTAGGTCCGGCCGGGGCCCGACACCATATACCACAGACAGACCGGGTGGTTACTCAGTAGAAACCATCCAACCAATCCAACGTCCTACACAGAGCATTCTAGCGGAAGCAGTTTTATAAGTTGCAATTAAAAGAACCCATCACCAAGCATGAATGTCCACTAAAAACCAAATAGGAATGTAGTACATACACAAGTACAGACCTTAAGGCCTTACAAAATAGTTTACTTCAAATTACATGTTTTACAAACCACGGCATGCAGGCCGGTCATACATGAATAAAAGCAAGTAAACACTTCAATTAGGCCTTCAAGGGCCGGCTTCGCAAATTGGACTTTAGCCCGCTATTGACCGCTTGGTCCAGCAGCACCTGCAAGCAACAAACCACCGCACGGTGGCAAACAAAAGCAGCGGTCAGCAATGCTGACCAAATTATAACGATCCCGCCCCTAATTCAGGGTGGCGATGCTCCTTCCCTACATTTTATTAGCACAACCAAGCAGTATATAAATTCATTGCATCACAGGTGTTGGCACACATGGTCACACGCCTCGTGCTCTCAGGGCACATTCTCGGTGATCACAGTCTAAGCCCGTTGACTCGCCATCATCCCCAGGACGGCAGTCTCTCGTGAGCAATTTCGTCTTTTAGGCAGATGTTACGACACTTTAATATCATCAACAACCTATGTCACGACACTTTAATATCATCGACAGCAAAGACCCGACCTCTATGCCCTCGGCATAAAGCAAGAACGGTTCCACTCAACCCGTTGCTCACTTGCCACAACACTTTAATATCATCGGCACGAGTTAAGTTTCCCCGAAGCCTGTGAATCGAACGCACAATATTACATAACCCAGTTATGTACAAGTTGGCTCCCAGGCCCACAAGTTTGGCAGAATTACGCATCTGCCCAGTTTTCCGGGTACACCTTTGGGTTAATCCCCAAGGCTCCCTGCTGCAATCTACCGCGTAGAAAACCCGAAAAACAAACATTTGCGTGGAGTCTTCTCCGGCCATTATGCAATGCAACAACACCGATCCAGACCAACTTGTCCGGGTAGGCTTCACACATCATGCCTATGTCCGTTCTCGAATACGGAATCTAAACAACGGGGACTTTACATATCTACCCGAAGGAACGCCTCCACTCACCGCAAACTCGCGAGAGCGGGCTTCCTATGCAAAGAAGGAGAGCTTCACATGCTCAAGAAGAGAATCGTTACCCTAGCGTTCTTCCTCGGCGCCATGGAAATGTAAGCAGATGAAAAGCACCGCACTGTCTTTTCCTCCGTAGATCCGAAGTCGGCTCGCGATTTGGAGCTTCGAAGCTCCGCCAATGGCCGGATCTAAGCTTCTTCTTCCTCCTTTGCTCTCCTCTCTCTCTCTCTTGACTTAGAAAGAGAACCACTCAAAAGAAATGAGGGTTTCATGGGTCCAATCCCGTGTATATCCCATCAGGAACAACCCCCAGTCGTTGGATCCCAAATTAAAGAAACGAACGGCCTTGATTCAGGCGTGAAATGCTAAAACTGGGCCAAACATGGCCTGCGACACGCCTGTGTCCCCCATTCGCCGTCAAAATCAACGCGCCTGGAACAGCACACGGTCATCCGACATGCCCGTGTTCGACCTGACACGCCCGTGTTCCAACTAACACGGCCGTGTGGGTGGTCGTGTGCCTCCATCGACACAGCCCCTAAAACAACCCGAGACTCATACGGGTCTTGGACAAGACCGTGTCCACGCCCGTGTCACACCCGAACATGCCTGGGCTCCAGGCCGTGTTCACGGTCTCGACACTTCATCGAGCAAAGTTCGTCGACCACCCGACACGGCCTTGGACACGCCCGTGTCCTAGGCCGTGTGCCTTGACTCGACACATCGTCGAGCGAAAATCGTCGACTTCCCTGGCCGATCGTCGACACGGGCTCGAAGTGCCCTGAGACACGCCCGTGTCTCAGGCCGTGTTCCCTGCTCGACGATCGTCGACTCCAAAATTCGTCGACAACGCTACCAAATCGTCGACTGGAGCCTGACACGCCCTGGGACACGCCAGATTTCAGATTTGGCCCAAAACGCCTCCCGTCGCTCTTTTGAGTTTCGGGGCGTTACAACTCTCCTCCTCTTAAAAGAATTTCGTCCACGAAATTACATAAAGGAAAGACAAGTGTCAAAATTAAATTGTACCTGAGCGGAACAACTCCGGATACTCGTCAAACATAGTCTGCTCTCGTTCCCAAGAGAGCTCCTCTCGACCGCAATTGTCCCATCGGACCTTGACCATCCTAATCTCTTTATTGCGTAGCCGCTTGACCTCTGAGTCTTCAATCCACACGGGCTTGACTTTTGTCATCAACCCACAATCAATCGGCACTTGATCGACCGCGATCACTTGCGTAGGCTCTTGCACCGCCTTCCGAAGCACCGAAATATGGAATACATCATGTAAACCACTAAGCTCCACTGAAAGCTTCAACTGATAGGCTGCTTCACCAACTCGCTCCAGAACCTCAAACGGCCCAAGGTACCTTGGGCTTAGCTTTTTCAATCGCCGCACCCGTGAGACACCCTTGAACGGCTTGATATTTAAGTACACCTAGTCGCCCACAACGAACTCCACGTTCCTGTGCTTGGCATTATAGTACTTCGCTTACCGGTCCTGAGCGATTTGCAACCTCTCCCGAACGGTTCGCACCAATGAAGTAGCATCCTCCACTTTAAATCGCTTATACAACTTTGACTCACCCATTTCTATCCATGACAACGGCGTGCGACATCTTCTACCATATAGGGCTCAAAGGGCGTCATTTGAATACTCGCCTGGTAGCTATTGTTATACGCAAACTCCACCAAATAAAGATGGTCTTCCCATTGTTTTCCAAAGTCCAAGATGTAACATCCCATGTTACTTTTGGACCCCTCAACTTAGATTGGGTTAGGCATGGGGTGGGTTTTAGGGAAACTAGCTAGCTCTGACCCTAGGTAGTGGGTTGTAGCCATGTGGGGCCCACTATAGGACCAAAGTCAAACTAGGTCAAACTAGCTTAAATAGGAACCCAGACCACACCATGACCCCACCATATTGCCCTAACCCTAAAAACAATCTAAGTGCACCCTAGGGCATGTCACTAGGTCAACACTTTGACCCTAGTTGACCAAAGTCAACCTTGGGCTTAATTTGGGCAAACCCATATTCATAAGCCCAATTAGCCTAAGTAGGGCACCCCCTTGACCCAACCCAAGTTGGGTGGTGCCTCTAAGCTCATGACCATCAAATGGAGTCAGCCCACCCACCATGGTTGACCAAGTCAACTCAAAATCAACATAGTCAACTAATTGACCAAAAAGAGGGAAATGAAGACCAAGCCACCCTCCCTTGGACCAAGCCCACCAAATTTGGCCCATGGCCAGCCCAAGTGAACAAGACCAGTCCTACCCCTCTAAATCAGGAGAGAGAATGCATGCAAAGGGGTAGAAATGGGATTTTAAGAGAAAGAGGAGAGAGAAATGGGGATGAAGGGGAAAGGTGGCCACATGGCCACCCCTTCAGCTATAATTCACTGCCCAACACCTGCTGGCCGACCTCCTCTCATCATTCCAAAAGAAATTAGGGGCTGAGAGGCACCTGGCATGCATGGGCGGAGCAACCAAAGCTCAAACCGAGCTCATATAGGTAATATCTCCATATACAGCCATACTCAGCCCAAACAGACTTCACCATTAGCTTCAGGAGGTGGAAAGGAGTGGAATTTGAGTGCTGGAACATGGAAAACGATGGAGAATCAAGAAATCGGGGAGGAGCTCGTCGGCGCACCACCACCATGGCAAACCGCCGCCTGACCCGCAGCCAAGCCCCAATCCAGGTTCGTTTCACCTCACCTCTAACCGTACTAGGATCCTAGATCGATTAGGTGAGATATCGGGCTCAACTGAGCCCGGTGCCATGGGAGGAAAGTGAGATTTTTCCAAGCTTTAGAAACCGCTCGGGTTCGCCGTCGCCGCCGTCTCCCGCCGCCCCATCACCGGGAAATGATAGTCACCACCACCGTGAAGGTGATGGCACCGTTTGCCGGGGGTGGCGCCGCCTCAGCTGGCCGGAAACTGCCAGCAAACATGCTCCAGGTCGGCTCGATCTCAGCCGTTGGCTGGAGGTAGGAGATAACCGGATCCCATCCGTTTACGCTTTAGGATTCGTGCAGATATTAATATGATTTAATTTTAAATATGATGAATAGTATAATTCTGTCACAAAAATACAGTCATATTGCATGTCTTGTTTAGGCCTCCTAGATGCATTTCCAGAACCTAGTCCCTAAAAGAAATATGTAGCTGACTGTCTTACCTTTATTTTGCCACCTTAAAGTTGTGATTTGGTATAGTGTGCAGTCCTGTAGGGCATTTCTCCTAGGACTGGTCCTAGACAAGTGCAGAAATTCATTTGGATGCCCAAGTCAAACCAACAATCACCATGGCCCGAAATTTTGGGTACATGCATTATTAGGTCATACCTAGCCCCTGACAAAAATGGGGAATTTGTGAAACAACTTGTTCTATAGTTTTTGTCATAATATCAAAATCTAAATAAATGAAATATTTGGAGTTATATGACCCCTCATGGCCCCAAATTTTGGTGGTAGGTCCTTGGGGACATCATTGGTGCATGATAAAAATTTCAGCACATTTGGATCACTACATGTTGGAAAATCCACTTGCATGTGTTGGTGTATATATTGCCTTGGTGTGCCAATAGCAATAATTTAAATATTGTGCATTCAGCCTAATGGAGGCATTCAAAAATCATGGATTTGATTCCAGTGGTTCATTAGGGTAAATTTCACCCCTCAGATTAATTATGGGATTTTTGGAATCAAAAATCCCATTAATTGGAATTTTTAAAAATATAGCTCCTTTTGAAAATAAATTTGAAAAATAGGTTTTCCTCAAGTAAAAATTCTCAAACTTTGCCAAGTTGAAATGAAGGTTATATTTGACTTAGTAAAATTTGATCTTTCTGTTTTAAGAACTTCTTGAGCAAAATACCTTGAAATGCCCATTTTACCCTTATTTCATTTATTCTTGAATTGATGGATATACACCTCAGAAAAATTTGGAAATATTTCTAGTGTTGTATAATTGTATTATTAGTCTTGCATAATTATTTCAGAATTTATGGATGCACTGATAGGTTTTAAATTAATATAATGACATTTTGGTAAATATGTAAGAATGAGAAATGGTTAGGCCATTACACTATAAAAGTTGATGAAACTCTGTCAATAGTCATAAATTACTGTTTTATATGTTCTGTAATTTTCCCTGAAGTTTGGATTACATATTCCTTGTACTTCATTTGGAAAATGGAAGTTATGTAGATTTGGTATTAAATAATGAATGTGTATAAATAATCAAAGGAAAATTATGAAACCCTGTAGGCAGAAATATTTTATCAAGATACAACTCAGGAAAAATTACCTAGGTCAGTGGATTTTAAATCATACTACTTCTTGTGTAAAGTGACCTAGTAATTAATTTAAAAGATTTAATTAAGGGATTATTTGGCCAAGGAAAATTATGAGAATCCATAGGATAGTTCCCTTAGCCCATACCACCCTAGGATAAATAGTTAGGGGCAAGAGGCCCTAAGGATTGGAAGATTTCATTTTTGGGTTAATAATAGGACATGGTCTGCATATAGCATAAATAGGGCATACTTTAGGGGATTACCAGGGGATTGATTATCGGAAGAAATAAAGGAGTGCAATACGAATAATCCATGGTGGGTAGTATTGTCTTAGTGACGGGCTTAAAAGTGCAAATCTTTAGGTAGCAACCGGAGTGGAGGTCGACGGAAGACCGTCGGTTTCCCGGTAATATCTTAAGTCACTAGGATTGTTCCAGAGCAACAATGAGAGCTGGGGTGAAACATGGGTAGCCATCAACTAAAGTAAATATCCTTGCGAAAGGGAATGCTGGGCGAAATTCCAACACAGTTCCTAGTGCCCCTTGAGAGCCCTTCACAGGGAATACCGGGGGCAGTCCTGGGATTAACCTTAAATCACTAAGTATAATAACCCGTAGACAAGAGTAGTCTAATAGGTTAAGACATTTGTTATACCTTCTCACCCCTGTAGGGTTGGAGTGATTCATTATATATGCTCACCCGTGTAGGGTTTGAGGGAATTGGTATAAAGGCACTAATGTGCGTTCTCACACGGGTTGGGTTTGAGGGTTTACAGGACGGGTTTGGTCCTGCGAGCGGAAGGCTCGGAATAAAATAATTACATGTGCATAAATTTGGTGGCGGGGCATGCGGTACTGGCCGTTCGTCACATCGATGGCAGTACAGTGCACCAGGCGGTTGTGATGGTTAGAGGGGCCAGTGGGTTGTTTTACACTGCGGTCTGGAGGACGACCCCTGATAACGCACAGCCGACCCAACAAGACTGACGGGTTGTCAGCAAAGTACGTACGCAAGACTCTAGAGTGCACCTTGGACGTGTACAGAGGCGTATGAGAGGGGTCTGTTAAAATTCAACAAAACCGCAGAGGCCTCCTCGGATACCCTGTTGACACTCAACAAACCGGTGGAGAACACCCCACTTATATTGTTGAAAGTTTTCCCGGATCGTGGAGTTAGCAGGGGTTATCTCAACAAAGCAGTAACAACCAGCAACACATGCAGCACAAGCTTCTTTATTGATCAAGAGCAAACTTCTTTACAAGGCGAGACATACATGGCGAGACACGCTTCACCAAAAAACCAAACCGGGAGAGCAGAGACAGTTACAAAGACAAGAACCAAAAACAAGCCGCGCGGACTCAACTACCAAGCCGCCGGTCTACTGCTGTGGAGTCCGATCAGTCCGCCAGGTCGCCAGACCACAACCCACGCCGCGCGGACTACCCCTTATTCCAATGCTTAGCACTTCACCGCCGATCTGCAGGCCGCCTGACCGCGAGGTCGCCTAGCCGCCAGACCGCGAGGTCGCCTAGCCGCCAGACCGCACAAGCTGCGTTACCGAATGGAACAGTCCGCCTGAAGCAGGCGACTTCCTGAGCCACGAACCAAGTTGCCAAAGAGAAGACCGCCTGGTCGCTATCCGCGACCTGCTGTTTACCGCATGTTGCTTAACCGCAGAGTCCGCACTGTCCCTGACCGCAATCAGAGCCAAGTCCTGGCTTTCCAGCGCTATTCGCACAACCTGCACAGCACAAGCGGGTCAACTCAAACCGCGCGGACACCCAAGTCCAGACCGCAGCAACGTACGCGAGCTCAATTACTGTTCACTTACTTCGGTTCAGGTTCGTTACTCCTGATGTGACATGGGTCCTATTTATAGGCATGATGATGAGTATGGTCACCGCCCTAGCCGATAGGAACACCGCCACATCCCGCAGCAAGAACAAGTGTGTCTGCCATCCCGCGGACACATTCCAGTTCACCGCTCTTGTGCAGATAGCCAGTCCGCCCCAGCTTCTCCAAGGCCGGACTCTAATATCCAGCCCGCCTTGCCGCGAGAGGCCAAGCCAGGACCACCACAGCCGGACTCCACAACAGCTGTGTCCGCCAATCTGCGGACAAGGCATCAGCCCGCAAACCCCGAGCCCGCAGCCTCTCCATCAAGGCACCTGCCGGACTCAGCGGACACCCGGCTTCCGTCCGCACCTCCTGAGTCCATTGCCTCAATCTGCAAGGCACTACCGGACTCAGCGGACACGCCGATCCATTCTGCTTACACAGCAAACTCCAGTCCGCATTTCTGAGTTCATAACCTCATCACAAGGCTAAACCGAACTCAGCGGACTCCAGCTCCAGTCCGCACGCTCTTGCCCAGGCAATCCTCCAGTCCGCATACCCCCAAGCTAGCAAACAAGGCAACAGCACTTCTACTAGGCTTGGCGGACTGAGAAAGAAGCCCGCGCTCCACTGCGCGATCTCCCCGGACTGAGTCATCCTGGACTTGGTTCAGATCACACCAAGTCCAGCCCACTGGCCACATGGGCCAGTCCGCACTTACTGGCGGACACTGGATCTAGCCCGCCATACCGGGCGACCTCCAGTTTCTGTCCGCGCTAACCGGCGATCTCTGCGGCTTCCCCTTGCCGCTTCACTAGAGCAAGACCAAGGCAACTGCAAAACCGGTCTGCCGAGCTCCAGTTCATCAGTCCGCTTCATGCCGGACTCCGCGGATAGGATTGCTATCCGCCCGGTTACTTCCTCGGAACCAACTGTCTGCTGAGTAATCCCCGTCCTGACAGACCGCCGCTGCTGTCCGCGTAGTCCGCGCGAACAGACCGCCCAGGCCGCTATAGAGCAAACCGCCTGCAACATCCCTGCCGACTTAGGAGTCCGTAAACCCTGTCCGCATAGTCCGCGTGGATAGGTTGCCCAAGCCTTCCATTCACCCACTTTCACTTCACAAGTTTCAACACTCCCCCTTGAAGTGAGAAGTGGTGAATAACTCCAGCAGCTCCCGTAACCTTGCACCTGGTCCCTCCGATAGCATCTACGAAGAAATGTCCAAGACATAGTCCTTGCCCCGCATATCATGGACCATGAGGGAGCCCTCCAGCATCTCCCGAAAGGAGCCATGCTTCCCTCTGCCTTCTTCAGCTTCAACCTCCACTCATGCATCATAGGAGTATCACCAACTTCCTTGGGCACAAAAGCCCAAGCCTTATTACCTCTGAGAGAAGTCACCTCTTCAGCCTTGGTGTCAACCACCTCCTTGATTCTAGTGGGGTCATCACAGCCAGAAGTACCTTGCTCGACTTGAGGGCTAACAAGGAAACACGTGACCAAGTCCGCCGTGTTCCCTTCGCTATATCGAGCTGGTGGCTTACTGATCCTCTTCGATCTACGAAGAACCTGATCATGGCTAACCACCTCCGCTGCTTCTGAACCAGCTCCGTTCCCGGGCAAACCCGGAACAATGCTTCCCTTGGTTCCTAAACAAGACGCCTCCTCACTGGAACCAAGAGCACCTGGAGCAACGCTCCCCCTGCTACCTGAACCAGAAGACTCCCCTCTTGAACAAGAACTGCCTGGAACATCGCTCCCCCTGCTTCCTGAACCGGAAGCCTCCGCCTTCGAGCCAGAAGATCCTGGAGCATCGCTCCCCCTTCTTCTCGACTCTGACGTCTTTGCCCCGGAGCTAGAACAACCTGGAACACCTGGTGACTCAGGTAACTCCACTTCCTTAGCAGCAGCCTCCTTCAGCCCACCATCTGACCTGCTTATCTCTAGCTCCACATGAGAGCTACTCCAAAACGTCGTCAACTCATCGAAGACAATGTCTCTCGACACTATGAGTTTCTTCGTCGCAGGATCCATACACCTCCTTCTTCTTCTCTGCTCATCATACCCAACAAAGACTAGCTTTGTCTTGAGAGCACCCGGAGAGTGTATATAGCAGGTAGATCCAAACACCCGAAGGTGCTTCACTGAGGGATTCACTCTGAACATCAGCTCATAAGGAGTCTTCATTATGATCGGACTAAGAGGCATCCGGTTGATGACATGTGAAGCACAGGCCATCCCTTTCGCCCAAAGAACCTTCGGAATGCCTTTACTCTGAAGCCAACACTTGCAGGTCTCCGTTAACCAACGGATCATCCGAGCTGTAATACTACCTTGTTGTGAAGTATGTCCACAAGAAAGCTCCTTCCGGATCCCTTGCTTCCTGCAAAAGTGTGAAAACTCGGTTGAGCCAAACTCACCACCGATACTTGTCCTCAACACCTTGATCCTCCAGCCAAGCTGGCCTTCCACAAGCTTCTTGAACTCCACAAACAAGCGTACCATGTTGGACTTCTTCTTCATGAAGTATACCCACGTATACCTAGAATAGTCATCAACCAATATCAGCATGAACCTGCTGCCTCCAAGACTGGCTGTGACGGTCGGTCCCACCAGAGCACAATGGACAACCGCCAATGGTGCTTTACATCTGGATTGTGCTTTGTCAACCATGAAGCGATAGGCTCCACTTTCCTGACATCCCGCACACCCCCAACCATCGCCATAGGATGACAATCTAGGCAAGCCTCTTATGAGTCTTCTTTCCGCCATTGCTTTCAGCTTGTCCATCCCTACATGCCCCAGTCTTTCATGCCAGATAGCAGCACTATCACTGGCATTCATCCGATCAACTCCAGAACTAGTTGATGTCCCAACTACGTTCTTCTCCTTACCTCCGACATGAGCTACGTTCGCCGAGAGCAAGACAACCTTGCACTCCTTCCGAAGATGACCTTGCTGCTTGCATTTATAGCACCTTGGTCCTTCCTTCCTCTTCCTATCATGCCTAGGAGAAACACTCCTTTCTTCCTGATACGAAGTAGAGGGACCATCTTCAGCAGCAACCTTCACCTTCTTCCTGAACAACCCATCAAGGGAAGTCCAAACCTCCGCAGCTGACCGACATCCACTGATGTGGTCCAAGAGCTCCGATGAGATCACCTGCTTGAGAACAGACTCCGCTTTCGCATTTGTCTCCTTCCAAGATCTCATCGCCTCAGCATTGCCAGCAGTATCCTCTTGTCTTCCTGCTCCGCATACAACCTCCCAAAGGTCCTCGCCAAGAAGAAAACTCTTCATACAAGACTTCCACCGTTCACAGTTCATCGCTGTAAGGAGATCAATGCCAAGACAACTTGCATCTTCCACTGTCATGGTTCTACCACTGGTTTCCTCTACAGAAGAGCAACTACTTCCATTGAGCACTGCTTGACCACTCCAACAACCTCCCTCTGATACCATGTTAAAATTCAACAAAACCGCAGAGGCCTCCTCGGATACCCTGTTGACACTCAACAAACCGGCGGAGAACACCCCACTTATATTGTTGAAAGTTTTCCCGGATCGTGGAGTTAGCAGGGGTTATCTCAACAAAGCAGTAACAACCAGCAACACATACAGCACAAGCTTCTTTATTGATCAAGAGCAAACTTCTTTACAAGGCGAGACATACATGGCGAGACATGCTTCACCAAAAAACCAAACCGGGAGAGCAGAGACAGTTACAAAGACAAGAACCAAAAACAAGCCACGCGGACTCAACTACCAAGCCGCCGGTATACTGCTGTGGAGTCCGCTCAGTCCGCCAGGTCGCCAGACCGCAACCCAAGCCGCGCGGACTACCCCTTATTCCAATGCTTAGCTCTTCACCGCCGATCTGCAGGCCACCTGACCGCGAGGTCGCCTAGCCGCCAGACCGCACAAGCTGCGTTACCGAATGGAACAGTCCGCATAAAGCAGGCGACTTCCTGAGCCACGAACCAAGTTGCTAAAGAGAAGACCGCCTGGTCGCTATCCGCGACCTGCTATTTACCGCATGTTGCTTAACCGCAGAGTCCGCACTGTCCCTGACCGCAATCAGAGCCAAGTCCTGGCTTTCCAGTACTATCCGCACAACCTGCACAGCACAAGCGGGTCAACTCAAACCGCGCGGACACCCAAGTCCAGACCGCAGCAACGTACGCAAGCTCAATTAATGTTCACTTACTTCGGTTCAGGTTCGTTACTCCTGATGTGACATGGGTACTATTTATAGGCATGATGATGAGTATGGTCACCGCCCTAGCCGATAGGAACACCGCCACATCCCGGAGCAAGAACAAGTGTGTCCGCCATCCCACGGACACATTCCAGTTCGCCGCTCCTGTGCAGATAGCCAATCCGCCCCAGCTTCTCCAAGGCTGGACTCCAATATCCAGCCCGCCTTGCCGCCAGAGGCCAAGCTAGGACCACCACAGCCGGACTCCACAACAGCTGTGTCCGCCAATCTGCGGACAAGGCATCAGCCCGCAAACCCCGAGCCCGCAGCCTCGCCATCAAGGCACCTGCCGGACTCAGCGGACACCCAGCTTCCGTCCGCACCTCCTGAGTCCATTGCCTCAATCTGCAAGGCACCACCGGACTCAGCGGACACGCCGATCCAGTCTGCTTACACAGCAAACTCCAGTCCACATTTCTGAGTTCATAACCTCATCACAAGGATAAACCGAACTCAGCGGACTCCAGCTCTAGTCCGCACGCTCTTGCCCAGGCAATCCTCCAGTCTGCATAGCCCCAAGCTAGCAAATAAGGCAACAGCACTTCTACTAGGCTTGGCGGATTGAGAAAGCAGCCCGCGCTCCACTGCGCGATCTCCCCGGACTGAGCCATCCTGAACTTGGTTCAGATCACACCAAGTCCAGTCCACTGGCCACATGGGCCAGTCCGCACTTACTGGCGGACACTGGATCTAGCCCGCCATACCGGGCGACCTCCAGTTTCTGTCCGCGCTGACCGGCGATCTCTGCGGCTTCCCCTTGCCGCTTCACTAGACCAAGACAAAGGCAACTGCCAAACCGGTCTGCCGAGCTCCAGTTCATCAGTCCGCTTCATGCCGGACTCCGCGGATAGGATTGCTATCCGCCCGGTTACTTCCTGGGAACCAACTGTCTACTGAGTAATCCCCGGCCTGACAGACCGCCGCTGCTGTCCGCGTAGTCCGCGCGAACAGACCGCCCAGGCCGCCACAGAGCAAATCGCCTGCAACATCCCTGCCGACTTAGCAGTCCGCAAACCCTGTCCGCGTAGTCCGCGCGGATAGGTTGCCCAAGCCTTCCATTCACCCACTTTCACTTCACAAGTTTCAATAGGGTCTAAGGCTTGGTAGTGTGCATACCGGCCTAGAAGGGGAGACGGCCGCTCCACTGCTGCCGTAGCCACAGCTGTGGTACCCGAGAGTGATGCTAGCTCTCAAAAAGTGGGAACTAAAGGTCTGTGATCACAGAGTCGTTGTGTGTGAGTTGTACTTGCCTGTGTATAAAATTGCATCATAACATTCATTCATATTAGGTCATACGCTTCATAGATCCTTATCATATAAATTAGTATGGGCTCTTTTATATGATAAGTTAAATTTCCTGGAAATCCTAACTTATATATTTGTATGGGCATTTATATAAGTTAGGGTACTTTTGTGATGATAGTATAGTGGTAGAATAGTTTCTTTACTTGCTCTTACTGCTGTTCCTTTATTTCCTTTACTGCACTGCTCTTACTTACCTGTACCATATTTAGAACTGCTAGAATAGGATAATAAAACTTATTGCAACTGCTAGTTAGTTTCTGTCACCTGCTTCCACTTTTGCTACCCCTTGTTGTCCTCCGCTTATTCCTCTCGCTCGGTGCCTAGGAGTTGCGGGGCGAGTTGCGGAGGAAATGACTTAGTCTTTTTGACTAATGGTCGGTGACCATACTATTTTTAGGAGCCCGTGGAGATGGAGCACCAGCACGTCGAGGAGGCAGGACTTGAGGAGCAGATACCGCTTCAGCAGGCTACTACCACTACTGCGCGTCCTCAGGTGGGACGAGTTCTGATGTACTAGTGTAGCTTCCGTTTTTATTTTGAGAGAGAGAGTTGATTTGATGTACTGGGCATAAGCCCTTATTACTCTTTCTTTTTATACTCTTTTGTGGACTATGTTGATGTACTTTTCATTTTATATATATGACGTACTCTGTGACTTGTGGACTTGTAGATTTGTTACCTTGTTACACTTCTTTTCTCATAGGCCTATGTATATGATTGTATTAGCCGGCAGGATCGGCGTGTTGCGGTGTTGACTAACCCGTGCGTTAGTGCCACCGTAAGACGGCCGTTCTGGGCATAAGGCCCGGTAGCCCTCCTTGGTAAGGGGGAGGAAGGGGTCTTACAAACTGGTGTCACTTGAACAACGATCATATGAGAAAGAAGTCCACAACACGGGACCACCCCCGCCCGAGCATTAGTTTGCGGACAAACAATGCAGCGGAAGCAGTGGTGTGCCCATGTGCAAAAGTCACATAAAATGGTCCACAAAGTACAATGAGTTAGGCCAGCTCTATTTTAACCTTACCTTTATGCAACCTCCACAGGTCGCCGCGCCGCAAAATGTGGCTCCTCCCCCTCCAGCTGCCACTCCATTCCTTCATACGGAGATGGGGCAGACTTTGACGACGATTCTGGATGCCTTCAGATCCCAGCAAGTCCCGGCTCCACAGCCAAATCCGGGGTCGAGCTGGCTGAGTGCCTTCAAGAGCCTGTCCCCACCAACGTACCGTGGGACAGAGGATGCGGTAAAGGCGGAGGAATGGCTGGAGGCCATACACGAGATTTTAGCAGGCATCAGCTGCCCGGTCGGCGAGGCAGTACCTCTAGCCACCTCTGCACTAGAGGCTCATGCGAAGAGATGGTGGAAATCAGTACGGGAGTCTACATATGCGGACTGGGAGCTGTCAGAGATATCATGGGATGAGTTTAGCGATGTATTTCTGGAGCACTTCGTCTCTGCTACAGACAGAGATGCCTTGGAGGAGAGGTTTTTGAACCTCAGGCAGGGGACTAGATCGGTGATCGAGTATCAGAGAGAGTTCTCTCATTTGGCCAGGTTCGTAGGGATTCAGGACACCGATGATAGGAGGTATGCCAAGAGGTTCTACCGGGGCCTCAAGGATGATTTGAGAAAGGCCTTGCTGTTCATTTCTCATGGCACATCTAGGCAGATCATCGAGATGGCAAAGAAGCTGGAGGCTGACCAGCTGATGGTGCAAGTCAGAGGGAAGAGACTGTTTGATGGGTCGACATCAGGAGAGAGCAGCAGGGGCTCTCAGAGAGGCAGGGCTATCGGATACAAGAAGGGTGGGGGACGTCGTCGTCCCAACTTCAGGCAGGAGCAGGGGCCTCCTCCAGCATTGGCTCCCCCACCACTACAGGTGCATGATCCGAGGAGACAGGATGACCGAGGCCACCGATAGGTAGTTTGTTACGGATGCCGCCAGCCCGGTCACATTAGGTCGGAGTGCCCGCATAGATTCCATCCTCCTCCTCCTCCTCCACCTCCAGTGGCCCCAGTGCAGCAGGGCCGAGGCCGAGGCCGAGGATGAGGCCGAGGCCGGGGATATCACGGCAGGAGACGCGAGGAGGAGCAGATATACGCCTTGGACCTCACAGAGCAGAGGAACCCCGAGGAGGTTATCACTGGTACTTAAGGTTAATTATTAAATTTCTTGAGTTTTCAATTATATAGTACCTGGAACTATAGGGTAACAATTAATTTTAACGTAAACAAACTTTAGGCATAGTTATGATCAGCGGCAAGCCCGCTCATACTCTCTTCGACACGGGTACCTCGCACTCGTTCGTATCCGAGGCCTTCATAGACGGACTCGAAGGCGTGGAGATATTTCCTGGACTAGAGATGAGGGTGCGTCTACCCGATGGGTCAGAGCTGCGGACCACTGCACATTGTGATATGGAGGCCGAGATTGGCGGCAAGGCATTTGAGGCACCAACAACTATTCTGAAGCTGCAGGACTTCGACCTGATTTTGGGCATGACATGGTTACATCGGAACCATGCTCAGATAGATTGTCCGTCCAGGAGGATCACGCTAAGGCATGGGGACTCTCATGTGATCATCGAAGGTATTCAGCCTATCTTCCACCTATTGTTATCTTCTGTACAGGCTGTGAAGGCCCACGAGCAGGGAGAAGAAGTTTATCTTATCTGCTTTGAGATGGTGGGAGCAGAGACAACTATTTCAGATATTCCGGTGGTCCGGGATTTCTCTGACGTATTCCCGGAGAAATTGCCCGGGCTACCACCTGCCAGAGACTTGGATTTCAGGATTCAACTAGTACCGGGAGCGAGGCCGGTGTCCCGGGCATCCTACAGGATGGCTCCCAGGGAGTTAGCGGAGTTCAGGACTCAACTTCAGGAGCTAGTCGAGTCAGTATTTGTGCGGCCCAGTTCATCGCCGTGGGGAGCGCCAGTTCTCTTTGTGAAGAAGAAGGACGGGTCATTGCGACTATGCATAGATTACCGGGAGCTGAACCGATTAACGGTCTGCAATACCTATCCTCTGCCTCGGATAGATGAGCTATTTGACCAGCTGCAGGGAGCCTTCTGGTTCTCCAAGCTAGATTTGCGATCTGGTTACTACCAGCTCCGCATTAGGGAAGAGGACATACCGAAGATGGCATTCAGTTCACGCTATGGATTATACGAGTTCACAGTGATGCCTTTTGGACTCACGAATGCCCCTGCCGCATTCATGAGTCTAATGAACCGTGTATTCGAACCCTTCTTAGACCGCTTCGTGATTGTATTCATCGACGACATTCTGATATATTCTCGGACTCAGGAGGAGCATACAGAGCATCTTATGCAGGTCTTGTAGAGGCTGAGGGAGTCCCAGATGTACGTAAAGTTTTCAAAGTGCCAGTTCTGGCTGCAGGAGGTGGCTTTCCTGGGACACACGATCAGTGGGGCTGGATTAGCAGTGGACCCAGCCAAGATAGAGACAGTGAGGCATTGGCCACGACCGAAGACCGCATCTGACATTCGCAGTTTCTTGGGACTAGTAGGGTATTATCGCAAGTTCGTGGAGGGGTTCTCGAGGATAGCACTCCCCCTCACGTCCTTGACAAAGAAGGATGCAGATTTTATTTGGTCAGAGCAGTACGAGACGGCTTTTCAGGAGCTGAAGGACCGACTCATCTCATCCCCCATTCTTGCGCTTCCATCCGGGAGTGAAGGATTCCAGATCTATACAGACGCCTCTTACCAGGGGATGGGTGCTGTCCTGATGCAGCATGGACATGTTATTGCTTATGCTTCAAGACAGTTGAAGAAGCATGAGCATAACTATCCGGTACATGACTTAGAGCTCGGGGCTGTGGTATTCGCCCTAAAGATATGGAGGCATTACTTATACGGGATTCATTGTGACATCTTTTCAGATCACAAGAATCTTAAGTATATCGATACACAGAAGGACTTAAACCTACGATAGAGGAGATGGCTGGAATTCCTCTGCAACTATGATTATAAGATCCACTACCATCCAGGAAAAGCAAACACGGTAGCAGATGCCTTGAGCAGGAGGGCCAACACTTCTGGACCGGAGCCTCGGTTGATGTCTATAGAGCTGCTACGAATGATGGAAGACATGCACATTACCATGGTATCTGAGACCGAACCAGTGGTGTATCGAGAGTATTTGAGCTCAGTGATCAGTGGTGATGATATACGGGAGCGCATCAGAACACATCAGAGGCTGGATGCTGCATTACAGCCGATTTTTAGTGCCCTGGAGAGGGGCAAGGTTGAGGACTACACGCTACAGGATGATCTTCTTCGATTCTGTGGGCGCATCTACATACCAGCAGGGGGCAGTATCCGGGATGACATACTAAGAGAGGCTCATTGCTCCAGATATTCAGTACATCCCGGCATCACCAAGATGTGGGCAGATTTGCAGAGGTCTATGTATTGGCCTGGGATGAAGAGGGAGATCACAGATTTTGTGACCCATTGCGAGACCTGCCAGCGTGTGAAAGCAGAATGCAAGAACCGGGAGGTTTACTACAGCCACTGTCAGTTCCAGAGTGGAAGTTCGAGGACATTGCTATGGACTTTGTACACGGATTGCCTCGCTCCCACTCTGGGCATTATTCTATATGGGTTATAGTGGATAGACTGACCAAGGTAGCGCGCTTTATCCCAGTTCGGAAGGATGCCCTAGTTGCAGTTCTTGTGAGATTATTTGTGGAGCAGTTCGTCAGATATCATGACATTCCCAGGACGATTGTTTCGGACCGTGATGGTCGGTTCACTTCGAGCGAGTGGAGGGCCGTGCATGCTTACTTGGGATCTCGACTTACTTTTAGTACCGCCTTCCATCCGCAGACCGATGGGAAGACCGAGCGGACCATCCGGACCATGGAGGACCTACTCAGACTATGCATATTGGATACGGGGAAGCCTTGGGAGAGGCTGCTGCCATTGATTGAGTTCTCGTACAATAATAGCCACCAGGCTAGCATCAGGATGGCTCCATATGAGGCACTTTATGGGAGGAGATGTCGGACACCGCTATCATGGGTTCAGCATGTGGATACCAGGGCTCTTGGATCTGATTATATAGAGGATACTGAGGTTCAGATTCGTTTGATCAGGGATCGGCTACTAGAGGCCCAGAGAAGGCAGGCAAAGTATTGTGATGCTCGGCACCGGAAGGTGGAGTTCCAGGTTGGAGACAGAGTATTTTTGAAGATACGTCTAGTACACGATATCTCTCGGGTGCGGAGACACAAGAAGCTCAGTCCACGATACATGGGGCCATACCTGATCCTGGAGCGTATCGGCCCCTTAGCTTACCGACTGCAGCTGCCACCAAAGTTGGGTGCATTACATGACGTCTTCCATGTCTCTTCCTTGCGAAGATCTCTCCTTCGGCCGGAGCAGCACATTACTACTACAGCCGGACTCGTAGAGCCTGACAGATCAGTTAGATTGGAGCCGATCCGGATTGACGATACAGCCATCCAAGTGTTGCGGAAGAAGAAGGTCCCTCTTGTGAAGGTGCTGTGGTCCAACCATGGATGGGAGGAGCACACCTGGGCGCCGAGGGATCTGATGCTGGAGCAACACCCGGAGCTATTTACATCAGGTACTTTCAATTTATGTTTTAAAGTTTCTTAAAAATTCTTGCAAGTAGAACCCCGTAGACCCGAACTTAAATTTCGGGGACAAAATTATTTTCTTGTTTATTGGAATTTGTAACATCCCATGTTACTTTTGGACCCCTCAACTTAGATTGGGTTAGGCATGGGGTGGGTTTTAGGGAAACTAGCTAGCTCTGACCCTAGGTAGTGGGTTGTAGCCATGTGGGGCCCACTATAGGACCAAAGTCAAACTAGGTCAAACTAGCTTAAATAGGAACCCAGACCACACCATGACCCCACCACATTGTCCTAACCCTAAAAACAATCTAAGTGCACCCTAGGGCATGTCACTAGGTCAACACTTTGACCCTAGTTGACTAAAGTCAACCTTGGGCTTAATTTGGGCAAACCCACATTCATAAGCCCAATTAGCCTAAGTAGGGCACCCCCTTGACCCAACCCAAGTTGGGTGGTGCCTCTAAGCTCATGACCATCAAATGGAGTCAGCCCACCCACCATGGTTGACCAAGTCAACTCAAAGTCAACATAGTCAACTATTTGACCTAAAAGAGGGAAATGAAGACCAAGCCACCCTCCCTTGGACCAAGCCCACCAAATTTGGCCCATGGCCAGCCCAAGTGAAGAAGACCAGTCCTACCCCTCTAAATCAGGAGAGAGAAAGCATGCAAAGGGGTAGAAATTTGATTTTAGGAGAAAGAGGAGAGAGAAATGGGGATGAAGGGGAAAGGTGGCCACATGGCCACCCCTTCAGCTGTAATTCACTGCCCAACACCTGCTGGCCGACCTCCTCTCATCATTCCAGAAGAAATTAGGGGCTGAGAGCCACCTGGCATGCATGGGCGGAGCAACCAAAGCTCAAACCGAGCTCACATAGGTAATATCTCCATATACAGCCATACTCAGCCCAAACAGACTTCACCATTAGCTTCAGGAGGTGGAAAGGAGTGGAATTTGAGTGCTGGAACATGAAAAATGATGAAGAATCAAGGAATCGGGGAGGAGCTCGTCGGCGCACCACCACCATGGCAAACCGCCGCCTGACCCGCAGCCAAGCCCCAATCCAGGTTCGTTTCACCTCACCTCTACCCGTACTAGGATCCTAGATCGATTAGGTGAGATATCGGGCTCAACTGAGCCCGATGCCATGGGAGGAAAGTGAGATTTTTCCAAGATTTAGAAACCGCTCGGGTTCGCCGTCGTCGCTGTCTCCCGCCGCCCCATCACCGGGAAACGATAGCCACCACCACCGTGAAGGTGATGACACCGTTGGCCGGGGGTGGCGCCGCCTCAGCTGGCCGGAAACCGCCAGCAAACATGCACCAGGTCGGCTCGATCTCAGCCGTTGGCTGGAGGTAGGAGATAACCGGATCCCGTCCGTTTACGCTTTAGGATTCGTGCAGATATTAATATGATTTAATTTTAAATATGATGAATAGTATAATTCTGTCACAAAAATACAGTCATATTGCATGTCTTGTTTAGGCCTCCTAGATGCATTTCCAGAACCTGGTCCCTCAAAAGAAACATGTATCTGACTGTCTTACCTTTATTTTGCCACCTTAAAGCTGTGATTTGGTGTAGTGTACAGTCCTGTAGGGCATTTCTCTTAGGACTGGTCCTAGACAAGGGCAGAAATTCATTTGGATGCCCAAGTCAAACCAACAATCACCATGGCTCGAAATTTTGGGTACATGCATTATTAGGTCATACCTAGCCACTGACAAAAATGGGGAATTTTTGAAACAACGTTTGCTATAGTTTTTGTCATAATATCAAAATCTAAATAAATGAAATATTTGGAGTTATATGACCCCTCATGGCCGCAAATTTTGGTGGTAGGTCCTTGGGGACATCATTGGTGCATGATAAAAATTTCAGCACATTTGGATCACTGCATGTTGGAAAATCCACTTGCATGTGTTGGTGTATATATTGTCTTGGTGTGCCAATAGCAATAATTTAAATATTATGCATTCAGCCTAATGGAGGCATTCAAAAATCATGGATTTGATTCCAGTGGTTCATTAGGGTAAAGTTCACCCCTCAGATTAATTATGGGATTTTTGGAATCAAAAATCCCATTAATTGGAATTTTTAAAAATATAGCTACTTTTGAAAATAAATTTGAAAAATAGGTTTTCCTCAAGTAAAAATTCTCAAACTTTGCCAAGTTGAAAGGAAGGTTATATTTGACTTAGGAAAATTTGATCTTTCTGTTTTAAGAACTTCTTGAGCAAAATACCTTGAAATGTCCATTTTACCCTTATTTCATTTATTCTTGAATTGATGGATATACACCTCAGCAAAATTTGGAAATATTTCTGGTGTTGTATAATTGTATTATTAGTCTTGCATAATTATGTCAGAATTTATGGGGTAATTATAGGTTTTAAATTAATATAATGGCATTTTGGTAAATATGTAAGAATGAGAAATAGTTAGGTCATTACACTATAAAAGTTGATGAAACTCTGCCAATAGTCATAAATTAATGTTTTATATGTTTTGTAATTTTCCTGGAATTTTGGATTACATATTCCTTGTACTTCATTTGGAAAATGGAAGTTATGTAGATTTGGTATTAAATAATGAATTGGTATAAATATTCAAAGGAAAATTATGAAACCCTGTAGACAGAAATATTTTATCTAGATACAACTCAGGAAAAATTACCTAGGTCAGTGGATTTTAAATCATACTACTTCATGTGTAAAGTGACCTAGTAATTAATTTAAAAGATTTAATTAAGGGATTATTTGGCCAAGTAAAATTATGAGAATCCATAGGATAGTTCCCTTAGCCCATACCACCCTAGGATAAATAGTTAGGGGCAAGAGGCCCTAAGGATTGGAAGATTCTATTTTTGGGTTAATAATAGGACATGGTCTGCATATAGCATAAATAGGACATACTTTAGGGGATTACCAGAGGATTGATTATCGGAAGAAATAATGGAGTGCAATATGAATAATCCCTGGTGGGTAGTATTGTCTTAGTGACGGGCTTAAAAGTGCAAATCTTTAGGTAGCAACCGGAGTGGAGGTCGACGGAAGACCGTCGGTTTCCTGGTAATATCTTAAGTCACTAGGATTGTTCCAGAGCAACAATGAGAGTTGGGGTGAAACATGGGTAGCCATCAACTAAAGTAAATATCCTTGCGAAAGGGAACGCTGGGCGTAATCCCAACACAGTTCCTAGTGCCCCTTGAGAGCCCTTCACAGGGAATACCGGGGGCAGTCCTGGGATTAACCTTAAATCACTAAGTATAATAACTCGTAGACAAGAGTAGTCTAATAGGTTAAGACATTTGTTGTACCTTCTCTCCCGTGTAGGGTTGGAGAGATTCATGATATATGCTCACCCGTGTAGGGTTTGAGTGAATTGGTATAAAGGCACTAATGTGCGTTCTCACCCGGGTTGGGTTTGAGGGTTTGCAGGACGGGTTTGGTCCTGCGAGCGGAAGGCTCGGAATAAAATAATTGCATGTGCATAAATTTGGTGGCGGGGTAAGCGGTACTGGCCGTTCGTCACACCGATGGCAGTATGGTGCACCAGGCGTTTGTGAGGGTTAGAGGGGCCAGTGGGTTGTTTTATACTGCGGTCTGGAGGACGACCCCCGATAACGCACAGCCGACCCAACAAGACTGACGGGTTGTCAGCAAAGTACGTACGCAAGACTCTAGAGTGCACCTTGCACGTGTACAGAGGCGTATGAGAGAGGTCTAAGGCTTGGTAGTGTGCATACCGGCCTAGAAGCGGAGACGCCCGCTCCGCTGCTGCCGTAGCCACAACGGTGGTACCCGAGAGTGATGCTAGCTCTCAAAAAGTGGGAACTAAAGGTCTGTGATCACAGAGTCGTTGTGTGTGAGTTGCACTTGCCTGTGCATAAAATTGCATCATAACATTCATTCATATTAGGTCATACGCTTCATAGATCCTTATCATATAAATTAGTATGAGCTCTTTTATATGATAAGTTAAATTTCCTAGAAATCCTAACTTATATATTTGTATGGGCATTTATATAAGCTAGGGTACTTTTGTGATGATAGTATAGTGGTAGAATAGTTTCTTTACTTGCTCTTACTGATGTTCCTTTATTTCCTTTACTACACTGCTCTTACTTACCTGTACCATATTTAGAACTGCTAGAATAGGACAATAAAACTTATTACAACTGCTAGTTAGTTTCTGTCACCTGCTTCCACTTTTGCTACCCCTTGTTGTCCTCCGCTTCTTCCTCCCGCTCGGTGCCTAGGAGTTGCGGGGCGATGTGCGGAGGAAATGACTTAGTCTTTTTGACTAATGGTCGGTGACCATACTATTTTTAGGAGCCCGTGGAGATGGAGCACCAGCACGTCGAGGAGGCAGGACTTGAGGAGCAGATACCACTTCAGCAGGCTACTACCACTACTACGTGTCCTCAGGTGGGACGAGTTCTGATGTACTAGTGTAGCTTCCGTTTTTATTTTGAGAGAGAGAGAGTGGATTTGATGTACTGGACATAAGCCCTTATTACTCTTTCTTTTTGTACTCTTTTGTGGACTATGTTGATGTACTTTTCATTTTATATATATGATGTACTCTGTGACTTGTGGACTTGTAGATTTATTACCTTGTTACACTTCTTTTCTCATATTGGCCTATGTATATGATCATATTAGCCGGCAGGATCAGCGTGTTGCGGTGTTGACTAACCCGTGCGTTAGTGCAACCGTAAGATGGCGGTTTTGGGCATAAGGCCCGGTAGCCCTCCTTGGTAAGGGGGAGGAAGGGGTCTTACACAAGACACACATGCGGAGCATGTCTTCCATAGTTCTATTGACCCTCTCGGTCTGCCCATCCGTTTGCGGATGAAAGGCTGTGCTAAATTTTAACTTTGTTCCCAACATTTGCTGCACTAGTCTCCAATCATTGGACGTGAACCGTCCATCTCGGTCACTCACGATGCTGTGGGGCACACCGTGAAGCCGTACTATATTATCCACATATAGTTTTGCCAACTTCTCCACCGGATCATCCTTCCTATGTGGAATGAAATGTGACACCTTCATTAGCCGATCTACGACCACCCAAATAGTGTCGTTCCCCTTTTGCAACCTTGGCAAACCGTTCACAAAGTCCATAGAGATGTCGTCGAATTTCCACTCCGGAAAAGGCAAGGACTTCAGAAACACTCACGGCTTTTGGCATTTTGCCTTCACCAAGGCGCAAGTTTGGCACTTCGCCACGTAGAGCGCCACATCCTTCTTCAAACCCGGCCACCAAAATAGTTTCTTGACGTCGCGGTACATCTTTGTGCTCCCCGGGTGAATTGAGTACTTGGTATGGTGTGCCTCATACAACAAGTCCACCCGCAAATTGCCCACACTTGGGACGCACAGACGACCGTCTTTCCAAAGTAATCCGTCCTCCACAACGAATTGGGAATTTGACCCATCCAAAGCCTCTACCATGAATTGCTTCATATGGACATCCATATCCAAAGCCTGCCGAATCCGATCAGCCAGGTCATATTGGACTTCAGTCCAATTCAGTACTGCTTCAGCACTTGATTGCTTATCTACATAAACAATCTCCAACGCCTCCAACTCCCGAACCAACCGCTCGTCATGGATCGACAGCCAATTGGCTTGAGCTGGGGCCCGGTGACTCAACGCGTCCGCAACCGCATTGCCCTTACCAGGCACGTAGTGGATCTTGAATGTATAGTCCCCCAGGAACTCCATCCATCTACGTTGCCGCAAATTCAGATCTTTCTGATCAATCAAATATTTCAGGCTCTTGTGATCGGCGTAGATATCAATCTTCACACCATATAAATAGTGTCTCCACAGCTTCAAGGCAAAAATCACGGTCGCTAACTCCAAGTCATGGACCGGATAATTCCTCTCGTGCACTTGCAGCTGTCTTGAGCCATAAGCTATCACACTTCCATGTTGCAGTAGCACGCAACCCAAATCGCTGCCCGAAGCATCACTATAAATCTCATAACCTTCGGTCCCACACGGCGAACTCAGCATAGGCATCGTGGTCAACCGACATTTCAACTCCTCAAAAGCTCGCGTGCACTCTGGCATCCAAACGAACTTCTGCTCCTTCCTCGTCAAAGTAGTGAGAGGTAACGCTATCCGCGAGAAGTTCTCTACGAAGCGCCTATAATAGCCGACAAGACCCAGAAAGCTCCGGACTTCCGCTACCGTAGCAAGCTCAGGCCACTCCCGTATCGCAACAATCTTCGCCGGATCCACTGCTATACCTTCCCCACTCACTATATGACCGAGGAATGCCACTGAGGATAACCAAAACTCGCACTTCGAGAAGTTGGCATACAACTGATTCCTCCTTAGCGTCTCCAAAACCCAATGAAGATGCTTGAAGTGATCTTCCTCACTCTGCGAGTACAACAAAATATCGTCGATGAAGACGATCACAAAATGGTCCAAGTACTCCCTGAAGGTCCTGTTCATCAGATCCATGAACACTGGCGGTGCATTAGTCAGCCCAAACGGCATGACCGTAAACTCGTATTGCCCGTATCTCGTACTGAACGCTATCTTCGGGATATCACTCTCCGTTATTCGCAACTGATAGTACCCGGACTTGAGATCCAACTTCGAGTACACCGTCGACCCGACCAACTGATCAAAAAGATCATCGATCCGGGGGATCGGGTACTTGTTCTTTTCCGTCAACTTATTGAGCTCCCGATAATCAATACATTGCCTCAAGCTTTTGTCCTTCTTCTTAACAAAGAGGACCGGTGCGCTCCAAGGCGAAGAACTTGGGCGCATATACCCTTGCTCCAACAACACTTGCAGTTGCACCTTCAACTCCGCCATTTCTTTAGGCGCTAGCCGATACGGAGATCGTGACACAGGCTTTACACCTGGCACTAGCTCAATCGTGAAATCTATCTCCCGCTGCGGCGGGGCTCCAGGAAGATCTTTAGGGAACACATCAGGGTACTCCGATAGCACTGAAATACTATCCAATGCAGGCTTTGGCTTAGCAACCTCCACTAGTTTAAAGAACAGTTCTGCACCAGCACGAACCGCCTTCACCACCTGAAGAGCAAACATCAACGTCTTGCTCGACCCCTTCAAGCCCGTAAAAGTCGTCTCACGACTTGCTCCCAACTTGACTTCCTTGCGACCGCAATCAATATAGGCTTGCTGCTCCAAGAGCCAGTCCATGCCAAACATAATGTCGAACTCCACCAACGGTAGTAACGACGCTTGCAGATCGAACTCTTGATTCCCAATACGAATCTTAACACCGCAGATTCTATCCGCGCGCATTGAACACCCATTGGGCAACAACACATCCAACTTATCCTTTGTCATCGAAGAAGGGACTCTGATGCGTGATATAAATCCTTCGGACAAGAAGGAGTGTGAAGCTCCCGTATCGAAGAGTGCTCTTGCCGGATTTTCACAAATCAAAACAAATCCTAAACAAGTAGTGGTATGGTAACATGTGCATAACAAGTGTTTCAAGAAATTAACTTGCTATAAATTAAACTGTAACTGTCACCACATCCTCCTGTTTGATGGCCTCCTGTTGGCCAAGATTATACACCCTTGGTTGGGCTAGAGCATAATGGGACGCGGTCGACTCCACCGCCTTGCCCTTTTCTTCATAAGTTGCTCCCAGCTTTCTTTCGTACTTAGGACGTCCGCTCCGGCACTCACGGGCATAATGCCCTAGCTTCCCACAGTTGTAACATGTGTCCGGGATCCGACCCGTAGTCGCCCCAGAAGCACCAGCAGAGGGGGCTGGACCCGACGTCCTAGCTTTCTTGTTCCACTTCCGGAACACAGACTTTGAGGAGTTCGGCACTCTGAACTCCGACTTCTTATCACCCAAGCTTTTCTTTGCTTGTACATTCTGCATGTCCTTCTCCAAGGACCAGGCCGTGTTGACCAAGGTCAAGAAAACCTACGTCATCGGCCCCGAGAGTAGTAACCTCAAATCATCTCTCAACCCTTCGTAGAATCGATTCGTCTTGCGCTCCTCATCCGCGATGGTGGAGCTAGCATATCGACTCAAACGGGTAAACTCGTGGAAATATTCATCCACGCTATTGTCTCCTTGAACAAACTTCAGGAACTCGTTCTCCAACGCTATCCTCTGCGCCGAAGGGAGGTATCTAGCAAAGAATAGTCTTGAGAACTCCTCCATCGAGACATCAACAAGTTGCCTACCTCTCAATTGATGCAGCTCCAATCCTTCCCACCACAATCTCGCTTCACCGTCCAAAAGGAACGTAGCAATGGTGGTCATTTGTCACTCTTCCATCTCTGTTGTTGTCATGAATCGCTTCACCCTGGAGAGCCAGTCTTCAGCTTGAGATTGGGTTCCCAACCCCGAGAATACCGGAGGATTAAAGCTCATGACATGTTTGAGCTGTCTCTCGGTAGCACACCTTGGCACCAACGGTTCCACTACTACCTGCTCCACTCTTCTCTGCTCAGCCGCTTGCAGCGGTACCTGCTCCATCGCAGGAGCGGGCTGCTGCATTTACCTTGAAGGTTGCGCATTCATCATGGCAAGCACTGCTTCGGCCACCAATCATATCGTCTCAGCCGATGGAGGTGTTGCAGGAGCTTCATTAGGTGCACTGCTAGCCTCAGAAACTCGACGTTCCGACGGCCCAGCACCACTTCTGGTCACCTATAGTGGTACAAAACACCGTTAAGCGACCAAATAAAATTGCAAACAACAATTATAGGAACACACAGGTTCCCCAAACACGTGTATTTTCATTCCTAAGTGGACATTCCTGGGTTCTTTTACTGTTATAACGATGACGCACACACATGTGCTCACCACCCCTTAAAAAGAATTCGTCCACGAATTCATCTTAAGCCTGACCGAAACCAGTAGTCTGATACCAAATTGTAACACCCCCTATCCGTCGCATAGCATATAACAGTAGGTCCGGCCGGGGCCCGATGTCATATACTACAGAAAGACCGGGTGGTTACTCAGTGGAAACCATCAAACCAATCCAACGTCCTACACAGAGCATTCTAGCGGAAGCAGTTTTATAAGTTGCAATTAAAAGAACCCAGCACCAAGCATGAATGTTGAAAGAAATAGTTCCTAATCACCTAGAGGGGGGGTGAATAGGTGAACTTTATCTTTTTAAAATATAAGGCAGAAATACTGAATTAATTAAACCTGTACTTGCAATTCTTTATAGCAATTCAGCACAGCAAACTCAGCAATCACAGAAATAAACAAACACAGAGAGCACACAGATTTTTATAGTGGTTCCCCAAGGTCTGGGTACATCCACTTTCCCCCTTCGCCTATCTTGTAGTGTACTAGATTCGGCCTAACTTCTGCACTACTGCTCAGATCCTCAGATCTTACAGCTCAGAACCCCAAACAGGTTCCTACAACTCAGAGTGTCCCCACTCCTACAACTCAGGCACAAAGCCCTACCACTCAGTCTTCAACAAGACCTACACTCAGAGAACAAAGTCTCCTACAACTCAGGCACAAGGCCCTACCTCAGTCTTCAACAAGACCTACACTCAGAGCGCACAGTCTCCTACACTCAGCCTTTATAAAATAGGCTTACAGCTCAGATCTATACAAGATCCTATAGTAATTTGATAATACAAAGTATTTAACCACAACTCTGATAGAGAGAGATAAGTTGACTGGCTTCTTGATGAGTTCTTGGAAGAACTTGGCAGAGATCAACCTCCCTTGGCTTTCTTCAAAGCTTCTTGAATTAGAACTCAGTAGGGTTGAATCTCCTGTGAAGATGATCTTCAATCAACTTCTGTCTTGAGAATCAGATCTCAATCTGAATCTTACTTTCCAGCCTGGTTCAGCAGCTGTTCTTCTTAGAAGGAGCTATCTCTCTCCAACTTCTTAGATCTTCTGTTGAAGATCTTCTCTAGTTTTAATCTTCTGATTGATTACTTCACTTATTGTTGTTGTTGTTCTGTTGAAAGAATAAGCCTTTATATAAGCTTTCTCTATGGTGACCGGCTGATCCGGTTTCTAACAACCTTCTGACAGCTCTGACAGTAGCAGTTGACCGGTTGAAATGGCAGCTGTCAAATCATCCAATCACTTCTTGAAATCTCTGTCACTGTCTGAAAGTGTTGAGACAGATAGTCATTATGTGTCGACACAAATTGACTAAGTGTCGACACAAGTAGACTAAGTGTCGACACTAGCCTTGATGGTGTCGACACAACTCCTTGTATTGTTGTAACAGCTTCTCGACACTGCTTCTTCAGAATTTGTCGACACTGATTCTTTATGTCGACACAAGCCTTTTGTTGAATGTGTCGATACTGGTTGAGTGTGTCGACACAAATACTTCTTCTTTTATACTTTGTTGAATTCTACTGTGTGTCGACACATCTCCTTTGTGTCGACACATCTTCTTTTGTTGTTGATGTTTGCTGAGTGTCGACACATCTCCTTTGTGTCGACACATCTTCTTTTGTTGTTGATGATTGCAGAGTGTCGACACATCTCCTTTGTGTCGACACATCTTCTTTTGTTGTTGAAACTTGCTGAGTGTCGACACATCTCCTTAGTGTCGACACATGTACTTTAACTTTGTTGAAGCTTGCTGAGTGTCGACACAGCCTCCTGGTGTCGACACTTTTGATGTCGACAAAGTTTCTCTGGGTGTCGACACTGTCTCTAAGTGTCTACACAGATTATGTTGATAATTCTTCACATTGTGTCGACACTGCCTATATATGTCGACACTTTTCTTCTGGTGTCGACTCTACTTTCCCGGTGTCGACACAATTACTCCAAGTGTCGACACAGCTTCTCTAGGTGTCGACACAAGCCTTTATAAGTGTCGACACTTCACCTCTAGGTGTCGACACATGGACTTAGAAAATTTTATGCTTTTCCTGCAATTACTTAACCTGCACATATAAACTCAAAGCACATCAAATACACCTTGATGTATATCATTGAGTAGGGTGAGGCTTCTTCAAATCTGGTACACATTTTCCAATGTACCCAACAATCTCCCCCTATTTGGAGAAGTCATAACCCTTAGTCAATGATATAAACCATACATAATAAATACTCTATATGATGTATAACAGTATTATATGACAGGGTAAATACTTAACAAAACATGTATAAACAATCATTACAGAATAAAAATGTAACAGATCAAACATTATTTTGTTATAACTTCCAATAGTCTCATTAACCAAAAGTTTACATTGATTTTAATGTAATAGATTACAGAGTTGTAAACTTAAGAAAATTCTATCCCGTGGTTGTTCTGGCTTCTTGATAACAATGCCCTTTCCAGATTGAATCTTTGCTTGAACTGGAGCATCATTGTCATCAGTAGGCTTCTTCCCTTTAAGATCTTTATTTTTCTATTCTTCAGCCCTTATCTTCTGTCTCTCAAAGTAATGATAAGGCTTAGGAAAGTACTTGCTAGGCTCTTGTGCATTAGGAGGTAGCTTCCCTAATTTAGCCTTTCTTCTGTATTAAACTATGGCATCTTGCCTAGCCTCATGTTTTTTCCATTCCTGGTCAGAATACCATTTGCCCCTCTCTAGGAAATTATCCTTAGCAGCCTTCCAAGCAGTCAATATGATATTCCTAGAGGTTGGGCTCCATTGCTCAAAGTCTGGCCTTAATTCAGCCTGCTCTCTGAACCTCTTCTTAGATAATTGGGCTTCTTGCTCCTTTAATAATTCCTCTTGCTCTTTTAATATTGCCTCTAGCACAGGCTGTACTACTTTCTCAAGAATAACATTCTGATTACCCTCAGGGGCACTATACATAGACTGTACCTCCTGATGTATCATGTCAAAATCTGCAGGAGGGTAGATCACCTGAGCTACTTCAGCTTGCTCTCCTCCAAAATATGCAGGATTTATTCCAGACTCTGCTACATTATCATCATCACATAAAGGTGGATATCCAAGGGTGGCTCTGATGCTGTTTGAAATCCATTTTGCATGGTCAGAGCCTGCCTTGACTAATACCCTCTCCCCCTTTATGACTTCTCTTTCTATATGATCTTTAAGATCATCCTTCTGGAATCTGATTTGAGCATTCAAATAGTTAACTCCATCATTATAAAAAGGTTTTAACCTTTGGAGCTTTTCAGTGATAGCCTTTTTAGAATCTTTAATGGCAGTTTTAACAGCAGAGAGGCTCTCTTGTAATTGCTTATCAAAGGATTCTTTAGCAGTAGTACTTACAACAATCTGGGCAGTAGCTATATTTTTCATTTCACTTACAATAGCATTATGAGAAGCAGTCAGATTATCATTCATTCTAATCTGATTTTCCAGAACATATCCTTGCTTCACTGCCAGGTCATCAATATGTGTCTTGATCTGCTCTTGGTGTGTAGCCAGATATACCACTGCATTGCCTCCCTTGTGGAAGCAATCAGTCATTTCCTTATTGTTTTGATTCACTTCAAATCTTATAGATTTTATGTCTTGAGCCAGATCAAATTGAAGTGAATTATTTCCTTCATCCATATATTTTTCTAGAGCTCTTCTTTACTCATCTATCTTGATTTGCAAAGCCACCAACAAAGAACTATAGTCAGCAGTTGGGGCTTGTTGTGGAACTAGGGTTTGCAGTGCTTTCTTGTAGGTCTGGCTTCTTCTCTTGAAGACCTGGAACTTTCTTTTCTTGGCTCTATCAGCCTCTTCATCTTCTAAAGTAGAAGTACTAGCAATATTTACTCTATCCTTAGGACTAGGATGCAAGTCCTTCTCAGTCCTGTGCAGTTCCTCATCATTTCTTTGCTCCTCATTTTCATTTCTTGCTTTCTCCTCCTGAGACCTAACATGCTCCCCCTGAAGATCTACCTGCTCCCCCTCAAAGGTTGTTTTCTCTCCCTCAAAATCAGTCTGTAAGAGATCAGGGAATAGCTCTTCTAGTGTAAACTCATGTTGAGGTTGTACAGGAGAATCTCTGATCTCTTTAGCAACTAATTCCACTTTATCAGCAACTGATGTGTCCTCCATGACAACATCTTGAGGTTGACTATCTAACTGTGTATGCTGATCAACATTAAGTAATGATTCAGTCAAAACTTCATCCTCAGTAGTGAAATTTAATTGATTAACTTCAGTGATTACCTCTAGAAATATTTGGGTAGCTCTTTCACTCTCTAATTGAGTTGGCTCATCCACATGTAGAGGCTCCCCCTGGAGTGGAGCCAGGTGAATAGGGCTAGCTGATGGCAGCTCCCCCTGCCTCTGAGCATCTTCTTATCTTGCTGGTGACTGTCCAGCATTGCCATCCTCTCCATCATAAGAACTAAAAGCAACTTGCTCCTCTGAACTACTTGAGGATTCAGGAGCCACAATGGCTTTCTTCTTCTTCTTCTTTGAAGGTGTTTCCTTTTCTGGAGTTGGCATTTCCTTTGTCAACACTCTATCCCATTTTGATATAATCCTAAGATCCATTCTCCTCATATGATTTATCTTAGAACCAGCAGCTTGGTTCATCACTTCAGGGATACTTCTAGCTAAGTATAAACTCAGAATCCTACCCAGATTTGGCTTCTTCAGACTTTCCTTTATCTCATCAAACAAGACTACTGACCAATCAGTTTTAAGCTGGAAAATTATCCTTGTCATCAGACTGAACATGTGAGCTGATATCCTATCATGCCCACCAGGCTTGCTCAGTATTACCTTGCCAACTATTTCAAACAAGAACTTGCCCTGCATGTTCATGCCTTTCCTGTTGAAAACTGATCCAATCTTCAGGCTTGAATCAAGTCCACACCATGCCAGTGCCTCCCTTGTCTTTGAAGCAGGTACATCTTCCTCTTCTTTAGTTCTAGGAAGATGTAGAATCTTTCTGAGACTTTTCTGGGTGATCTTAACTCTTGCCCCATGAACTTTGGACTTAATCTTGAGTGCAGATTCATCAAGTGTAGCTGCACTAATGAATTGAAGGACCTCCTTCTTCCAGATCTTGATTGGTTCTGAAACAAGATACTCCAACCCAGTCTCTGCAACTAGGGTTACCATACCTTGGATTTCCGGTTCCGCGTCGTCAAAGGCGTGTCGCACGAGCTCATAACCTTCATTGATGTTCTCTTCTAGCTTGGGCGTCATTAGGGTTTGAAGAAATTTTGAATTTAGAGAAGAGAAATGTCGACACACAAGTTTGGTCTCGAAACTTTGGTGAGTGTGTCGACAAACAATGGTGAAAACCTATTTATACCTTTCTAGAATCGAAGATGAAAAGGCGCGTCAAAATACTTGAAATGTATCGACACAGTGGAAAAGTGTCGACACTTACTTCTAATGTCTCGACAACCATGTGTCGACACAAATATAGTCGACAGAATATATGTGTCGACACTTATACATCTCAGCTCGACGATTAGTCGAGACTCTACTCGATGAATTCTATGTAAATCCTAAGTGTCGACAACACCCTGGATATGTCGACACCTACTCTGGATATGTCGACACTAATTCTCTGAAGTGTCGACACTTACTGTCTAGATGTGTCGACACCATTTCTCTGAAATGTCGACACCACTACTATGTGTCGACACAGACAACTCTGTGTGTCGACATTATTTTACTTAGCCAATTTTTTTAAACTATTCTAGGTTTATCATTCCTAATTCAATTTTAAACTTATTGAATTTGGTTTCATCTAGGGCTTAGTAAACATATCAGCTAACTGATTATCTGTCTTAACATACTCTAGGGAAATGTCTCCTTTTTCTATATGTTCTCTAAGAAAATTGTATTTAATTTCTATGTGCTTAGTCCTAATATGGTAGACAGGATTATTTACAATAGAAATGGCACTTGTAGAATCACAAAATAAAGGTGTTCTACTTACTTGAATACCATAATCTTCAAGCTGATGTTGAATCCATAGAAGTTGTGAACAGCAGCTTCCTGTAGCCACATACTCTGACTCAGCTGTGGAGATGGCCACACTGGTCTGCTTCTTGCTACTCCATGACACCAGCCTTCCACCTAGAAATTGACAGGTTCATGTGGTACTCTTCCTATCTTCCTTGCAGCCTGCAAAATCTGCATCTGAATAACATGTCAGTACAAAATCTCCATTCCTAGGGTACCAAAGGCCTAGATAAGGTGTGCCCTTAAGATATCTCAAAATCCTTTTGACTGCAGTCAGATGAGATTCTTTAGGGCATGCTTGGTACCTAGCACAGACACATGTAGCATACATGATATCTGGTCTACTAGCAGTCAAATATAGTAGGGAGTCAACTATCCCTCTATACAAAGTCTCATCTACAGGTTTCCCTGCATCATCTTTGCTTAGAGACATGTTTGACCCCATAGGAGTTTTCATGGTAGTGGATGATTCCATACCATACTTCTTTATCAACTCTAGGGTGAACTTAGACTGGCATATGGATAAACCATCATCAGTCTGTCTAACTTGGAGACCCAAGAAGAACTTAAGTTCCCCCATACTACTCATTTCAAATTGTCCTTGCATAAGTTTTGCAAACTTTTTGCAAAGACTATTTTCTGTAGACCCAAATATTATGTCATCTACATATATTTGGACTAAGATAATCTTGCCTCTGGATTCCCTAAAGAATAGAGTCTTGTCTATTTTCCCCCTTGAGAATTTGTTCTCAATGAGGAAACTAGACAGGGTTTCATACCAAGCCCTAGGGGCTTGTTTTAACCCATACAAAGCCTTCCTAAGTCTATAAACATAATCAGGTTTAATAGAATCAACAAAACCTGATGGCTGCTCTACATAGACTTCTTCCTTCAGGTTTCCATTCAGAAAAGCTCACTTAACATCCATTTGATATACCTTGAACCCTTGGTATGTTGCATAGGCAAGGAACATCCTTATTGCCTCCAGTCTTGCTACTGGAGCAAAGGTTTGATCAAAATCAATACCTTCTTCCTACCTATATCCTTTTGCAACAAGTCTAGCTTTATTCTTTATGATGATTCTATTCTCATCCAACTTGTTCCTAAAGATCCACTTAGTTCCAATAATGTTGTGGTCCTTGGGTTTAGGAACTAGCTTCCAGACCTTGCATCTTTTGAATTGGTTCAGCTCCTCTTGCATGGCCTCAATCCAATGAGGTTCTAGGATTGCTTCTTCAAATTTCTTTGGCTCTACTTGGGATAGGAAACTAGAGTAAAGGATTGTACTCAGATTCCTGCTCCTTGTTTGCACTCCTTGTCTGTGATCTCCAATTATTTGATTGGGTGGGTGATCCTTTAAGTGTCTATTTGCTGGAGGCAGCCTGTCTTCAGGTTGTACACCTTCATTCTCTTCATTTAGCTGCACCTCTTGGTCTTCTTTAGCATTAGGAGTATCTTGTACTCCCCCTGGATAGCAGCCACCATCTTCCACTTGCTGACTTGCAGTAGAACCTTCTGCAATGGTAAGCGTGTCCATCTTTTCAGTTACACCTGTAGAGCTGCAAACACTACTTGGCAATTCATTGTTAATGAGCCTTGCTTCATCAAAAACTACACGTACAGACTCTTCTACAACTTGAGTAATCAAGTTGTAAACCCTATAAGCCTTACTATTATTGTTGTACCCAACAAAGATCCTCTCTTGAGATTTGGCAGCAAACTTGGTTAGATAATACTTTCCATTGTTAAGTATATAACACTTGCAACCAAAGATCCTTAAATAGGTTAAATTAGGTTTTCTGCCCTTCACAATTTCATAGGGGGTCTTCTTGTGGCTCTTGGTGATAGTAGCCCTATTGATCACATGACAAGCAGTATTTACTGCCTCAGCCCAGAAATATTTTGGGAGAGAAGTGTCACTCAATAGGGTTCTACCAGCCTCTATCAAGGTTCTATTTTTCCTTTCAGTAATACCATTTTGCTGAGGTGTTCTTGGTGAGGAAAATTCCTGAAAAATTCCAAATTCTTCACACAGTTTTGTCATACTTTCAGACTGAAATTCAGTACCATGGTCACTTCTGATTTTGACCACTGTACTGTCTAATTCATTCTGAATTTGTTTAACAAAACTATACAAGATGCTTGGAGTTTCAGATTTTTGCCTTAGGAAGAACACCCGGGAATACCTTGAATAATCATCTACTACCACAAATGTGCAGACCTTCCTACCTAGACTGTGAACTGGCATAGGACCAAAAATATCCATATGTAAGAGGTATAGACACCTCACAGAATCCTTGTTCTCAAGGCTATGAAAGGTGGATTTGGTCTGCTTGCCTTTTTGACAAGCTGAGCATATCCCATCCTTTATGCACTTAACTTGAGGACCATTCCTCACTAACTCTTTGTTAAAGAGTTGACCAATTATCTTATAGTTAAGATGAGCCAGCCTCTTGTGCCATTTAACACAATGTGAGACTTTCTCATCAGCTACAAGACAAATAGGAGAAACATTGTTCTCACATACAAAGTCTAGACAATAGACATTTCTCTTCCTATATCCTGTCAGAATGATCTTTTGATCACTTGACCTTCTAAAATGACAACCATCCTTGACAAATGAGATGTTATATCCTAAATCACTCAGCTGACATATACTAATGAGGTTATGTTTCAAACCCTTTACATAAGCCACTTGAGTAATTGTAATCAGGTTACTAGAAATGTTACCAAAGCCTTTGATGATTCCTTTTTCTGAACCACCAAAGGTAACTTTAGGGCCATCCTTGATAGGTATATAGTCCTTCAGCAACCCCCTAGTTCTAGTCATGTGCCTGGAACATCCACTGTCCAAGTACCATATAGGGGCATGGCCACTTGGACTCACCTGCAAAACAGATTACTTAACCTTAGAACCCAAATGACTCTTGGGTCCTTAGTGCAGGTTAGTTTGAGTTTTAACAAAACTCCCTGTAGCTCTTTTAGCAGACAGTTTGCTACTCTACTTGACACTTGAATTGTGCCAACAATCTATGGCAAAGTAGCCTATCGTGCCACAACACCAGCACTCAAACCTGTTGTACCTTTGTTTAGGTACAACCCTAGCTGAATTGTCTACTACAGGATTTTTGTTTAGTGCTGGGGCTTTGTCCTTAGATTTGGACCTAGCTGTCCTGACAAGTTTTGTAAACCCCAATCCAGTCTTACCCTTTTGAGGTACAAACTCATCTATCAAAGGTAAAACTAATTTTGGTTTAGAAAAACTTGCTACAATCTCTCTCTCCTTCTGAAGTCTAGCCTCCAGGTTTCTAATTTGATCATTCTTAAATGTAATAGTATCCATCTAAATAACTGTAATGTTCTTCAGCCTGGCTATTTCATTCAATTTCTGATCAAACAACTTGTCTGAATCAGCAACAGCCAATTTAAGACAAGCAATCTCCTTTGCCTGAGTTTTGGCCAAGGTTTTGCTTTTCTTTAAGGCCTGTAACAAGTCCCTATATTCATCAATTAACAGATGAATATCACCTTTAGATTCAGACCCACCCACATCACTTGATGCAGGTGTATCTGATTCTGACTCAGTACAAGAAACTGAACTAGAAGAACAACTTTGTACCTTACTTGGTCCAGGCTGATCCTGGATTTTGTCTCCTTCAGATAAAGCCATCAGCCCTTTGCACTGATTGTCCTCATGCTCATAAATTGAATTCATTAGCTGCATGAACTCATCTTCTTCCTCTTCAGCAAACAAGCCAATATAGGCCTCAGCTTCTGATTCTGTTTCTGAAGATGACTGATCAGTCAAACTTTTGTCTTTCTTAGCAACAAAGGGCTTTTCCTTTTTGCCCTTAAATTGAGTCTTCTTTTTGTCAGTTGACTCCTTCCTCTTTTTTGGACAGTCAGCTACTATATGTCCCTGTCTATTGCAGCAATAGCACACAATTTTTGATGATGTAGCTTTGCTTGGCTTGGATCTGCTTCTGTCATTCCTTGATGTCTTTCTTTTCTGATAGTAGGCATCTTTTATCTGAGAAGTGGTACGCTTATTCCTCCACTGCTTCTTCATCAGAAACTTTTGAAAATGTCTTGTAAAAGCAGCAAAGTCTTCATCACTTTCACTGCTATCTGAATTCTTGCTATCTGAATTGTCTGTCACAACCTCAGCAACTATTTGAGGTGGATATGGAGACTTGCTTCTATACTTCCTGAGGGCTTCAGTCTTGAAGGCCACAGCTCTTTCCTTGTGCTCCACTCTAGTAGTCTTCTCTTCCTCCTTTCTTGCCAATAACTGCATCTCATAAGATAACAGTTTTCCAAACAATGTTGGAGGAGGTATGCCAGCTAGTTTGGCCACTTCCCTAATGGCACAAATCTTGGTGTCCCAGTCTTTAGTCAGAGATCTTAAGAACTTATCATTCAGCTCATAGTTGCTGAATTCTCTTCCATAGGACATCAATTCATTGACTATCCTATAGAACTTCTTGTAGCATTCAGTAATGCTATCAGACTTTCCTTGTCTGAAGCATTCATACTCCTGATTTAACAAGGACTTCCTGTCTTGTCTAACTTCTTCAGACCCTTCCATATAGACTATCAAAGTATCCCACATTTCCTTTGAAGTCTTGCAATGAATCAAATTCTGAAATGTTGCATCATCAATTGCACTAACAATAATATTCTGAGCCCTCTTCTCCATAGTGGCCAGAATTATTTCATCTTTAGTCATTTCAGAAAAGTCCTTCGGAGTTTTCTGATTTGCATCTAGAATGGATATCTTCATTGGCACATATGACCCTTCTTTGACTGTAATGTATATTCTTGGGTCAGATGCTTCCATAAAGAGTCTAACCCTCTCTTTCCATATGCAAAAAATCTCTTTTCTACAGATTGGCAATTTCATGGACCCCAGCTCTTTGTGATTCTCACTAGAACCCATTTTCTTGATTCTTGTCTATTCTGATTCTGCCTACAGAATCTTACTCAGACTATTATGTCCTTTTTGAGCAACCTGGCTCTGATACCACTTGAAAGAAATAGTGTCTAATCACCTAGAGGGGGGGTGAATAGGTGAACTTTATCTTTTTAAAATATAAGGCAGAAATACTGAATTAATTAAACCTGTACTTGCAATTCTTTATAGCAATTCAGCACAGCAAACTAAGCAATCACAGAAATAAACAAACACAGAGTGCACACAGATTTTTATTGTGGTTCCCCAAGGTCTGGGTACATCCACTTTCCCCCTTCGCTTATCTAGTAGTGTACTAGATTCTGCCTAACTTCTGCACTACTCCTCAGATCCTCAGATCTTACAGCTCAGAACCCCAAACAGGTTCCTACAACTCAGAGTGTCCCCACTCCTACAACTCGGGCACAAAGCCCTACCACTCAATCTTCAACAAGACCTACACTCAGAGAACAAAGTCTCCTACAACTCAGGCACAAGGCCCTACCTCAGTCTTCAACAAGACCTACACTCAGAGCACACAGTCTCCTACACTCAGCCTTTATAAAATAGGCTTACAGCTCAGATCTATACAAGATCCTACAGGAATTTGATAATACAAAGTATTTAACCACAACTCTGAAAGAGAGAGATGAGTTGACAGACTTCTTGATGAGTTCTTGGAAGAACTTGGCAGAGATCAACCTCCCTTGGGTTTCTTCAAAACTTCTTGAATTAGAACTCAGTAGGGTTGAATCTCCTGTGAAGATGATCTTCAATCAACTTCTGTCTTGAGAATCAGATCTCAATCTGAATCTTACATTCCAGACTGGTTCAGCAGCTGTTCTTCTTAGAAGGAGCTCTCTCTCTCCAACTTCTTAGATCTTCTGTTGAAGATCTTCTCTAGTTTTAATCTTCTGATTGATTACTTCACTTATTGTTGTTGTTGTTCTTTTGAAAGAATAAGCCTTTATATAAGCTTTCTCCATGGTGACCGGCTGATCCGGTTTCTAACAACCTTCTGACAGCTCTGACAGTAGCAGTTGACTGGTTGAAATGGCAGCTGTCAAATCATCCAATCACTTCTTGAAATCTCTGTCACTGTCTGAAAGTGTCGAGACAGATAGTCATTATGTGTCGACACAAATAGACTAAGTGTCGACACAAGTAGACTAAGTGTCGACACTAGCCTTGATGATGTCGACACAACTCCTTGTGTTGTTGTAACAGCTTCTCGACACTGCTTCTTCAGAATGTGTCGACACCGATTCTTTGTGTCGACACAAGCCTTCTGTTGAATGTGTCGACACTGTTTGAGTGTGTCGACACAAATATTTCTTCTTTTATATTTTGTTGAATTCTGCTGTGTGTCGACACATTTCCTTTGTGTCGACACATCTTCTTTTGTTGTTGATGTTTGCTGAGTGTCGACACATCTCCTTTGTGTCGACACATCTTCTTTTGTTGTTGATGCTTGCTGAGTGTCGACACATCTCCTTTGTGTCGACACATCTCCTTTGTGTCGACACATCTTCTTTTGTTGTTGAAACTTGCTGAGTGTCGACACATCTCCTTAGTGTCGACACATGTACTTTAACTTTGTTGAAGCTTGCTGAGTGTCGACACAGCCTCCTGGTGTCGACACTTTTGATGTCGATAAAGTTTCTCTGGGTGTCGACACTGCCTCTAAGTGTCGACACAGATTATGTTGACAATTCTTCACAGTGTGTCGACACTGCCTATATATGTCGACACTTTTCTTCTGGTGTTGACTCTGCTTTCCTGGTGTCGACACAATTACTCCAAGTGTCGACACAGCTTCTCTAGGTGTCGACACAAGCCTTCATAAGTGTCGACACTTCACCTCTAGGTGTCGACACATGGACTTAGAAACTTTTATGCTTTTCCTGCAATTACTTAACCTGCACATATAAACTCAAAGCACATCAAATACACCTTGATGTATATCATTGAGTAGGGTGAGGCTTCTTCAAATATGGTACACATTTTCCAATGTACCCAACAAATGTCCACTAAACACCAAATAGGAATGTAGTACATACGCAAATACAGGCCTGAAGGCCTTACAAAATGGTTTACTTCAAATTACATGTTTTACAAATCACAGCACGCAGGCCGGTCATACATGAATAAAAGCAAGTAAACACTTCAATTAGGCCTTCAAGGGCCGGCTTCGCAATTTGGGCTTTAGCCCGCTATTGACCGCTTGGTCCGGCAGCACCTGCAAGCAACAAACCACCGCACGGTGGCAAACAAAAGCAACGGTCAGCAATGCTGACCAAATTATAACGATCTTGCCCCCAATTTGGGGAGGCGATGCTCCTTCCATGCATTTTATTAGCACAACCAAGCAGTATATAAATTCATTGCATCACAGGCGTTGGCACGCATGGCCACACGCCCCGTGCTCTCAGGGCATATTCTCGGTGATCACAGTCTAAGCCAGTTGACTCACCACCATCCCCAGGACGACAATATCTCGTGAGCAATTTGGTCTTTTAGGTAGATGTTATGACACTTTAATATCATCAGCAGCCTATGTCACGACACTTTAATATCATCGATAGCAAAGACCCGACCTCTGTGCCCTCGGCATAAAGCAGGAACGGTTCCACTCAACCCGTTGCTCACTTGCCACGACACTTTAATATCATCGGCACGAGTTAAGTTTCCCCGAAGTCCGTGAATCGAACGCACAATATTACATAACCAGTTATGCACAAGTTGGCTCCGAGGCCCACACGTTTGGCAGAATCACGGATCTGCCCAGTTTTCCGGGTGCACCTTTGGGTTAATCCCCAAGGCTCCCTGCTGCAATCTACCGCGTAGAAAACCCAAAAAACAAACATTTGCGCGGAGTCTTCTCCTGCCATTATGCAATGCAACAACACCGATCCAGACCAACTTGTTCGGGTAGGCTTCACACATCATGCCAATGTCCGTTCTCGAATACAGACTCTAAACAACGGGGACTTTACATATCTACCCGAAGGAATGCCTCCACTTACCGCAAGCTCGCGAGAGTGGGCTTCCTATGCAAAGAAGGAGAGCTTCACATGCTCAAGAAGAGAATCGTTACCCTAGCGTTCTTCCTCGGTGCCATGGAAATGTAAGCGGATGAAAAGCACCGCACTCTCTTTGCCTCCGTAGATTCGAAGTCGGCTCACGATTTGGAGCTTCGAAGCCCCTCCAATGGCCGGATCTAAGCTTCTTCTTCCTCCTTTGCTATCCTCTATCTCTTGACTTAGAAAGAGAACCACTCAAAAGAAATGAGGGTTTCATGGGTCCAATCCCGTGTATATCTCATCAGGAACAACCCCCAGCCGTTGGATCCCAACTTAAAGAAACGAACGGCCTTGATTCGGGCCTGAAATGCTAAAACTGGGACGAACACGGCTCGTGACACGCCCGTGTCCAGGGCCGTGTCCCCCATTCGCCGTCAAAATCGACGCGCCTGGAATAGTACACGGGCATCCGACATGCCCGTGTTCGACCTTACACGCCCGTGTTCCAACTAACACGGCCGTGTGGGCGGCCGTGTGCCTCCATCGACACAGCCCCGAAAACAACCCGAGACTCACACTGGTCTTGGACACGCCCGTGTCCACGCCCGTGTCACACCCGAACACGCCTGGGCTCCAGGCCGTGTTCACGGTCTCGACACTTCGTCGAGTGAAGTTCATCGACCACCCAACACAGCCTTAGACATGCCCGTGTCCTAGGCCGTGTGCCTTGACTCGACACATCGTCGAGCGAAAATCGTTGACTTCCCCGGCCGATCGTCGACACGGGCTCGACATGCCCTGAGACACGCCCGTGTCTCAGGCCGTGTTCCCTGCTCGACGATCGTCGACTCCAAATATCGTCGACAACGCGGCCAAATCGTCGACTAGAACCTGACACACCCTGGGACATGCCCGTGTCCCAGGCCGTGTGCCCCCTGCCAGATTTCAGATTTGACCCAAAACGCCTCCCGTCGCTCTTTTGAGTTTCGGGGCATTACACCCGGTCTCCATACAGTAACACTCCTCCTCAAGTTGGAGCATATATGTCGATCATGCCTAGCTTGTTGCAAATGTGATGAAAGGAGGCGGACACAGGCTTGGTGAAAATGTCTGCCAGATCTTTTTCTGAGGTGACGAATGGAGTACAAATTTGTTCCTTCAAAATCTTTTCCCGAATAAGTGACAGTCGACTTCAATGTGCTTCATTCTCTCATGAAACACCGGATTTTTAGAGATGTATATAGCGGCCTTGTTGTCACAAAATATCAGTAGAGGATGATTGTAGACCTCTCCTAAGTCAAGCATGAGAACCCGTAACCACTTCAATTCACATGTGCTCGATGCCATACTTCGATATTCTGCTTCGGTGCTGGACCTGGAGACGATAGACTATTTCTTGATCTTCCAGCTCACAAGATTTCCTCCCACAAAGGTGCAAAAGCCCGACGTTGACTTGCGGTCTCCTTTGTCATCAGCATAGCTTGAATCTGAGTACTCTTCAATCTTCATATGACCATTCTTCTGAAAGAGTAGTCCTTTCCCAGGCGGTGATTTAACATACTCCAATATCCTCAGGACAGACTGTAGATGACACTCCCTAGGAGCCTGCATGAATCGGCTAACCTTGCCTAAAACATAGGCGTTGTCGGGTCTGGTCACCGTGAGATATATAAGTTTGCCAACCAGATGTTTGTACCTCGTAACATCTGAAAGAAGAGGAGAGTCATCAGTCCATGTATTGTCTTCTCCAGTCGTCATGGGGCAACGGGCAGGTTTAGCCCCAGTCAGCCCTGCCTCTTTTAGCAAATCAAGAGCATACTTGCGTTGGGAGAGGACAAGGGAATTGGGCTTCCGAGAGATTTCTATCCCCAGAAAGTATTTTGGAGAGCCCATATCGTTTGTGACCAGGTATTGGCGAAGATGCTTCTTTGTCAAGGTTATCCCAGCCTGGTCATCTCCAGTGAGAAGAATATCATTTACATATATAGCAAGCACTACCAGACCCAAGGACGTTTTGAGAATAAATAAGGAGTGATCGGCAGAACTTCTCGTAAAACCCACGGCCGCCATAATCCCACTGAACTTGTCAAACCATGCTCTAGGGCTTTGCTTGAGACCATAGATAGCCTTCCATAATCCACACACCTTTGTCTCCCCCTGAGCAACATACCCTAGAGGTTGCTCAATATAGACGTCCTCCTAAAGGTCCCTATATAGAAAGGCATTCTTAACATCCAGTTGAGAAATGGGCCAATCCCGGTTGACAGCCACAGAGAGCAGGATCCTGATAGTGCTGAGACGAGCAACTAGAGATAAGGTGTCAAAATAGTCAACCCTATACATCTAGGTAAAGCCTTTGGCAACCAGACGGGCCTTGTAACGATCCACACTACCGTCAGGGCAGAACTTCACCACATAAACCCAGCGACAGCCAATAACATCTGTGCAGAAGGGAGGAGGACAGAGGGTCCATGTACCCCGTTCAGTGAGAGTAAAAATCTCCTCATCCATGACATCCTTCCAATGAGGAATAGTAAGGGCCTCCTAGTAGGAACGGGGGGTGACAGTGGCTGAGATAGCCAGTGTAAAAGCTCTGCAAGAAGGGGTAAGATGATTATAGGAAACAACAACAGCAAGCGAGTGTTGGTTACATGCCTGAACCACTTTACGAAGATCAATGGAGAGATCCAGGTCAGCGGGTTCCTTAGTATCCGGAGCATCTGTGGTGGAGAGAGCTGGCCCGAGAGTAGAGAGACGGCGGCGGAGAGGAGGGAGATATCGCGGGAGGTGGACACTATGGAGGAGAAGGTGGAGATGGTGGAGGTGGCGGAATGTCAATAGGTGTAGAGGGAACAGATTGATTGATATGAGAAGTAGGATCATCAAGAGTAGAGGGGGAAGCGGGAGAGAAGTAAGATGCATTTTCAAAGAAGGTGACATCCGCAGAGAGGAACTGCTTGCGGGTAACGGGGTCAAAGCAACAATAACCATTCTGAGTGGTAGAGTACCCCATAAAGATACATTTAGTGGCCCGTGGTGAGAGTTTGTCACGGGTGGCAGTGGGAGAGTGCACAAAAGCGGTGCACCCAAAGATGCACAGAGTAAGAGGAAACAGATTCTTGTTTGGATAAAGAATGGAGAATGGGGTGGCACCGTTGAGAACTGTGGAGGGAATGTGATTGATGAGATAGCAGGAGAGGAGGACAGCATAGCCCCAATATGAGCGAGGAATGTGCATCTGTGTCATCAGATTGCGAGCGATATCGAGGAGGTGACGGTTTTTGCATTCTGCCACCTCATTTTGCTGTGAGGTGTAGACACAACTAGTTTGATGAATAACACCATGTTGCATACAGAAAGAAGAGAAATCATGGCTAAGATATTCCTTAGCATTGTCAGAACGAAAGAGTTTAATAGAGGTATCAAACTGAGTCTTAATCATATAATAAAATGATGTCCAGACAGAGAATATTTCGGAGCGATCCATTAGAAGATGCACCCACATACATCTAGAGAAATCATCAATAAATTTGACAAAATATGAACTACCCCGACCGATGGTGAGGGTAGGAGCAGGACCCCATACGTCAGAGTGAACGAGGTCGAATGGATGGGAAGAGCCTCGACTTTGCATTGGTGGGAAGGTGGAGCGGTGATGTTTGCCAGCTGACAGGCATCACAGTTGAGAGGTGGAGGATGTGGAGGGAGGTGGGGCAGAAGCTGATGAAGAAACTGAGGAGGAGCATGACCAAGGCGAAGATGCCATTGGAGAAGATCTATAGAGGAGGAGGAGAAGGCGGATAGAGCAGAAACGTTGTCGAGGAAGTAGAGCCTGCCACTCGCAGTCCCAGTAGCAATCGTCCGTTGGGAGTTCGGATCCTGAAAAAAATGAGAAGTAGGAGTGAATGTGACGGAACACCGTAGTTGCTTGCATAGAGAAGTAACCGATAATAAATTGCAAGAAAACTTGGGCACATAGAGGGTATCTGTCAGGCGAAGAGACGAAGTGACTTGAACAACTCCTATCCCGTTGACCGAAGAGGAAGAGCCGTCTGCAACAAAGACCGGGGGCAACCGATCATGTGTTTCTTGAAGAGAAAAATAATGATGATTGCCTGTCATATGATTGGTAGCACCAGAGTCGATCAACCATTTATCGTGAGTAATAACATGGGAACTACTGGAAGATGTGACCACTGAGGCGTACTGCGTGGAGGAGGTGGAGGCCATAGAAGAGAGACCGCACGAGCAACCAGGAGACCACGCGAGAACAGCAGGAAGCGAAGAGAAAGAAGGTCATGGCGACAAGGGAAGAAAGACCAAGCCGGGCGACCAGCAAGCAGGACGTGCGGCTAGGAAGGCCGCAACCAAGAAGTAAAGCAAAGTAGAGGGAAAGAAGTCACAAAGCCAGAGAGAAGTCCGCGCAAACAGGAGAGAGAGAAGACCGCACGAACTGGGAGGAGTTCGCGAGAAAGCCAAACAGGTCGTGCAAACCGAGAAGAGACCGCATGAATAGAAACTGGCTGCGCGAATAAAGGGAGATCACAACGAGAGAAGAGGCGGATCAACCGCAAAAACAGGTTGCGGAGAAAAAGAAGAGGTAGGCCGCACACACAAAGGGCATCGACAAAGAGGAGACAGAAACCGCACGAACAGGGCGCAAATAGGCAGAAGAAATAAGTCGCAAACAGGTCGCGAGAAGAAGGAGCAAGCCGCGCGGACGAAGGAAGCTCACAGAATCAGGAGGAAAGATCGAATCCTCTGATACCATGTGCGAACAGAAAAAAGTATATCGGAAATTTGGAGTAACAAAAGTTTTATTTTCCAAAAAGGTATCTATTACAAAGGTATAGCCTCCCTTTTATAGAATGGAGGAGATGAGAGAGATTACAATTAAGCAATGTGGGACTAAATAATTACAGGTGTAAGTGGTTTAACATAAAAATAAGCCGAACAGGTCGCGCGGTTAGACGAATAGGCTAACCACCCAGCCACCACAAGAAAGAGAGAACAAGCCGTCATAGGAGACCGCCAGACCGCCCGATCTCTAAGCCACCTGATACAAACCGTCAGACCGCCCGGATAACCACAGCAATAGTCCAGCCACCAAACCGCAGGAGAGAAACTGACAGACCGCTCGGTCTATAAACCGCCAGAATCAGACCGCCCGGTCTCCATACAGCAACAATATACACTTCCTCAAGTAGGTTTCCATTTAGGAAAGTCATTTTGACATCCTTCTGCCAGATCTCGTAGTCATAATACGCAGCAATAGCAAGCAGAATTCTGATGGACTTAACTATAGCAACATGGGAAAAAGTTTCATCATAGTCAATACCATGAATTTGCTTGAAACCTTTAGCCACCAGTCACACTTTGAATGTCCATACATTCCCATCCCTGATGGCCTTCTTCTTGAAGACCCACTTGCACCCTATGGGTCGTACCCCTTCAGGTGGTTCCACCAAGGTCCAAACTTAGTTTTCATATATGGAGTCCATCTCATATTTTATGCCCTCAAGCCACTTCTCGAAGTCAGGCCCACTCATATCCTTCTGGTAGGTTGCAGGTTCATCACTATGATCCATAAGCAACACATTACCTATTTGAGACATGATAAATCCATATCTCTCGGGCTCAAACCTTGGTCTACCAGATCTATATGGAACTTGTGTTTCCTGAGTAGGTTATCCAACTACAACAACTTATAGTCCTGACTCAGGCACCAATTCTGGTTCATTCACATTTTGTGGTTATTGAACTTCTTCAAATTATACCCTGGAACTCTTTCTACTTAAGAACTCTTTCTCAAGAAAGACTACAGTCCTCACGACAAACACTTTGCCCTCAGACGGTAGGTATAAATAGTACCCTTTAATTTCCTTAGGATACCCCCACAAGATAACAGTTATCTGATTTGGGTTCCAGCATGTTAGGCATTTGACGTCGCACGTATGTCTCACATCCCCAAGCCTTAATGAACGACATACTAGGATGCTTCCCAGTCCATATATCATATGGTATCTTTAGAACCGCTTTCGTTGGAGCATGATTTAAAGTAAAAGAAGCAGTTTCTAGAGCAAAACCCCAAATGAAAACTTGCAGATCTGCATGACTCATCATCGACCGTACCATGTCTAACAGAGTATGATTCCTCTACTTAGACACACCATTATGTTGCGGTGTTCTAGGTGGAGTGAGCTATGATACAATACCACACTCTTTCAGATGATCACGAAACTCAAGACTTAGGTATTCGCCACCTCGATCAGATCAGAGTGATTTAACCTTCTTATACAGTTGGTTCTCTACTTCGTTCTTGAACTTTTTGAACTTTTCAATGGTCTCGGATTTGCACTTCATACAATACATGTATATGTATCTACTGAAATCATCAGTAAATATAGCAGAGTAGAAGTACCCACCTCTGGCTATAGAACTCATGGGTCCACATACATCACTATGTACTATACCCAAGAGATCATCAGCCCTCTTATTATTTCCAGTGAAAAGTGTAATGACCCGGGATTTGGCCTATAGCCCACCACGGCATCGCTACCGAGCTGCAGCCCAAGCACCCCAACCCCTCTCCAGCCCACTGGCGGGTTGTTAGTGGCCACAACCTCCCTTTGATGAGCGAACTCGACATTTAAGTTGGGCCGTACGGGGACATCCCACGAGGTCAACCATCCCAGTACTACTCTCGCTCAAGCACGCTTAACCATGAAGTTCCTTCACTTCTCATCACCAATTGAGCTGCAGCTTAGTTGGTGATGAGGAGTGGTATTAAAGGCTTCTTATCAAGGTTGCGGGTTCGAGACCCCGTGGAAACAATGCACCATGCTAATAAACAGGCCGGAGATACTTTGGGGCGTACGGCCTGCAGGCCTTGTAAATTCCGGCTATACCACCGTGGTGTTATGGGTCCTCCATGGGCTGCTGGTGGGTCGAGCGGTGCTAGGGGTCCTCCCTAGGTCGTTATAAAAAAGTGCAGCTCAATTGGTGATGAGAAGTGAAGGAACTCCATAGTTAAGCTTGCTTGGGCGAGAGTAATACTGAGATGGGTGACCTCCTGGGATGTCCCCATACGGCCCAACTTAACTGTCGAGTTCGCTCATCAAAGCGAGGTTATGACCACCAAAAACCCGCCAGTGGGCCAGAGAGGGGTTGTGGTGCTTGTGCTGCAGCCCTGTAGCGATGCCATGGGGGGCTATGAGCCAAATCCCGGGTCGATACAATAAAAGTGCACTTTTTATTGTAACGTCCCCGCGCCACAGAGTGTACTCTAATTTCCACCTGGTCCGGTTCCGGTTACCGGGCTGTAGCCCAAGCACCCCAACCCCTCTTCATCCACAGGCTGGTTGTTGGTGGCCACAGCCTCCCTTTGATGAGGTAAACTCGATAGTCAAGCCCGCACTATGGTGACTTCTCAGGAGGTCACCCATCCCAGTACTACTCCAGCCCGAGCATGCTTAACTATGGAGTTCTTTCAACTCTCATCACCAATTGAGCTGCAGCTCAATTGGTGATGAGAAGTGAAGGAACTCCATAATTAACCGTGCTTGGGCGAGAGTAGTACTGGGATGGGTGACCTCCAGGGAATTCCCCGTACGGCCCAACTTAACTGTCGAGTTTGCTCATCAAAGGGAGGCTATGACCACCAACAACCCGCCAATGGGCTGGAGAGGTGTTGGTGTACTTGGTCTGCAGCCCGGTAGTGATGCCATGGGGGGCTATGAGCCAAATCCCGGTTCGTTACAAAGATCAATTAGTAATGAGATGTGAAGGAACTCCTTAGTTAAGCATGCTGGGGAGAGAGTAGTACTGGGATGGGTGACCTCCTGGGAAGTCCCCGTACTGCCCAGCTTAACTATCGAGTTCGCTCATCAAAGGGAGGTTGTGGACACCAACAACCCGCCTGTGGAGGGAGAGGGGTTGGGGTGCTTGGGATGCAGCCCGGTAGCGTCGCCTAGAGCAGAGCCGTGACACTGTCACGTTGTATCGGCTAGGGGCGTTACAATAAAAAGTGCACTTTTATTGTAACGACCCGGGATTTGGCCCATAGCCCCCGATGGCATTGCTACTGGGATGCAACCCAAGCACCCCAACCCCTCTCCAGCCCACTGACGGGTTGTTGGTGGCCACAACCTCCCTTTGATGAGCGAACTCGACAGTTAAGTTGGGCCGTACGGGGACTTCCCATGGGGTCACCTGTAACACCCCGGATTTTTGATTGCGTACGCATGATGGGCGTTACGTTGGCTTTGACCGTTGTTCGAGCATGGTTTTTTCCCGCGGGCTTGCGAGTGGCTGTTTTGGTAGCCAAGTGGCACGATTCCCTAGCAAACCGGAGTCCAGATGGGGACTCGGTGAGGCCTCTTAGGGAATGCTTGCACTTTTTCGTGCCCGGGAAATGTCGCTCAAACTGAGTTGCTGGTACATGAAACAAAAAAGGGTAAAAAGTTCTTAAGGCAAAAATGGTCTAGGACGACACAGAAACATTTTTCAAAACAGGGAAAAATAGTCATTTTTGTGTGTGACACGCCCCCCGACACGGGCGTGTCGGGGCATGACCCAGGGCGTGACCTGGGCATGACCTCCTTGACTCGACGATTTTCCTGTGTCGAGTGGAGCTCGACGAATGGGGTACACGCCCCGTGACACGGGCGTGTCACGGGCCGTGTCCCGCAGTGTCGAGTGTCGAGTGTCGAGTGTCGAGTGTTGAGTGTCGAGTGTCGGGTGTCGAGAGAGGGGACACGGCCTGTGACACGGGCGTGTCACAGGCCGTGTCAAGCTGTGTTGAGTGTCGACACTTTGTGTCGACAAGGTGTCGAGACACGGGCTACACGCGTAGGTCACGGGCGTGACCGACCCGTCACGGGCGTGTACCCGGCCATGTACCGTGTGGATAAACTTGGATTTGCCGACTTTCTGCGCCGCTTAAGGTACACGCCCTGTGTCACGGGCGTGACACAGGGCGTGACCGGCCCGAAAATCGACTTTTTCCAGTTTTTTTGTGTCGTTCATTTCCTTGATTCTGCATCTAACGGTCCAGCTCTGTTCTGGAGGAAATAAGGCCGAAACAGAGTTTCTTCTTCTCATTTCACCTTCTCTTCATCTTCTTCTTCATTCTCAAAGAGAAAGCAAGGGAGAAAGGCTCAAGCAAGGCAAGGAAAGAGAGGAGCAGCCGTCGTGGCATCGTCTCGGTTCAGGCAAGTGGTGTTCTTCACCCTTGCCAATCTTCTTTCTTGTCTTTGATTATGCAAAATAGCTAGTTTTTCTCTTTCAAGTTTCCTAGCTTGTTCTTCTTATTTTGGGTTCTTCCTCACTAGCCTTATTACGCTCTTAAATTTCCCTATGCTGAATGACTTTGATCTTCCATGCTTAGTTTGTTTCATTATCAAATCTATGCTAGGTTCATTCATGTAGTTCTCTTGTTCATGTGATTCATGTAGCTAATTTGATTCATGTTCATGTAGCCTTTCAAATTTATGTGATTCTTCCTTGATCAAAAGCATGTGATTCTTGTTCCAAACATGTGATTTATGTAATTAGGTTAATCAAACTCTTTCATGTGATGAAGTGCATCAAACTCTACGTTGGCACTTGGTCGTCATGTGTGAGGATGAAGGAAGGGAAAGTGGTACTTGGGTTATGGTGAGATTTGATTGTGGGGTTACGGTTAGGTTCGTTTATGGTGAGTTTTGCGAGGAGAATGTGAACCATGGCAGAAGCGTGTATGTGCGGCTTTGGTAAGGGGTGGTGTGGGTTAAGCCTTTGTGGCCACCGGGTTTGGATTTGTGGTGTAGAGCACCATTTTGCCCCGATTTGGGCTGGCTTGTTTTGGTGCGTTCCACTTTAGGGCTGCCACCAAAAGACCCTTGCTGAATCGCGTGTAACCGCTGCTTATGTTTCACTCGTTTAGTTGTTTCTTGTACTAAGGACGATGGAATGGGCATGTGTTTTGCCTTTTGCTCCTGCGGGTTGAGCAGGACTTGATGAAACTTGTACGCACTTGGTGCGTTTGGCATGTGTTTTGGTGCGTTTTCCACTTGTTTTATTCACTCATTTCACTTAGATGAAACCTTGCTACGGGGTTGGTAAGCCCCTTCATGATATTGTATAACCATGCTGCTTTTCTTTTTATTTTATCTTCGAGGATTGCTGAGGTATTCTTTCTTGAATGCCTCAGGTGCAGGTTGTAGCCGGTTGAGCGGCTAGGTTTGTTGGTGGCATTTCTTGGGAGCTAGCCGAGCTTACTTAGCGAGGTAGTTCTTTTCTTTGTTGTACAGACATACATGTGCCCCAATGGGTTCGTGTCAGCTTGTTGGCGCCCATTGGTGGCTTACTTTACTTGTGATATACGAATACTAGACTGCTAATGTGACTCATTTGATGAGATGATGTCTTCTTGCTCTTGGGAAGAATTTATGGTAGGTTGCATTAGGTATTTTGAAGCTAAACCAAACCTATTATTGTATCCATGCATAACATGTTTTGGTTACCAAACACATATTTTCCAAATGACGTAAACAAAGATGATTTCTTATAGTAGTATCACTATAGACTGCATATAGGAGAACGTCATAAATAAACAAAGTATTTCCGCCTCGTACAAATACAGTTTTTGATGCTTAAGGCCGAGGGATACGGCCATTAAATCCAAAGGTTTTCTTACATTTAACTGTTGAATTTCAACTCATAAAGTAAGCGTCAAGGTTTGCCTGAGCATGTGCAGTTATCCCCTGCACGACGTGGCATCATAACCCGTAGTTCCTCTTGCTCTGATACGAGGTACTCGTTGAGGAAATGTGGGTTGTGATAGTTGGTATCAGAGTCAGGTTTGCTTGAAAATTGGTCGGGCAAACTTTCTTGTTCGGTTGTAAGCATCATATCATACACACACCGAGGTGCCATCAGTTTGTCTTGGCCGACGCACGCACACTACACTCATGGCATGACAAGAAGTATACGGGGAATATTATGTAGTATGGGATGCATAATATGTGGTTTTATATGGATCCACCATAGGGGCAACATGTGCGGGTTATGTAGTATGGGATGCATAACCTTACCACATGGATGCGGCTAGCACGTTTTCTTTTCTTCGTTGCATGCAATGCTATGTAGTATGGGATGCATAGCATTGTGATGTGTACGACCGCTCATGGCATGCATTAAGGCCTTTCTAGATTGCATCGCACAGCACGCATCACATACCATTGCATGAGCACAACGTGCCAAGCTAAAGATGTACATGATGACACCTGTACACTCATGGTTTTGGGTCAAATAAAGTCATGCAGTCATTGGTTAGGCACAAGTTAGTGGGATGACGGTGAGTCATCTTTAGGCTAGGCATACCATCATTCTCAAACTCCCAGAGCAAGTTAGCAGTTGATATTCATATGTAGATATGTATGGTCTGTACATAGCTGTTGTGTGTTTTGTTGGGTTTAAGCTTGATAAGAGTGAACGTGTTTATAGGATGTCGAAGCGTCCAGTGACAAGGCAAACTCCCCAATCCAAAGGCGAGTCTTCGGGCGCGCAGAATAATGTTGGGTTTCTCTATGAGGATGGCACAACGCTTGTGCACGCAGCGGAAAAATAAACATCAAGAAAAACCCAAAGAGATGTGGATCGGGCTATGAACGTTGAATCAAGAAGTTAGCAAAAACTAGGCAAAAATTACCTCGGTGGCGTTGAGTCACAACTCAACGAAGATGCTCCAAATTTCTTCTTCCTGCTAGCGGCGAGTTCTACGTGGAATAATGTCCATGTTTCTGCAGAAGTCCACATGAGCGGGAGAACGCCGAGCTTTCCGTCGCACGGAAGATCGGGAAGAACGATGACCGCACCTTGCATTCCCACGGACTGCTAGGTCCGCACCAGGGATTGCAGCGCCAGCGACGATCGCCGGAGAGAATATGGTCAGCGGAGCAAACACGGGGGCGGCGGAACCCTTCCGTCGGCGGCGGGATTCGGGATCGGCGGAACGATCGCGGAACAGAACTTTTCCGTCGCGGGTTTCGATCTGCTACAGGAGAAAATCGCGAGCTCTTTCCCGAAAACCCTAAGTGTTGTATTTATACCAAAGGTATAAATAAACCCAGGAAAATCGCTATCCGCAGACCACCCCGAAATAGGGTTCAGAATCGGCGAGTATCAATCGGCGAGAGTCGGCGAGAATCGGCGAGAATCAATCAGCGAGAATCACCATGGATCGGCGAGAATCAGAGTACAATACTCGACGATTCTCGTCGATCGTCGAGCATCACTTGACGATACACGTCGAATCTCGTCGACCGTCGTGCCGTGGTTGACGATACTTGTCGAAGTCGTCGATCGTCGAGAATCAACATATTGATTCTCGACGATTCTCGTCGATCGGAGATAATCAAAGAGACGATTCTCGCCGATCGGCAGGAATCAGAAAGACAATTATCGATGAATGCCATCGACCCTCGGACGACAATCTAACCAGCCCTCCAAGGCAACATTTGCCCAACCCGACGATCCTTTTAAGGCAACACTTTGCCTACAACCCTATTCAGGTCAGTGATTGGTAACCTTTACCAACACAGTCAATCATCCAACTTCTCCACATCTCTTATGTGCGACCCTGTAGGCTCATATCACGTTGGCAGTGAGATTACATGTTTGATCGCTTCCAGATCATCATGGTAACTCCAACAGACTCCCACTTGATCTCGAAAGTATCAAAGCAAAAACCTCACAAACAATGAGCGGCATCTAGCAATGCATCATTGCTCCCCAAGCAATAAGAGTTCATAACTCATAAGCCTTTATGACCAATGTATCAGCATTGTCTTTGTCCCTTTGTCCCTTACATCCGGAAAGAACTAGAGGCATGGACCGTGTCACCCTCGTAATAGCTCAATCCAAGTTTCTTGATCCAGGACGGACTTCCAGAGAATGGTGAGTCCAATATCACATATTGACTCAACCAAGCATGGCCATGCATTTCTCAGTCCAGTTCCATCAAGGGGCCCATGGATACAACTCCTGTCATACAGGAGGACAAATCTCATATCTGATCACACACAAACACCCAAGTGATTCGTAACATGCCCAACAACCACCCTTATCATCAACCTTTCTCAAGGAAGACTTTAGATTGCATCAAAGCATGCTCTTCCTCACTTGATGAATGCTGTGACTTCAGGTTAAAGGACTACAACACCATTGTCAATTGAGACCTACTCGTGATACGATTGGATGACAATCCACAGAGCAATCTCAGGTTGGGTCTGTCCAGTATAACTTGTTCACTAACAAGTACCCACGTGATGACTTGATATCACAATATCATGACCTGTGAGAACCGGTCATCAGTCAACGCACGTGTTAGCCTTCATGTATCATCATCACCCTTAGCTTCTATGATGATACTCGACCAGGGACCTTTAAGAATGAAGCTTCAAATAAATCATGGGCTCTCACATTCAAGTCACGTACTTGATGTCCCATGGAAGCGAACATTCTAAGGGTATCTATTATGTTAACATTTAACTATCATATAGAAAAGGACATAATAAAAGAACTTGTCATTAATTATAAGAGAAAAATTAGGTACACAGTTCATCATATGAACAAACAGCCAATAAAATACAAGATTACATGCAACCCACAAGATTCTCGCTAGAGTTGATCATTTAGGTATCGTATACCCATCGATCTAGTATGACCATCATGCTTTCTCTGCGCGAGAGGCTTTGTCAGCGGATCCGCAATATTTTCCTCAGTCGGCACTCTACAAATGTTTACATCTCCTCGTTCGACAATCTCACGAATAAGATGAAACCGCCGGAGTATGTGCTTGGAGCGCTGATGAGATCTAGGTTCCTTAGATTGTGCAATTGCACCATTGTTATCACAGTAGAGAACTACGGGACCAACAATGCTAGGAACTACATCAAGCTCGCCGATGAATTTCCTAATCCATACAGCCTCCTTCGCCGCATTAGCTGTTGCGATATACTCAGCCTCTGTTGTAGAATCAGCAACTGTCTCTTGCTTGGAACTCTTCCAGCTCACAGCTCCTCCATTCAGGCAAAACACAAAACCTGACTGAGACTTGGAGTCGTCTCGATCAGTTTGGAAGCTAGCATCCGTGTAACCACTTACAACGAGCTCTTCCTCTCCACCATACACCAAGAACACATCCTTAGTTCTTCTCAAGTACTTCAGGATATTCTTGACTGCAATCCAGTGACACTCACCGGGGTCTTACTAATACCTGCTAGTCATGCTCAAAGCAAAGGAGACATCGGGTCGAGTACACAACATCGCGTACATGATTGATCCAATCGCCGAAGCATATGGAATCAAATTCATGCGGTCCTTATCTTCACAAGATTTTGGACACTGGTCCTTAGAGAGATTCACACCATGAGACATGGGCAAAAATCCTTTCTTGGACTCAAGCATGTTGAACCGCTTCAACACCATTTCGATGTACGTACTCTGGGTCAAACCCAGCAACTTCTTCGATCTATCTCTATAGATCTTAATACCGAGTATATAAGTCGCTTCACCCAAATCCTTCATTGAAAAGCAGTTCCCTAGGTTGTTCTTAACAACTTTCAGGGTAGGAATGTCATTCCCAATCAACAGTATGTCATCTACATACAATATCAGGAAGACAACAATGCTCCCACTGATTCGTTTGTAAACACAAGGCTCATCTTCATTCTTGATGAAACCAAACTCTTTGATTTTCTCATCAAAACGAAGATTCCAACTTCGAGAGGCCTGTTTCAGTCCATAAATGGACTTATTCAGCTTGTATATTTTAGTGGATTCATCTGAGGATACAAAACCCTCGGGTTGTGTCATATACACTTCCTCAAGGAGGTTTCCATTAAGGAAAGCCGTTTTGACATCCATCTGCCAGATCTCGTAGTCATAATACGCAGCAATAGCAAGCAATATCCTTATGGACTTTACCATAGCAACAGTGGAAAAGGTCTCATCATAGTCAATACCATGAATTTGATTGAAACCCTTAGCCACCAGTCGCCCTTTGAATGTCTGTACATTCCCATCCATGTCGGTCTTCTTCTTGAAGACCCACTTGCACCCTATGGGTCGTACCCCTTCAGGTGGTTCCACCAAGTTCCAAACTTGGTTTGCATACATGGAGTCCATTTCGGATTTCATAGCCTCAAGCCATTTGTCGGAGTCCGGTCCATTCATAGCCTCTTGGTAGGTTGCTGGTTCATCATCATGATCCATAAGCAACACATTACCTATTTGAGACACGAGAAATCCATATCTCTCAGGCTCAAACCTCGGTCTACCAGATCTACGTAGGACTTGTGTTCCCTGAGCAGGTTCTCTAGCTACAACATCTTGTAGTCCTGTCTCAGAATCCAATTCCGGTTCATTCACTACATGTAGTTCTTGAACTTCTTCAAGCTCTACCTTTTCAGTCTTTCTTGATAAGAACTCTTTCTCCAAGAAGACACCAGTCCTTGCGACAAACACTTTGCCCTCAGACGGTAGGTAAAAGTAATACCCTTTCGTTTCCTTAGGATATCCCACCAGATAACATTTATCCGATTTGGGTTCCAGCTTGTCAGGCATTTGACGTCTCACGTATGCCTCACAGCCCCAAATTTTAATGAACGACATACTAGGACGCTTCCCAGTCCATATCTCATATGGTGTCTTCAGAACCGTTTTAGTTGGAGCGCGATTCAATGTCATTGCAGCAGTCTCTAAAGCAAAACCCCAAAAGGAAACAGTCAAGTCTGCATGACTCATCATCGAACGTACCATGTCTAACAGAGTACGATTTCTCCTCTCAGACACACCATTATGTTGTGGTGTTCTAGGTGGAGTGAGCTGTGATATAATACCACACTCTTTCAGATGATCACGGAACTCATGACACAGGTATTCGCCACCTCGATCAGATCGGAGTGCTTTAACCCTTTTACCCAACTGGTTTTCTACTTCATTCTTGAACTCTTTGAACTTTTCAAAGGTCTTGGATTTGCACTTCATAAGATACACATATCCGTATCTACTGAAATCATCAGTAAATGAAACAAAGTAGAAATACCCTCCTCTAGCCATGGAACTCATGGGTCCGCATACATCACTATGTACAACACCCAAGAGATCCTCAGCCCTCTCAGTATAACCAGTGAAAGGAGCTTTAGTCATCTTGCCTAACAAATAAGATTCGCATCGCTCAAATGATTCATAATCAAACGAGTCCAAAAGTCCATCTCTATGGAGCTTGGATATGCGCTTCTCGTTGATATGGCCCAAACGACAATGCCAGAGAAAAGTAGGGTTCGAGTCATTTGTTCTTAGTCTTTTATTATTATCTACATTACAGATCAGATGGTCCAAGTTCAAAACATAAAGACCATTAAACAATTGGGCTACAGCATAACAAACATCATTCTTAAATATAGAACAACAGTTGTTCTTAATTATAAAAGAAAATCCAATCATGTCCAAACATGAAATAGATATAATGTTTCTAGTTATGGCCGGAACGAAATAACAATTATCAAGTTCTATTACAAGCCCACTGGGCAAAGAAAGACGATAAACCCCTACGGCTACAGCAGCAACTCTTGCTCCATTGCCGACGCGGAGGTCCACCTCCCCTTTACTCAGCAATCTTCTCCTTCCCAGTTCCTGCACATTTGTACAAATGTGAGAACCACATCCGGTATCCAATACCCAAGATGAAGGAGCAGAAAGGTTTATCTCTATAATGTAAACATTTGAAGCGGAAGTCATACCTCCCCTCAATTTCTGCAGACCCTCAATGTATGAAGGACAGTTCCTCCTCCAATGACCAGCCTTGCCACAGTGGTGGCATTTCCCTTCCTTCACCGTGCTTTTCTTCTTCATCAGTGCTGAAGACTTGGGCTCAAGGTATGACTTAGGTCCCACCTTCGTCTTCTTAGAGCCCTTGGCTTTGCCCTTGCCCTTATGCACCATCAGTATAGGGCTGGCAGGCTTGGCCTTCTTCATATTGATTTCGGCAGTTCTCAACATGCCTAGGAGTTCGAGCAGTGACTTGTCTATCTCATTCATGTTGTAGTTCAAGACGAACTGCTCATAACTGTCCGGCAACGATTGCAGGATCAGATCCGTGGCCAACTCTTGACCAAGACGAAAACCCAGCCTTTCAAGGTTCTCGATATACCCAATCATCTTGAGTACGTGAGTCCCTACTGAGTCTCGAACTCCCATCTTGCACTGAAACAACGCTTTCGTGATGTCAAACCTCTCTTGACGAGCCTGCCCTTGAAACATTTTCTTGAGATGCTCGTCAATCTCCTTGCACCCCATGTTCTCATGTTGCTTCTGAAGCTCAGAGTTCATGGTGGCAAGCATAAGGCATTCGACATCCAAAGCATCGTCAGTATACTTCTTATAAGTATCCTTCTCAGCACGGGAAGAGTTCCCGGTCGGCACCTCGGGGGCTTCTTCTTCCAAGACATAGAGCTTTCGCTCCTGCCTGAGAACAATTCTCAGGTTCCTGTACCAGTCCATGTAATTTGTCCCACTGAGCTTATCCTTCTCAAGGATGGCTCTCAGAGACAACGTGGAGTGTGAAACACTTGCCATGGAATTCTACAAGAATTTATGCAGAATAAAATTAGTACCAAATTTCAAATACAATTTATTTTAATTTGGACTTCAATTAAAATACTCCCACTATTTTATTCGAAATGATAGCCCTCACTAACAATTCGGAGAGTTCATGCGAGCTACTCTCTTAGTGGACAAGATCCGTATTTCACCAACACTATGAGTCCGCTTTGGCGTTCCTCTCACGATGCGGTTATTTAGGTAGGCAACGCTTGACAATTGCATCCTCATGCAATTCTTGTATGGTTGGTGAATAACTCCTTATTCGCATTCAACATATGGTGCATGCCAACCCTATGCCTCTAGGCACTCAACCTTTGAGGTCACCTAGTTAAGTATGACCCGATGTCGAAAGTGGGATATCACAATTATCCGCTCGCACCCTTACCAAGATAGATTAATGCACCTTGCTTTGGCAAGCCCACACTTCATCGATCGAGGCAGGAAGAGTGTCATCCATCGGAAGGCATCTGAACACTTAATATTAGATGAAGGGATTTTTCAATTATAGGTTAACAATTAACCATGATCAACATTTGATCAATGTGCACATCCAAAGAAAAACAAAATTCTTCTAAAACCACATGCATCCCTTATGTGCACATCCTGACACCATCAACAATTGATAGAAGGAAGGGCTAAATCTGAACATCCGGAAATTTCAAAATCCTCAGATTTACATGCATTGGACAAAGGCAAAGACAACTCAACTTAAAGCAGTAGACAAGCTCATCTCTCTATGTTGGATTCACATTCCAAAACATACTCGAGGGATGGTTACTGCTAAGGAGACAACAATTTCTAACACTTAGAAATTCCCACGAAATCCCAGACGTTCTTGGAGGAGACCAAGACTAAATCTAGACATTTAGAACACTTCTAAATCCCTAGGTTTACACGCACTGAAATAACAAACTTCCAAAACAATGATCATGGCCGAAACCTCGCTCTGATACCACTGTTGGGTTTCTCTATGAGGATGGCACAACGCTTGTGGACGCAGCGGAAAAATAAACATCAAGAAAAACCCAAAGAGATGTGGATCGGGCTATGAACGTTGAATCAAGAAGTTAGCAAAAACTAGGCAAAAATTACCTCGGTGGCGTTGAGTCACAACTCAACGGAGATGCTCCAAATTTCTTCTTCTTGCTAGCGGCGAGTTCTACGTGGAATAATGTCCACGTTTCTGCAGAAGTCCACACGAGAGGGAGAACGCCAAGCTTTCCGTCGCACGGAAGATCAGGAAGAATGATGACCTCACCTTGCTTTCCCACGGACTGCTAGGTCCGCACCAGGGATTGCAGCTCCAGCGACGATCGCCGAAGAGAAGATGGTCAGTGGAGCAAACACGACGGCGCCGAAATCCTTCCGTCGGCGGCGGGATTCGGGATCGGCGGAACGATCGCGGAACGGAACTTTTCCGTCGCGGGTTTCGATCTGCTACAGGAGAAAATCGCGAGCTCTTTCCCGAAAACCCTAAGTGTTGTATTTATACCAAAGGTATAAATAAACCCAGGAAAATCGCTATCCGCAGACCACCCCGAAATAGGGTTCAGAATCGGCGAGTATCAATCGGCGAGAGTCGGCGAGAATCGGCGAGAATCGATCAGCGAGCATCACCATCGATCGGCGAGAATCAGAGTACAATACTCGACGATTCTCGCCGATCGTCGAGCATCACTTGACGATACACGTCGAATCTCGTCGACAGTCGTGCCGCGGTCGACGATACTTGTCGAAGTCGTCGATCGTCGAGAATCAACATATTGATTCTCGACGATTCTCGTCGATCGGCGAGAATCAAAGAGACGATTCTCGCCGATTGGCGGGAATCAGAAAGACAATTATCGACGAATGCCATCGACCCTCGGACGACAATCTAACCAGCCCTCCAAGGCAACATTTGCCCAACCCGATGATCCTTTTAAGGCAACACTTTGCCTACAACCCTATTCAGGTCGGTGATTGGTAACCTTTACCAACACAGTCAAACATCCAACTTCTCCACATCTCTTATGTGCGACCCTACAGGCTCATATCGTGTTGGCAGTGAGATTACATGTTTGATCATTTCCAGATCATCATGGTAACTCCAACAAATAATGCCCTGATGGATAGTCTACGCCAAAGTTATGAGGCATTGACGAGGCAGGTGCAGGAAGTGCAGTCCCAGCTCCAAGCTATGTCCTCAGCGATGTCTGGACTGGCACCAAGAGGGCAAGAGACGGTCCGATGCCCCACTATTTATACTCCTTCCGTGGCAGTGATACCCCCAGTTGTGGTTCCTCCTGCGATGACTTTCATCTCGCAGTTTCAGCGACTTGGACCACCGACTTATGATGGAAAAGCGGACTTTGTGATCTTGGATGATTGGGTGATCACGTTGGAAGAAATGTTTGGTTATTCTGGCATTACTGAGGACCAGAAGGTGATGCTTGCCGCCTATCAACTCAAAGGGTTGGCTAAAGGTTGGTGGTTGCGCGAAAAGGAGAGCTTAGGGGCGGGATGTTCGTGGGAAGCCTTTAAAGAAATGTTACGGCGCAAGTTTCTGCCGTCAGTTGAAAGGGACCGCCTGATGAATGATTTCTTGTACCTGAAGCAGAGGAAACTCACAGTTAGTGAGTATGAAATTGAGTTTAGCAAGTTAAGTCGGTTCGCTCCGAGCTTGGTGACTACGGAAGCTGACCGCGTAAAAAGATTTCTTAGCGGACTCCGCAGCGACGTGCAGCAGTTCGCAAGTGCTTATGGAGCGACGAGTTACACCACTGTGGTGGAGGCTGCTTTGAAGGTTGAAGCGATATAAAATGCAAAACAAAGAGGACAACTGATGAGGAAGGATAAGAGGAAGCTGATGGGAGGGAAAAGCTCCCAAGACTCAGACGTAAGGAAGAAGAACAAGGAGACATGTAGCTTCTGTGGCCGATCAGGCCACCCATTTGAGAAATGTTTCAAGCGGTTGGGGATGCAAAAGAAGGAGCAGGTGCACGCCATTCAGAGTGCGCCAACCAGAGACTTGGAGTGTATAACTTGTGGTGGAAGAGGTCATGATATGAGCCGCTGCTGGGTCAAGGACAAGGTGTGCTTCCAGTGTGGCAAACAGGGACATCTGAAGGCAAGGTGCCCACAAAACCAGCCCGTGCTGCAGCCAATGCCACTCCAGGCTTTGCCTCCGCCTCCGCGTGTGGATAAAGGAAAACGAAAGTTAAATGTGATTTCCTTAAAGGAAGCTCAGATGTCACCCCAGGTTATCTCAGGTTCGATTCATTACTCTGGTTCACGTTTTGTTTCTGCCTTTTATGAGTAGTTCTTAGTTCCATATATACCCTTATAGGAAACTTTAAGGTAAAGAATCATTGGGCGCGTGTTCTTTTCGATTCTGGTGCGACACATTCATTTGTGGCTCGAACCTTTCTGGATCGGTATCATTTGACACCAGATCGAGTGGGGAATGCCTTTTTGGTGAAGTTCCCTTCCGGTGCTTCTGTGGTGGCAGACTGGGGTCTTCTTGATTGTCCCGTTTTGTTGGGCGATTTCTTAGCAAAGGCTAATTTCAAGGTGATCGATTTGGAGGATTTTGACGTCATTCTGGGCATGGACTGGTTAGCCCGCTATGACGTCGTCATCCAGTGCAAAGGGAAGCGCTTGGATTTTATCAAGGACAATGGTCAGCCGGGAAGTGTTTATGGTGATTCATGCCAGGATACTCCAGGGATCTCGGCGGTATGTGTTCGGACGTTGTTTGTTTCCGACTGTTTTGCTTGTCTAGTCTCAGTTGTGGGGACTAGTGCTGTTTTGCCGCGTTTGGAGGAGATTCCGGTTGTGCGTGAAGTCCCAGATGTTTTTCCTACTGATCTTCCTGGTCTTCCCCCTGATCGTGATGTCGAGTTCGTTATTGATTTGGAACCGGGTACGCGGCCTATTGCGAAAGCGCCGTACAGAATGGCTCCGCATGAGCTATCAGAGTTGCGTCTCCAGTTGGATGACTTATTGGAAAAAGGGTTTATTAGGCCGAGTTCATTACATTGGGGTGCGCCAGTGTTATTTGCGAAGAAGAAAGATGGGTCGATGCGGCTTTGCATCGATTACCGGGAGTTGAACAAGGTGACGATTAAAAACAAGTACCCACTGCCAAGAATTGATGATTTGTTTGATCAACTGCATGGCAGTTCAGTATTTTCGAAGATTGATCTCCGCTCGGGCTATCATCAGCTCAAGGTCCGGGAGTCTGATATTCCGCGGACTGTATTTCGATCAAGACATGGTCATTTTGA